>OY723391.1:6790134-7173883 GCA_963210295.1 Ophion ellenae
ATGTCGATAATTTTAAAATCGTTATGTGAGGTAAAATATGGTGGAGTGTGTTGATGGTTATATTATCGAATTGTAGATTGAGCTAAGATTTTTTATGTCAGTTCTAAAGTTGATGGCGTTGGGGTGTGCTTTAATTTGTATCATTTCCATGATTAGCCTTTTTTTGAGCCAACTCTCATTGTTTAGTATTTTTGTGTTATCGAATTGAAAGTCATGTTTATGTTCTATTGCATGTTGGGCTAAGGCTGTGTGTATTTCGGTAGTGTGTTTTATGCTATTCTTGTGTTCTTTTATTCGGGTTTCAAGATATCTTTTAGTTTGGCCTATGTAAGTGGCGTTGCAATCATTGCAGTCGATTTTATAAACGACGTTGGATATTCGATTGTTGTTGATTTTGTCTTTGGTGGAACCAATGATGGATGAAATATTGTGTTTATTGTTTGTAACTAATGTTATGTTGTATTGTTGGAAAAGACGGATTAGTTGGTGATGTATATTTTTTGTGTAGGGGAGATTTATTATTCTGGAGGAGTCAAAATTATTGTTGTTCGTTTTTTGTTTGTTGATTATGGAAACTCGATGTTTTATTAATTTGTCTGTGAAAGAGATTGGATAGGAATTTTTTGTCATTGTGTTGCTGATGAGTTGGAGATTTTCTTTATGAAATGAAGGGTGAGATAGTTTTATTGCTCTGTCAACCAACATGTAGATTATGGCTTTTTTGTGAGAGTGGGTGGTGTGAGAAGAAATTTATGAATCTGCCAGACCAAGTTGGTTTTCTATACCAATTTGTGATGATTGAATTTTGTTTATGGATTAATAGTAAGTTAAGAAATGGGATTTTGTTGTCTATTTCATATTCAGATGTAAATTGTAGTTTTGGGTTATAGGAGTTAAAAATCTTTTTAGTGGATTCTAGTTTGTTAGTTGGTAGAGCAATAATAATATCGTCGACGTATCTTTTATATAACGGCAGTGAGAACTTTAATTTTTCTAGACAACTTGTTTCAAGGTCGATTATGACTATGTTGGATAGAATTGGGGCTAAAGGTGATCCCATGGGTAATCCTGAGATTTGTTGGTAGATTTTGTCTTGGAATGTGAAAAAGGTTGAGAACATGATATATTCTATGGCTTTGATTATTTCGTGTAAGGGAAACGCATTTGAGAATAAGTTTGATCTTTTTTGCAGGCTGTGGATACCTAGTTGTAATGGAATGTTGGTATAGAGAGAAACGACATCAAATGAGAATAGTTTATAGTTGAGTGGGATTGAGAGGTTGGAGAGTGAATGTTTTAAGTGGAAGCTGTCTTTGAGGTGTGAGTTGGTCGTACTGATTAGTTTAGAGAGTTTTGATTGAATGAATTCAGCTAATCTTTGTGTTGGGCTATTTATGGATGATACTATTGGACGAAGTGGATAGTTTATTTTGTGAATTTTTGGTAGGCAATAGAGACGGGATAACTTGCAATTTTCAGCTTTTAAATATTTATATTTCGATTCATCTATGATTTTTAGGGATTTCCATCTAGAGAGAATGTTGTTGATACTTTTTTGTAAAGAATTGATGGAGTTTTTATTTGTTAGTTTGTAAATTGTAGAATCTGCAAGTAATTCATGGGTTTTTGTGATGTAATCTGATTTTTTTAGAAGGACTGTTGTATTTCCTTTTTCTGCTCGTGTAACTAAGAGTTGGGGGTTGTTTTAAAAAAATTAAGATGTGTGTTTTATAATTTGGTTTGTGTTGGAGAATGATTTGGGGATATTTATTTTGTTTAAGATTTTGCTGAATCTAGTTCTAATTTCAATTTCTCTAGGCTTGTCAAGTAAGAAATCTAGTTTGGCTTCGAGTTCAGAGATTGATTTGTGGATGTGAGTTTTTATGTTTGAGAGTTTAAGGTAAGGGAAACAGAATTTTTCCCCTAGAGACAGGAAAGTGGAAATGTGTAGGGGAATGTCTATATTGGATCGGTTTATGAGCCAGTCTTTAGTTTTGTTCAATGTGGTTGTTGAATTTATATTTTCCAAAGGATCGGTGGGAAGATTGTTATTTGTGTTATGTTGTCTATTGGCGAGTGATGAATATAGAATGTTGTGATTTTGTGTTGTTTGATTTGTATTTTGACGATTTAAGTGATTTATCTTGTTGTGGTTTAAATGTGTTTGTGATGATATTGTTTTTAAAAATTCCTCGTGGTTAAAGATGTGATGGTGTATGTTTTTGGTTCGTTGAGTATTTTACCCCTTTGTAAAAAATATGGAATCCCCTTTAAGAACTTTTAAGAAGGAAAAAAAGGACGCCAAGCTATAAAAACCCATTAAAAAACTTCTAAAAAGTAAACAAAGGACTCCGAGTAATAAAAATCCTCGCAAAAACATTATTGCTTGTTTGATGGTATAAAAAACGCATTTAACCCAAAATATTTTCATTTGAATTCAAACAATGGCTTTATTAAATTTTTTAAATTCAAATGTACAAAAACGTGAAATACGTTTTTATAAAATAGCCAAGCAAGTTTACTAGGAATGTTCTACACAAAAGGAATACACAAGGAAGTACACAAAGGAATGTTGTACACCTTAGGAATAATATTTTTTCAAATATTCCATTTTAAATGAAATAATCAATACTATAACATAAAATTTATATCACCATCATATAAATCTACATCGTATGTACCACACAATACACTGTAAATGCTGTGCAACGACTTGGCGTGCATGGTTAAGAAAAAAACTTTTCAAAACTTTTTAAAGGGGATTTCATATCTATTTCAAAGGCGCAAAATCCTTTTTTCGGTTAGCTTCAGTCCAAAAAGTGAATTTCGAATATATCTGGAGAAACAAAACGTATATAGTTTTAATTTCGTATTAAGTAGAGACAAGTATTTCGAGATATTTGAATTCATTGAAACCTGGGGAATCGCATCCGTAGCATTGGAAACAGAAGAAAATAAAGGCGAAGGGGGCCGGCACCTCCACCAGAGGAAGAAGCGGGGCCGAGCGCACAACAGGAATATAAAAGTACGTCCAGATTAGCATAAAATACATACGAAAAAAATTTAAGGTAGTACGTGCACGAACCTCCTCACTAGAAAAAAAAATGATTTTTTTGTACGCTGTAGTAGAGACATAAAAAATGACGTCCGCGAAAACTCTGCAGGCCTTACCGGCTAAATACAATAGTAATTAATTCACGAAACCAATGCATTCAACCCGCACCATATAGGGAATCCGTGCGGATCGAACTTTGGAACGGAAGTAATAATAGTTCCCGGTTAGATTAGAGCTATGCGAAAAGCGATGAATAACAAGAAAACTGTCGCGGTCACGTATGTTCCATAAAAATATAGGTTACGGGACATTTCGAGCAGATATCATTGATTCAATTGACTCATTTTTGCTTTCACAAAACACATGCGAAACACATTACACATACACTACAACACACGATTACACATACGGTAAACAAACACATGCTTGACATGTATCGAAAGCACCTGAATACAGCCTTGCCACGGATATTGCCAGAATTATGAAATGGCGGCCTGTGACAACTCAAGTCAAATCTGATTGCGATTTTACTTCACTTACCAAACTATAATATAAACAGTTATCATATACACTTATCAAATAATTATTTTCTGTATCATGTTAATTATTATAGCGAAATACATTATATTTTGCTTTATTCAGATTCGATAATTAATAGATTTTCTGTTGACTAGTCAATTCGCTAGTACTACCTTAACAGCGATCGGAAAAATCGAAAACCTCAATTTTCTGGATATCAGGGAGCATTTCTATGAATTTTCCTCACATCAAACGAAGGCAATAAAAAAAACCTATACCTCCAAGGATGATATTTTTCGTTGCCTTTTCGTTGTTGCGAGAAAAGTCAATGAATTAGCTCCTGTATACCGAGAAATATCAATTTTTCAATGTCTCTGATCGCTGCGCATAAATCCGTGTTTTTTGCTTCGCAGACTCTGGATATGTAAAATGTTAATTGTTTTTAGTCGAAAAGCAAAAATATGTTGTTTTCTTACAATAACTAAAAATAATCAACGTTTTATATCTTCCGGCACTGGGAAGCTAAAATTATGGGTTTCTTTGCACTGACGTGACAGTCTATTAAGTTCTTTCACATCAATCGAAGGCAATTTGAATTGTACATCTCTACGGATATACATTTTTTATTGCATTCAGTCGATGTCAGAAAAATTATGAATTGACTTCTGTATACAGAGAAAGTAACATTTTTCAATGTGACCTGCACCGCTGCAAAAAGTCCATGCTCTTCACTTTGCAGTATCTGAAGATATAAAATGATTATTGCTTTTAGTTATTGTAAGACAAACAATGGAATGTTCAAATAATTAGGCACTGGCAAGCCAAAAAAATGTATTTGTCTTAGGTTAACTATATACAATCAACATTTGATAGCTTTGGAAACTGCGGAGCCAAAATCACGGACTGCTTCTCAGCGATCGGAAACACAGGAAACCTCAAACCCTAGATATAGAGAAGCCAATCTATGAACTTTTCTTAAATCAGACAAAGGCAATAAAACAAATTTGTGAATTTTTTTTCAACACCAGAGTCAGTACTGCAGGTACTTCCTGGAATTCTTGTATCGACAAGAAATATTCATACTATCGCTGTGCTGAACAACGGCGGCCACAGATTTTTCCATGTTCGCTGACAGTTTCAGGCACTTCTTCATCAGCGCCTCGACCACGTGCCGCATCGATAGCATAAGCTGAGCCGAGTTCAGTAACTCGGTGCCGAGGTACTTGTTGTTCTAAAAATTATAGACCAAGTCGCGCCAACCGCCGAAAGGGCGGGCGTTTATTATCGCCGTGGCTCTCTTTTGCGAACAGTCCTAGATAGACAGTCATGATTATCACGCCGAGAATACAATTGATGGATCAAATTTTACAGCATATTGACTACATGCCGTGATGCAAAGCCTTGAACTCATTTAGTATTATGAATGTACAAAAATGTTGATCTCAATATGTTGTTTATAGATGCATTGTGCGTTTAGAGCACGGCGAACTCATATTGCTGTGCTCAAGTGTTCGCAATTAATATCCGATAATTTTATGTCATATTGAAATCATAAGCGGATATTTTGGCGTGTGTTCACTATCATAGCATTAATTGTTCTCATTAATTTAATGAATATAGAGTCAATTTCGTTTAGGTTGATGAAGACATTTCATGAGCTTATTCAGTATAATGAATTTGTGATACATTATGATTTAAATTTCATTCAAAATGCATCATCCGTTGACTACAAGATGAACCCATAAGACGGCGAATTTGAGCTCAACAATGAATATTTGCAGATTTACGTCAAATGTCAAGTGTCAAGTGTCTCAGTGATACATTCGGTGGGCGAAACATGACGGCGATATGCATGTTTTGCAGAGATACATTCCATGAGCGAAATATGACGGCGATATGTATATTTCCTAGTGATACATCCCACGAGCGCAATAAGCATGACGGCGATATGCATGATTTTCAGTTGATACATTCCATGACGGTGATATGCATGTTCTCAGTCATACATTCGATGAGCGCAATATGAAGGCGATATGTATATTTCTCAGTGATACATCCCGTGAGCGCAATATGACGGCGACATGCATGTTTTTTAGTGATACATCCTATAACAGCGATATACACGTGATACGTTTGATGAGCGCAATATGGCGGCCATATGCATATTGTTAAAAATCACGAATGATAAAAACAGGCAAAGAAACAATGAAAGTTTACACAATAAGTGTTAGAATGGCTAGGTAGGTAGTGCGCTCGGCTCTAGAATTAGAAGACGTAGGTTCAAACCGCAGGTAGATAAAAACTCTAACGAGGCAGGATACGTTTTAATCCATTTATCATATAGGCAAGAACATATATAAAGCATAAGGAAATAAAAAAAACTACCAGATTTCATGTACTTAATTTTTTTGGATTTTTTTTACTTTTCACGCCGTGACACCCATATGAGCACAAGATAGTTACGTCACGCCCTGCCGCCAATATCAGCCCCATTGGAGCACTACCATTTCTTCACGCTGTGACGCCCATATGCGCCCACTTATTGTTGGATATTCGTAAGCCGATTTTGCTAGTGCTGGTGAACTCACTGCATGCATACTCGCGTGAGAACCACTTTGCTCCATTTGGATGTTATTTCGATCTGACGCTTAGTCGGAGCGGGTGATTGCGCACGCTTGGGGTAGGTCGGCGAAATGGCGTGGTCGACACGAAGAATGTTCAATTTTTCTTCTATTTATTCAATGTACGGCTTGATCGTGGGGTTGTTGTTACAATCCGCAGTTAGGGCGTTCGGCGATTCGCTCCAAAGGAGTGACGGCTGGGTGATGGTTCGTCGAATGCCTGGCAGCAGGGAGAGAGGTGGAGTGGTCGCTCCGTCCTCGTCGGGGAGGCCCTTAGGTGCTGGTGGCGAGATAGGAGTTTCACACTCGCTGCCCGAAGATGTTTGAGTTCCTTGGTCGGCCAGCGATGGTCTGGCCACGTCGGAGGTTTGGATTCCTCGATGTACTCGTGGTCACCGGTGAGTCTGTGTCCCCACAGTACCTTTTGGAGAGCTAGGTAGTGGGGAGAGCAGTGGCGGTCCAGCGGCTGTCCAGCGAGGAGAAGTATATCGCCGTACCCGAACGTCCCAAATGGTGAGGGAGTCTCGTGGCGGTCGGGTGTTATCGTGGTTAAAAACTATTTGGAAAATAGCGGGTGGGAAATTCTGGCTCACCCGCCTTATAGCCCAGACCTTGCCCCTTCCGCTACCATTTGTTTCGATCGATGCAGAACGCTTTGACTGAAATACGCTTTACGTCACAACAGGGTATCAAAAATTGGCTCGATTCATTCTTGGCTTCAAAAGATGAACGCTTCTTCCGCGACGGAATTCATAAATTACCAGAAAGATAGGAAAAGGTAGTGGCTAGCGATGGACAACATTTTGATTAATGTATTAATTCATTTTATCATTCAAATAAGTGCGTATTTTAAGCAATACCGGACCAAATTAAGTTGTACACCCAATACTATCTGCAAATTTTACGTCATATGGAATTCATCCAATGACTTGTGTTGAGGCATTCACTGGGTTAGCACTGGTAGTAGATATGCCATGTAATCAATATGACGGCGACAGTATATTTGGCAGTGATACATCCCATGAGGACAATATGATGGGGATATGCATGTTTCTAAGTGATACATCCCATGAGCGCAATATGACGACGATATGCATGAAAATAAAGAATGATACAAACAGGCAAAGAATCAAAGAAAGATTACACAAGTGTTAGAATGGCTAGGTAAGTAGCGCGCTCAGCTCTAGAATTAGAAGACGTAGGATCAAACCGTAGGTAGGTAAACACTTTAACTAGGCAGGATACGTTTTAATCCATTTATCATATAGGCAAGAACATAAATAAAGCATATGGAAATAAAAATACTACCAGATTTCTCTTTATTCAACATTTTTGGATTTTTTTATTTTTCTCGCCGTGACACCCATATAAGCTTCTTATGAGCACAACATAGTTACGTCACGCCATGCCGCCAATATGAGCTCCGTAGGAGCACTACAATTTCTTTACGCCGTGACACCCATATGAGCCCCATATACACTCACTTATTGTTAGATATTCGTGAGCCAATTTCGCTAGTCTGATGAATTCACTGCAGGCATATTCGCGTAAGAACAACTTTGCTTCATTTGGATGTGTTATTGTGAATCATCATGTGATGACAATATGTCTTCAAGGGGAGCACTCATAGAGGATTCACAGCTGTGAGACTTTCTATGCCGCAGCGAAGATGTACATATGATGCCAATATAAGGTACATATACTCAGTTTTAGGACTTTTTGAAAGAAATCTAAGGTTGTTTCGTGCACTGACACGAGACGTTCGTACGTTTCCCCCTCACTTTTGTCGATAAAAATTGCGAACGAATAACGAGTATAAAACAAATAATCCGGGCGGTAGAAATTGCGGAAGATGAAAAATATGCTGTCGCATGGTTGATTTGTTATCGGCTTTTTGGAAACTTCCACTTCTTCTACACTTTCACGCTCTAACCTTACTTGGAGGTTAGAACCTTACATGTCTTTTGTCAAATGTCATCAGATTTTCGATTCGTCGACGCGTTGTTGCGTGGCATCAATTTAAAACTCAAAAATGACATATAGAACGTCACCTTCGCGTAAAGAATATGCGGCGAGTTCATCAGGGACATCGAGATTTTCCGAGTTTCTTTTTTATTACTTGGCGTCGAGACAATGCCGCGTCTCTTAATACGTAAATATGTTACAACTCAGGAAAGACGATATAATACGTAGTAAGATAAAAAATCATCGCTTTTTTTGTAAAATGGTGCATGTTTGAGAAAAAAATGCTTTTGGAGAAAAAATCGCCGAAAATACGTATTTTCGGAAAAAGTTTTCAACTCGTCATAAATCCCCTACATACTTAGGTTTAAAATGTTGTGTTAAAGTTTAAAAAAAATCAAGCTCATCGGTGAAGAATAGGCGATGTAATGTTACCGGCCGCAGGTATGTACCGCACAAGTACACTGGGAATGCTGTGCAACGAATTAACCTGCGTGGTTAAGAAAAAAGCTCGGGAAGACAAAATGTTTCGTACCTACCGCCTGGCAAAATGGCTATTGCGACAGAATATATATTATTTTACATGTTAAGCGTCGCATCAACCGCTGGGGTTATTAGCGATGGAATCTACTTACTCTTACGCTATAGTGATTCGCATAGGGTAACATTGATATATCGGTGTGTATGTCGGTCCGCTTAATTCGCGGCACGGTGCCGGAACTACCTTATATCAACTGCCAATAAATATTCGACTATATTCGTTTCAAACCATCAAATATATGCCAGCAGTAAAATAAAAATGTATATTTTTTCGCTAGCAAGACGACGGCCAAAGTCTATGTAACTAAATATATTTCATGCAATGTGTAATATTTATGTGATCATGATTATAATTATATATAACTTTTTAAATTATGTAAATAAAATAAGATTTTAAGTATCCTATGGTATAGGAGTAAATCAAAACATTCAACATTTTAGATCGTTAGATACGGCGACACAAAATTTATGGATTTCTTCGCAGCAATCGGAAACACTGATTTCTAGATATCGAGGAGCCAGTCTATGCATTTTTCTCACATCAACCAAAGGCAATTCAGAATGTATATCTCTACGGATATACATTTTCATTGCCTTCAGTTGAGGTGAGAAAAGTCCATGAATTGGCTCCTGTATACCGAGAAATATAAACTTTTCTCTGTCTCCAATCGCTACAAAAAAATCGATGTTCTTCGCTTCGCAGTCTTCAGAGATATAAAATGTTCATTGCTCTTGTTGGTTAATGTAAGTCAAACAGTAAAATGGTCATAAAATTAGGGTCTGAAAAGCCAAAAATATGTATTTGTCTCCCATTGACTCAAAACAATCAACATTCTATATCTTTAGAGACTACGAAGCCTAAATCGGGGATTTCGTTGCAGCGGTCGAAGACATCGAAAACCTCAAATTTCTAGATACAGAGAAGACAGTCTATGAATGTGTCTCACATCAACTCGAGGCAAAAAAATTATATTTCTATGGATATATATTGTTTTATTGCCTTCAGTTGATGTGAGAACAATTGAAGAATTCCCCCTCTATATCAAGAAATATAAATTATTCAATGTCTCCGATCGCCAGGATTGCCAGATTTGGCGGTTGGACAAGTCGCCAATTACAATTTTTCGGCGCCAAACAGTTTAAAAAATCGCCAATTTGGCGCAAAACCGCCAAATCTGGCAACCCTGCCATCGCTGCGAAGAAATCCATGTTTTTATCTTCGCAGTGTTACGTCCGAAGCCGTTTAGAAAAGATATATATTTCTTGAGTTATAAGCGTCGAGCGGTAAACGCTTTACTCTGATTACTACCCTAATGAACCACGAGTGCTCTTCGGGATAATAATTATGTGGGAACGTTTGCTGTGAGACTTCGAGAGATCTTGTTTCTTTTATGGATTTAGGAAATTGGTAATAAAGAGACCTCAATGTCTTGAGTCACACAATGGTTTAATAAACACTCGATAAAAGAATAAATTGGTACATTCCAAGTAAATTTTTCAATGTGATAAATACCTTTGACAATCAGGAACGGTATCGTTGCTTCAGAATAACGTATTCATGCTTTCGTTGAATATTTATTTGAACATACGCGTACTCTCGCAATCTTCTAGAGATCTAGTCGCGGATTAAGAATAACTTGTACTTTGAAATATTTGGTCGTTTGACCTTTTTGATTATAAAAACAATATACATTGACTTTAATGATTCCGCCGAATCACACTCTTCTACGGAAGATCCGGATTTCGGACAGCGTAACGACGCGTAAAAATCTTGATAGAGACTGAATCTATCATAATATACGTCCGACGATACCGGCGAATGACTCTCTTCTACGGAAGCCCTGGATTACGAACGGTGCATCGGCGTTAAAAACTTCGGCTTCACTGCGCGCTTGTCGTCGAGACAAGGAGGTTTTATAAGGGCGAGATGACCTTCCCAAGAGAGCTACTCTCTTAATTTGGGCAGAGAAAAGGTGACTATTTTTCGTCTAAAATCCGAGAGTTCGACCTCTTTTGAGAAGCAATGAAGGTTGGATATTTTGGATCTCTACCGTGTCGCCTTGCCGATCCCTATCATACGGCTTGAGGCTCCGACAGTGTTCCCAACCTCGACAGATCAAATTATCGTATCAGGGCCATAAAATCATAGTGCGCCCATAGAAATTATAGTAGTTTTTATTTTTCATTACAACCATTTAAAAATAATTCATAAGACACACGGTCACTATTTTGAGATCATGGGATTATTTTATTTAAAAAAAATTACATAAACTTTAACGTTATTTCAATATTCACATTTAGTGTGATTAGTTTTTCATAATCTATATATACTGTCAGTTTCAGTCTTTTAACTTGAAATAAACGAAACAATTAACTATATAAAGCTTTTTTAAACAGGCTTAGTTTTTAGTTTACATGTTACTCGAGATTCTTACGTCATCATCATCTGCATGCTGTTGCAGTAAGTTTTTGTTGATCACTTATATTTGTGTCGTTGCGTTTTTCGCCGGCATTTGTATACAACAATTTTTTGGTCATTCTAGCGTATTCTTCCGGGAGTGGTTCGAACTCAGTGCAATCATTTCTAATATGCTGTCGGGTTAAAAGAATGCCGTTTAACGTCTGAGTTATCAACTTATTTCTAGTTTTGGTTTTTGCTAGATTTACTGTGCTAAAAATTCTCTCACACTCGGCATTTGAATGTAGAAGCGAGATGACGTTTGGGGCGAATGTGTCTAAATTCTGAAAATTATAACCGACTTGGTCCTGTTCATCAAAAGTAGACAGTTTATGCCAAAATACATCTGGTTCGTCAGAAATATCAATATGCCCTGGTAATTCGAAACTTGAAAGTTGCCGCCATTCATCGTCGACTGCTTCGTAATCATTTTCGTTGATTACGCGTGGGAACAATTGCATTAGCGGTAGTAAAGAGGGCGTACTTTTGCGAGTTTTTTCCAGCACAGCAATTGATGGTTTAAATACGACCATTTTTTGTAAAGCCGTGTCTGAAAAGTCGAACCTTTTTTTAGTTGTTCACAACCAATGAAAAGAAACTGATTGCATCCTTTCAGAAAATTAATTCTGAGATTAACGTTATCGCGAATGTCGACTTTTTGCAGGAAGACACCTTCACTCCCAAGTACATCTGATCTAAAAGTAACATTTTTTGTGATTTGTCCGGTTCTATTTCATGTATCGGTGTGCGATTGATGTAGTCCCGATCCATGTACGCTTTCAATAAATCGAGGTATGTGCAGCTGATCGTTTCGAACATTGTCGCGATAACAGTTTTGTCGGATTGAAAATATGCATTGAATCGAGTAAATTTAGGCAGGGTGTACTCGAGAAACAAAAAAAAAAGAGTTTGATCATTGGATCACTCAATGCGTTCAAGATATGTTCAACCGTGACCAAGCGCTCGGAATACCGCTTGTCGATAAAATAGAGCTTACAGACATCCCATTGCTCAAGCAAGCGCGAAACGACCGCCTCCAATGAAAGCCACCGAGTTTGCAATGGGTGGATCATCTTGTGAATTTTTAAATCAAGAAACCGTTGAAATTTTTGGAAAACGATTGTTGCTGCGCGCTTGCTTTCAATAAATTGTAAATGTCTCGCGCAAAGTCTTCACATGTTCGCGGCAGAACTTTACATGCTTCACTTGCACGCAAGTGCAGTGAATGGCATATGCATTTGAAAAATGATATGCCTGGACCGAGACTCCGGAATCGACTAGCCACCGAATTATTCGCACCCATCATCGTTCCGCATCCATCTGACCCAAATCCAATTACGTTTTCGAAGGACAGCCCGTATTTTTCACAAGGAAACATTATGCATTGGAACAAGTGTTCAGCAGTGGCTGACTCAGCATTGCTTTGCTTTTCGAAAACTTAGCATAGTTCCCAAAATCGACTGACGATTCGGCATTCTTCTTTGTCATAAAACCTAGAAATCACGATAATAAATATTTCAACCACTTAATGAAATGTTCAACTTAATCGATAAAGATGAAAAAAGCAGCGTAAGAATTTTCTGACTACAACATTCCAGCTACCTGATTACGATGAATAACGATTTCACAGCGGAGACATTGGTGGATTCGTCAATGAGGATGCTGAACATAGTTGTTTTCAGCTTTTGACTAAGTGAAGCCGTTTAAGATTCGCCAAGGACATTCTTTACGATAGCCGAAGTTTTCGTTGATTTCAGCTGCAAATCTTGAAGGATTTTTGAGTCGGGAAAACAATCCTTCATCACGTGGGACAAATGATTCATCACTCTGAACGAGATGTTATGATCAACCATGAATGCAGAAACATCTTAATATCAGCTCTTTCGACTGATGTACCAGCAGAATTATTGACGATTTGAGCCTGGTTTACGACAGTGCGAATTGAAGGTTGATTTGAGACGGATCCGATTTTTGTCAAATGAGTACGAGATTTAGCATGGGTTCGGATGACGGCTATTTGGGCGGTGAATCTAACTCGACACAGAAGACACTTGGCTTTGTAACTATTTTCCCGGTCTCGGTTTAGCCAATTTTCAAAATCCGCTTCTTTGAGCCAGGAGTCGCGAAACTTTTGGGGCCGGCGAGTGTTCACTCGAATTTTTTTCTTTGGAGGTTTATTCGGCTCGGTATTTTCATCAGAATCGTTACAATCCATCTTCTAAATAGTTTGTCGTCTAGGACACCGTGAAACTAAGAGTGTCGACAAACAATTATTTATTTATTATTATTATTTATTATCATTAGAACAATCCTGATGGATACAAAGTGATGAAACGTCGTTATTACATGAAGTCAAAAAGACGGAAATAAAAAAAAATGTGTGAAGTGGGAGTGTGGGGTAAAGTGTCTCACTGCCATTTCGTCGAGTGCCATAACTGCCAAACTGCTCGCTAGTGTCGCTGCAGTCGTAAATAGACCGCGCGCTCTTCTCCCTCTCTCTCTCTCCCTAAGAAATGAAACAGAACGCACCTCCGTCGTGTCGAGGCGGTGGCCGTAAATTTCTTTTTTTTTAAACTTAAATAGCAGCTCCTAACAAAATTATTGTAGATTTGCATTACATAGTGCAAGCGCTATGTTACATAGTACGCATGGCGGAATTATGTGATATCTACTATCATTATGTTACGATTGGCAACCCTGGGCTCCAGCCGGTAAACTTCGATTGCTGTTGGCATGCAAAGCGGGAAAAAATAGCAGAGCGGCTCGCGACACGAAATTACGTGCATTAGGTATTGTGCGCATTCACTCAGAAAAATATTTATTATGTTCTAATAAATTGGCACATTAGAACACAATTTATTGGAACTTAATAAATGTTTACTGGCATGGAGATATTTTTTATGTGATTGTAACTACAGCATTTATTCGGCGTCACTAAATATGTTTTTTTTACGTTCCGATTTTTCACATCAATTAAAAGCGATATTTAAAATAGAACATTTAAATAAATATTTCCTTAAATCGAATAAATACTACTTCCCAATCACGAAAACCTCTTTTTTCGCGACTATGATACTAATGCGCGCATGTGCACTTTGCCCTTCAACGCAACGGACCCGACAGCAGGCCGCTCGACAGATGGAGCCACGGTCGTATATACTGATCTGGGCACTTCCGTCTATCAAGAGACGCGGCAGCGTATTGAGACCAAGTAAAAATAAAAATTCGACGCCACTGATCGATGCCACTGACCGACTGACGAACACGCCGCGACTCTTTGTACAGTAAGATGGGCTTTAGCAGACGACGTTTTAACTTTGTTCCGTATACCCCAAAGCGTGCTTCTATCTGACGCCTCTCTTTGCGGAACTGGCCGCAAAAGCGTCGAGCGCTGCTATCTCGGAGACATGTGCGACAGAGCGCGATGTATGCGCGAATCCGAATTGTCTTTCCCTTCACGTGGCCGTAATAACAAATTAATACATCCTAAATAATTAGTCGAACACAAAAACTAAAAGCATAAACCGAAAATATGAGCGATGAGCCATTAGTTAATGATACTCATTGTCTTTGACATGAATAGGCCGATTTAAGATCGCTTTCGTTTACTGAAAGGAAGTATATTTGAAATTTACGCGTAAATTATAGTTCGGGTAAATATTCAGAACCGGGCTCCTGCTAGAATCAGGCAAATTCTTGTTTGAATGGTTTAATATATATATATATATATATATATATATATATATATATATATATATATATATATATATATATATATATATAGAACCCAAACAAAAAATGAGAAAAAATATAACCTGATTCTAGCAGGAGCTTCACTTCCGAATATTTACCATAGTTTAAAATTTAAAAATCATGCTGAAAGTGGGAGGGATTATAAGGATTAATAATTTTATTTTTAAGTTTCTAATACTTCTTCATTATTGCTGTACAAGGTGTACGCCTTCCTGTGCCCCTAATGCGTATGTAATTTTACACATTTTCTCGTATCACCACTTTTTTCGTACGTGCCGCGTTTTTTTGGGCTGTTAGTGGGCGCATACGAAGCCGCAAATAGTAGTGAACTGCGATTGAACAAAAATCGTCGGCATGCTCCGCACAGGGAAATGTAAATTTGTATGTCGCTAATTTAATTGTTCATTTATTTCTGGCGTTAGTGCCTTCACCCACTTAGCACGCAACTCTTTATCATTGGGAATTTTAAATAAAGAGACGTTCTGAGACATTAAGAGACACTTCTGCATCCCGGAATCATGCACCGCTTCAGCATCGCAATATATAGACTTTTCGTCTTTTTTTATTCCGTATTGAATATAAACCGTGGCTACGATACACTCGAAATCAACCCGCCAAAACGAGGTTAGGCCACAACGTACATACGACCGTCGTTACAACTACGCGCATGCCATGCCCCGTAACGCGGTGTAAACAAAAGTGCCTCTCCTTCACTAGCGCTGCGGTGGAATGCGTATAGAGAGGCGGCACTTAAAGACACGCATTTTTGAATGGAGTACCCAGACCTGCATATACGACCGTGGATGTATCTCACGCATACGCTTACCATGTAGCTTCTTCCTATGCCGATGCTTTTTTTTTCAAGTGTCAGTGTTGCGTTTCGGAAGTGAGGAATGATTTAAGTGTAAGTAAGAATATAAAGTGAGAAAAAAACGTTAAAGTGAGAAAATAATGACGGACGAAATGACACAATTCCTCGAGAAAAAAACCAGCTGGGGGATTATGAATAATCCTATTAGATGTTAAGAAAAACCCTATTTGTTGGATATAAAAGACCTATTTCTTCTAACTTATAGATCCTATTAGATGTTAAGAACATTTTTTAGTAAATCTTAAACATAAACTTTAGTAAAAAAGTTGTTAGCCGTTAATAAAATCGTAGTAGGCCGATATACGAATAAGAAAACTTATTCGCCGGAAGACAAACTTCTTTGTCCTTAAGAAATATTTTTTCTGAGTGTATGATAAACAAGGAAAGAGTATATCTTCGCTATGGTCTAATGATGCACGCGTCTATGGAGTGTGAGAAGCAATACCATTGTGATAGCTATCTCGAACGCTTATATTTTCGGTTGCGGTGAAAAATAAAAATAGCTGGCTCTATTGCTTCTCGCACGTGTACTATTATGTGTGTGCTGGTAAAGAATCAGAGAATAACGTCGTACATGACAGCAGTCTCTAAAGGTGTAAAATGTTGATTGTTTTTAGTCGAACAGCAAAAATATGTATCTGTCTTAGAGTAACTAAAAACAATCAACATTGAATTTGTCAGTAATTGTTAAATTCAATTATTCACTTACGGTAATTGAAAACAATTAACAGCGAATTCGAAATTCACTTCTCTTTGAACTGAAGCTACTGGAAATAAGGATTCTACCCCTTCCAAAAAAAATGAAATCCCTTTTAAAAACTTTTGAAATGCCAAAAGTAGACTGATAAAAACTTTCTGATTTACCTTATCATTATTTTTTATTTTAATTCAAGAAATGGTTTTAATCATTTTTTTTAGTTTTTAAAATGTATGAAAAAAGTGAGATAACATTTTTTAAATGGCTAAGCCAGTTTACTTGGAATGTTGTACACAAACTGTTAAAGCTTAGAAATAAAATTTTCCGAATATTTTATTTCAATTGATACAAATTATTTTGCTATTATAATATAAAATTGATATCACCATTATATAACAGTACGAGGTATGTACAATACAAGTACACTGGGAATGCCGTGCAACGAATTGGCGTGGTTGGTTAGGAAAAAAAGCTCGGCAAAGAATCTTGTCCTCTTCACTACTCAACTCTCAAGTTAAAAAATATAGAATTGCCCTATGTCTCGATATTAGAAATACGAGTTGATCAGATAGTAGTAATCAGTGATGTACTCCTAGACCATACGATACTTAAAATCTTATTTTATTTACATAATTTGAAATGTTATGTAAAAATATAAACATAATCACATAAATATTACACATTGCATGAAATATATTTAGCCACATAGACTTTGGCCGTCGTCTTGCTAGCGAAAAAATATATATTTTTATTCTACTGCTGACGTATATTTGATGGATTGAAACGAATACAGTCGAATGTTTATTGGCAGTTGATATAAGGTAGTTCCGGCACCGTGACGCGAATTGAGCGGTTCGGCATACACACCGATTTATAAATGTTACCCTATCTGAATCACACTAGCGTAAGAGTAAGTATATTCCATCGCTAATAACCCCAGCGGTTGATGCGACGATTAACATGTAAAACAATATATATTCTGTCGCAATAGTCATTTTGCCAGGCGGTAGAAACGAAAAATGTTATGTCTTCCCGAGTTTTTTTCTTAACCACGCAGCCTAAGTCGTTGCACAGCATTCCCAGTGGACTTGTGCGGTACATACGATGTACTCTTATATAATGGCGATATCACTTTTATGCTATCATAGTAATATTATTTTTTTCAATAAGAATAAAATATTTGGAGAAATTTCATTTCTAAGGTTTAGCAGTTTGTGTACAACATTTCTAGGAAACTGGCTTGGCTACCTTAAAAATTGTTATCTCACGTTTTCAATACATTTTATTAACTTAAGAAATAGGTTAAAACCATTGCTTGAATTAAAATAAAAAATAATTATAAGGTAAATCAGATTTTTTTCTGAATAACTTGTTCTTCTTTACCTTTTTAATGTTTGAAAAAGTCATATATACTTCCTACTCCTAGGAGAAAGTGTATATAATATATAGCGAGAATGCTGGACAGGTCCTACTTGACGGGAATGTTTTTGAAATCTTTGAACCAGCCATAATTAGTTGGTATCTCCCTCATACCAGCGCTTTTGGTGCTATTTGTTTTTTATGTTTCTTTATCTATCCCCTGTTAGGTGATCGGACGCTATGTAATTTTGGCGCAGGTACCCACTCTCTCCTCACGCGGATGAATTTATGAATGCAGAGGATATTTGAATGTTGCCAGAAGGGACGGTTCATGTCTAGCCATGGCGTCTACTACGTCTTTCTTTCATTCTTGCTCTCCACTAATATTTAAAGTGAGAGATAAAGAACCACAGAGCATAGATTTGCCGCGCCTCACAGCCAACCTCGTCCGCGTGCTTCTGAGCGGACCTGCGGTAACGGACGGTCCGGTCGGCCACCGTTCTCTGTCGATGTAAATCATCCAAAGTTCTAACACCACCCCTATAATTACTAGTCCTTAATTCTCTCTTGTTAGCGGATTTCACGGTTCTCTACTGATCGCCGATCACGTCGAAATCCGCAGTATTGATCATCTTTTTCACTCCTTCGACTGTTTGTTAATTCAGGGTTAGTCACTTGAATCGCATCCTCTGATTACCAAGTACTCGTGTATGGACATTTATCGCTACTATGGAATAGTGTATTGTCCTGTGGTGAATTAGGCTCGGTTGAAATTGAAAAATGGTCGATGGCACGAAACTCTGCGCTGATATAGGCTGTGAGTACCATTCAATTGTGATTATAGGCTCAAGGATGCATCCAATGTTTATTCTCAAGCAAATTTTGATTTCATAAGAACCACAGTACCTACTTTTTCATTCGATAAAAATCTAAAGACAATCGGACGTATTGAAATGTTATTAAGTTTTATTTGACACCATCATAATTAGAAAAGGCTATCAACAAATTGTTTGCGCAAATGGTTTTTCAAATAAATAATCAGTGAAAAAAGGATTTCATATGGACTTCACTTCATATGGACTTCATAAGGACTCCAATGTTTTTTTCGGAATGGTTAAAAGCTTTGTGGACATATCTATCTCTGTTTTTATTCTGAAACATTGAGGTCACAATCCTAATCTTTTTCAATTTTCTTGTGAAAAGGTTCCACATTGCCTTTAACCCTTCGACTGCACAATGGGTCATTTTGATCCCATTTCTTTCCAACTGACTATATTGGAAAACGGGGTAATCTATTCGGCCGAAGTGCGGCGCTCGAATGTTCCCTCACACCTACTCTATAGGTGGACACTCGGCCCCCATTCTACATCGATGTCTCGCACACTGGCCTGGGGCATTTGTTACTTTACTTTAGCATCAGTTACTTTACTACCTTATAAACAACTTTTATGTTGCAGTACGAGGACTCATAAAAGACGTACTGAAAGAGACGCCACTTCGAAAGAGGTTGGCTGCAAAAGAAGTTGTGGAAAAAACCGAATAAACAGTTCACGAATACGATATTTGCTACGTCACTCTTTTGAAATTCGCAGAGAAACTGAAAAAAGGTGTTCCGACGGAGACCATAGAAGTTGAAAATGTGATTGATGTGCCTGAATAATTAATACTCAACTTAAATAAAGAATTTACAAAAGTATTTATTAGTTTAATTTAAGTGAAAACTAGATTTGTTTAATACTGTTAAAACATGCCCTTCCTTTTAAAACCTGCCGCAGCCATGTCACAACTAGCCCCGAAACCGGGGTTAAAAGTAACATCAGAATTTAAAAAAATAGCGGCGCTGTTAATTATCTATTTACATTAGGTTCATGTTTTTTTTTTTTTAATTTTAGCCAGATACATTTCCTTTAACATGGGCTAATAAGCAATTTTATACCATCATACGTTTCAGAGATACGAGCTTTTACATAAAACTTGATACGTTTGACCCCTGTCTCCCCTAGTGTGGTGAAAGTAATAACATTTTTTTGCCGAAATTTAGTGTTTTGTTTCTACGTGTAATAGAGTTACGATAGAAAATGCTCATAGATATTTTTTGTTTTGCGCTACTATAATACACTATTTCTTCAGAATGCCGATCATAAAACTAAAAGCAAGTGTTCGTGATGCAGAAGGAAAGCACCCCTCAGAAAAAGGCGTGTCGAGTGGTCATTTTGCAGTTTCACCGACAAGCACTCCACCGACCCGAATTAAAAAAAAAAAAAATTCTCCTAACGCAAAGCGATGAAAAATCCACTATAGACGTATTGAAACAAAAATTAATTAACGGGTGACACGTTTCCCTTTCAGGGGTGGTTTCTGCCCTTAAAACCGTTTGTTCGCCAATAAAAAAATACGTGTCGAAGTTTTCAATGCTTTATCACATATATGAGTTTTAACAAAATCGGAGGCGCACACTCAAGTGATGTTCCTTGTGAGTGGTGCCCCCAATGATGAATCTCCAAGTTCTCGACATTACGCATACATATGCCGTGGCGCTTCGATGTGAACATTTGAATGGCAGTCTGACAACAACGCGTAATTTCTTCGATGAGATCAGAGACGTAGGATATACAGAGCATAGATGTAAAAGGAAGAATAACAAGTTGATAATCCTCTCGGCTCACGGTAAGCCACGCGGTGTGTGTGTGTGCACGCGCGCACGCGCGCGCGTGTGTGTGTGTCGTAATATTCGTTCAGGTTGATCCGAGTGCGCACGCGGCTGCCGGTGATTCGGGATCCGGAGATCCTGCTTATTAAGTGGAGGCGAGTACGGGGCGTATATATCGCATATATATAGCAATATACGGATGGCCATACCGCGAACGAACGAAACGCGATAGAACGGAAGAACGGACGGTGTATTATGGTCCTCGATGCTGTTGCCGCGGCGAAGATGGAGATAGGTGGGTATGTGCTCACTCTCGGGGCCGTTGTGGCGAATGAACTGGCTGCGGATGGGCCGGCTGTCCAGCGCTCCACAAACCGCTATTATTTATATTAAGTTTAATGCAACTACGTGACTGAATCCGACGGTCTAACCCCCGTGCGTTCAACCTCGCGAAGCCCCCCCTGTATCATTAGTATACACCTATTATTGCATTACTCCGTGTACTCGTCTGCACGAACGAATATCAGCGCGGGGATAAAACAAGAAGCAAGAATGGTATAGGGGCAACGGGCCCAACGCGCCGGAGAAGAATAGCGAATGTATCGGCTGGTGATAGGCCCACATGTACAGTCTAACCAGTAAAATATGCGCCGCAAAAAACCAATACTTCGTACGACGAATAATTACATTGCTTTTTTTATGGCGTGAGTGGTATCCGTGTGGGAAAATGCATCTTTCTAACAAATAGCTGCGACGAGTGGGGGCTGCTCTGAATGCAGCGAGAAAGAAAAACGTTTCCATTGAATGAAACATAAGCGGTTAGCTTGACGATTTTTCTTGGGAATTATGCTTCAAATTGCGGTTTTATTTTTGTAAAACCCTTTTTAGACTAAAAAATGTACATTTTTTTATTTAGGCCTCGTTTGTGACATAAATGCTTCGTTGAGTTCTAACTTTCATGAGTACCCGATTTACCCAAATTACTCCGAAATATACAAATGAAAAATCATCTTCAAATCACGAAACGTCGGGCCGCCGAAGGGTTAATTTTTCTTAAGCCCGACAGAAATCACAATGGAAACATAAATGAGGAGGATTAATATATCTACTCCAAGTCCGTGAGCCCAGCCTTTGCAAATATGGTACGGTATCCAGGCTTCATAAAAAATACGTTCTCACACATCATACGTTCTGTGTCCTGGGTCATTGAGGAATTTTCGATCCATATTGAAAGACGTAACACACTTATAAAATACATGATTTCAAAAGAAGTTGTAAACAAAAATTGTAATACTTTTCTCATGAGCCGTGGATTAAGGTTAATAATAAACGAAACAAATTAGTTATTAATTCTGCAGTAGGTAAAAGTAGAGGAACAATATAATATACCTAGCGTTCTCTAATAATTGTTGAACTTCGATCAGAGTACAATTGCCTGGATCCAACTGAATAGATGCATATGCTGTCTACAGACGGTTGCATTGGAGCGAATATTTATTTTTATCAGAAAATCTATTTAGTTAAAAAAAAAACATTTTCCTCGGTAAAATTATTAGGAAAGTCTGTCGGAATTGAAATGAATTTCTATTAAGTCCCATATTCCAATTTTTATAGAGTTAATAAAATCATTTAGTTGGCCCAAAGATTGTGCTTGACGGAGAATAAAGTAAAAGTTTCCTAGGCCGAGTATTTAATTTAAAAAAGCACTTTTTTCCCGGAATTTTCACATAAATTTTCCCACCAATAATAAAATAATGCAACAGAACATGGTAGGGAAAAATGCAGCTACGATTTTGGAAACGAGAACGTCATCCATGAAATGACCATGTTCCCGTTAATTATCATAAAAAATGTTTTTTTTTTCTTTGGGAAAATATGCTTGTTGAATAGCGCGATAAGCTCATTTGTCCTAAGAATGCACCGAGACGCTTTATAAAAATGACAAGGCAAACATGCTGGACTGTCCACTGGATTGAAAAATAATACGTTATTCCATTTTCGGCAAAATGCTTAGTTTGTTTATATTACAATCGACTTAGAACTTTGCGTTGACAAACAGCTGCTTCATGAAAATATCGATTTTTCTTAAAATCCCTTAGTATAATATATTCCCGTTAAAAACTTTTAAAAAGTAAAAAAAGGACGGCAAGTAAAAATATCATTCCAAAATAATTGTTGCTTATTTGGTCGTATAAAAAAATCTGATTTAACTAAAAATATTTGTATTTGAATTTAAACAATGGCTTTATTATATTTTTCCATACAGATGTACAAAAAAGTGAAATAAATTTTGATAAAATAGACAAGCAAGTTTACTATGAATGTTGTACACAAAACTGTTAAACCTTAGGAATAATATGTTACCAAATATTTCATTTTCGATCAAAAAAATCATTACTATTATAACATAAAATTTATATCACTATTATATAACTATGCAACGTATGTACCACACAAGTACACTGAAAATGGTGTGCAACGACTTGGTGTGCGTGGTTAAGAAAAAAAGCTCGGGAAGATGCGTGCGTGCGTGCGTGCGTGCGTGTGTGTGTGTGTGTGTGTGTGTGTGTGTGTGTGTGTGTGTGTGTGTGTGTGTGTGTGTGTGTGTGTGTGTGTGTGTGTGTGTGTGTGTGTGTGTGTGTGTGTGTGTGTGTGTGTGTGTGTGTGTGTGTGTGTGTGTGTGTGTGTGTGTGTGTGTGTGTGTGTGTGTGTGTGTGTGTGTGTGTGTGTGTGTGTGTGTATTAGGGTGGCCGTTATTTGGGCTCTGGCGAAAAAATTTGATGCCACCCCAAAAACATAAGCAAGGTGTATATAAAAAATCTGTGTAATGTTTGAAGGCGCTCGGAAAATTGGAACACGCGCTACCGAGCGATTGAAATTTTAAATGTAAAATACATGTATTTATCCCGCGCATCAATGATTTTTTTTCCGAGTATAATAGTAACGAAAAAAATTTGAAACTTGGTACACTTATTGTGCATAGTATGGTGTACAAAAGAAAATTTTTTAATTTTTTTTCATTTATAATTTTGTCTTTGTTTTGTTTGTTGTTTGTTGTTGTTTCATTTATAATTAAAAAATAAATGTTCAGTCCGAAAATGTAATGTCTGCAGGGAAGGAGACATAGACGAATATATTTTCCTCGTAATACATATTTATGAGCTATCGTTGTTTGCACCGTTACAAGAACAGTGTTGTATTCGCTGTAGTGTATATGTGTATTACATGAGAGAAGTGAGCAATGTCAAATCAAAGGCGTTTTACCTTTCTTTCTCTAGTTTCTTTGTATTTTGTGTTTTCCTCGTAAAGAGAGGTACCTTTGTCCTGTTCTTTCTCACTTCGTTTAGCACACGTATGACTATGGTGAGCGGAACACTGCTTGCAGAAGTGTGAGCACGATGGCTGCCGAACGCGTATTACGGAAAAATATTTTTTTAATCGGAGATGTCGATCCTCAAATAGTTGCGAATAAGTTGCCAAATAAAAAACAGGTGCTAAAAGTACTCTTTTTCAAAATGCGTCAACTGAAATACAGTTTACTTCAAATTGCATCGATGGTTACAAACGAGGTTTCAGTTTTTTGGGAAATGGCCGGAATACCTGTACTAAAACTATCCCGGTGAATTGAAAAGGTTGAACTTCTGCACAATCATTTGCGAAATCTACAAAAACGTGGTAGTCGAAAATGCAATGAATCCAAAGAGGCGAATTTCAAGCGAGAAATTGAGTTGCTGTTCGATATTGCCGCATCTCCTGAAAATCTACGAGGCATCGACAAAAAAAACAAACGCTTTTTTGCAGAACCAACGAAAACCTGAACGAATTGGTTTTATTGGTGACATTCAATCAATACACGATCAGGATATAACCGATGATGAAATTAATTTCATGCTCGATATGCGCAAAAAAGCGAAATATGGCAGAGGAAATTGTACAATGGGTAAGAAATATGATGTAAAAATATTTTTTAGTTGTTGTCAAAATTATTATAAACAAAATTTTCTTTAGGCGATACTGTCGAGTTGATAGACAGCAGCCAAAGTGACTATTCGTGTTCTCAAAGAAATAATTTCTCGACTGAATTTTTTGATAAAAATAAAACAGAGGATAATGGAGAACCTCCGGCAAAAAAATTTTGCGGATCAATCAATATCATTGATGAGAAATTGGTTGCAACCTTAGATAAATGCCTCATTTTTTATCGAAACGCTGCTCGAATTATCACTGCGGTAGCTGAGGCATAGGGATGAGATACCAGTACGTTGGTTATTAACACAGTCTCGATTCACAAATATCGAGAAAAAATCCGCAGAGATCTTGCCAAAAAATAAGGCAGTTGTTTCCTTCTACGGAATTACGTGGCAATAATAATAATGAATGGACAAACCAAAAAATTGTTATCGTTTCCGGCTCTAGACGATGGACTGGCTCAATACAAGCGCGTGCTATTGCTGAGGTCATTTGAACGTTTTATTCTATTTTAAATTTATCCATATATCAGCAATGTTGATTTGCAACAAAATTAAGTGTGAGTGCCTCTCTATATGATGAATGTGGTGGTTATATATTTCCATAGGTTCTTCAAGAGTCGAGACTTTTTAGTGATTCTATCAAAGCTCTGTGTTGTGACACGACGAACGCCAATCTTGGTTCACGGAGTGGTGCTGCGGTATTGTTAGAGCAAATTCTCAACCGAGACTTGTTATATCTTCCCTGCAGACATTACATTTTCGAGCTAGTTTTGGGAGGAGTTTTTGATGCTCTTATGCCTGCGTCAACTGGCCCTTCGATTCTTTTGTTTAAAAGATTCCAAGCTTCCTGGGAAAACATTGACCAAACAAAATACGAAGTTGGTTTAAAAGGCAAGAGAATTTTGTCAATGTTACAAAATCAACTCGAAGGCATAAGCCTTTTTAGAAACAACCCTCAAAAATCGACAGTGCAGCCGCGTGACGATTACCACGAACTATTGCTCTTGTGTCTGATTTTCGTTGACCAAGTTCCTCGGGAGGCCGTGAAATTTTATAAACCAGGTGCTTTTTCTCGTGCTCGCTGGATGGCAAAAGCAATTTATTGCTTAAAAATTTTCTTATTTCGCGAGGAATTCCATTTGACAACATCTGAGAGAAAAACACTTGCTGAAATTTGCACCTTCATCGTTGCCATCTTCGTCGAGGCATGGTTTATGGCTCCATTAGCAAATGCCGCGCCAAATCACGACCTCAATTTCTTTTAAAAATTATACAACTATCGGAACATCAATCCAATTGTAAGCAAGGTTGCCATAAAGAAGATGTCAAACCATCTCTGGTATTTGAATACCGAAAATGCCGCGATGGCCTTTTTTTATGGAACCGTTTCTGCAGAGGTGAAAAGAATCATAGTTGAACAAATTAAAAGCGGGCACCCTTAGGGTGAGGAAGAAACAGAAAATGACAAACGGTATATTGTACCGCAAATGGATATTGCTTTTTTTTCTCGATGAAAACATCGATTTCTTCATAAACCCTGGATCGATAGCTTTTTTCGAAAGATTCCAAATTGACCACAGCTTTCTCGGTAACGATGTGTCTGAGTGGAAATCGAAAAAAAGTTATCAACGCGGCTTAAAAGTTTAAAAAAATCTAACCGTTGTTAATTACGTCGCGGAAAGGGGAATTAAGCTGATAACCGATGATAACGACAGACTGACTTACGACGAGGATCAAAAGCAATTTATTTTGCAAGTTGTTGCAGATTATTAGCAGAATTATTCCAATGCGAACAAAGACACCCTACTTCGATCGCTGAAACAAAAATGAAAATGTGAATATAGTCATTGGCAATTTTTTAGATTTAATTTTAAATGAAAAATATTCATATTGAATTTTTTTTTGAAAACAAATATTTTTAAAAAACGAAATATGGGCATCTCTACAGAGCTTGTCATTAACAAAATTATGAATGAAAAAAAATTGAAATTTTTTTATTTTGTACACCATGCTATGCACAATAAGTGTACCAAGTTTCAAATTTTTCTCATTAATATTATACTTGGAAAAAAATCATTGATGCGTGGGATAAATACATGTATTCTACATTTAAGGGGAGGGTAGGGGTTTGCACTTTTGAAAAATCGATTTTTTTTGTATTTTCTTATAGGTAAACATTCCAACAATAGAATCCCAAAATTTCAAGTCAGTCAGAGCAAAACTCTCGAAGTTATTGACTATTTAGTCCCGCTCCTCTAATACTGTAGCTCCGACTTCTTTAAACTTCAATCGCGTTTTTCTCGGAACCACTTTTTCAAAGTCCATGTTCACTGTCATTTGAAAACTACATGACCGATTTATTTCAAACTTGGTACACACTTTCTACGTATAAAATACCTCCCCCCAACGGTTAGTTCGAGATTTTTTTTCATTGAGGGGATTTTCCACCCCCAAAATGGCGGAATTTTTCGTGAAAATAGCACTTTTTACTTTACATGACTACCAAAAATTTAGAAATGAAAAAAAAATTATCAAAGACCGTTGGGGGGGGAGGATTTGATGATACTTTGACGAAATTTTAATGGTACTTGATTTTAGATAATTTCTAGCTGAGACACAGTGAACACCGCAAATCGTGTTTTTCCAAAGGCGTTCTTGGAAAAGCTTTGTCACCGGCTTGTTTGTGGATATCTTCGCGTACAAATTCCACGGAATATTCTTGAAGTGACACTTAACAATGTACAAAAGGTTTCAATAAATTTACTCTATCCATGTAGATGAAAAAAATCGCAAAAAAGTGTTTTTTTCACGATGAAACCTCTACCCTCCCCTTAAAATTTCAATCGGTCGGTGGCGCGTGTTCCAATTCTCCGAGCGCCTCCAAACTTTGAACAGATTATTTTTTGATACACCTTCATTATGTTTTTAGGGTGGCATCGAATTTTTTTCGTCAAAGCTCAAACAACGGCCACCCTAATATATATATATATTTTTAAATTGTAACATCACATCAACTGCCAGGATTATTAGTATTGCAATTTCCTGCCTCTTGTGCTAGTGTGATTCGGACAAGATAACATTAATATATAGTGTTATCGGTGTACATCGATTCATGCAATTCACGTCACCGTGTCAGAGCTACGTTATATTCACTATTGATTAATATTCTACTGTACTCAGACAAACCATCGAACATAGCGCAATAAGTGCCAGGACTAATACTCACATATTTCTTTTTCCACTAGCAAGACGACGGCACTGTAATTTGCCGATGCTGTGGCTTAGAGACGTAGACGCTAACCAATACACCAAAGTCTATATGACAAAATATACTCAATATCATGTATAATAGTTGTGTGATAGAGGAGGAAGTTTGTACTTTTATATATCATATTAAATTATGCAAAGAAAATAAGATTTAACGTATCGTGTGGTCTAGGGGTACATCAATAAATTGATCCGTACTTTGCGGGATCACAAAATTTGATTTCCACGCAATAAATTGCGGCATGTTTGTCCAACCTGAGAGTTAAGTAGTTGGGAAGACGAGATCCTTCGCCGAACTTTTTTTCTTAACTATACACGCCAAGTCGTTTCAGAGCATTTCCAGTGCACTTGTGTGGTACATGCGCTGTACAGTTATATAATGGTGATATCAATTTTACGGGATAAATTACCGAACAGCGGAAACCGAATTTTAGCGAGATATCGATTTTTGATAGTGATTTTTTTTACCACGCTCCCGATATACTAAACAAACCCAAACGCATACAAACAAACCCACATAAACCCAAATAAACCCAAACAGACCGAAATAAACTGAAACAGACGCAAATAAACAAAAATGAATCCAAACACCCGAGTAAAAATGATTGTATATACTTAGATACAATTATATAAAAATGATATACAAGCATATATATTTATATATAGGTTTATATATAATTGTATATAACTCTATACATTCGTATATATAATCCGATATAAACGTACTTCCATCAAATTTGATTTGATAAAATTATATATAGTTCTGTATATAATGATATATGGAGATACTATTTTTATAGGGAGTTTATATAATTAGATATAATATCATATACAGTTATATATAATTTAATATAGTGTTGTATATAATTATATATATACGTGAAACTTATTTAGGGTTTATATAATTAGATATAATATTATACACAGTTATATATAATTCAATATAGTGTTGTATATAATTGTATATATACGTGAAAACTTTATTTACGGTATATAAAATTGTATATGACTGTATATGACCCGAGTAAAAAGGATTGTATATACTTATATACGATTATATAAAAATGATATGCAATCATATATACTTATATAGGTTTATATATAATTGTATATGATTCTATACATTCGTATATATAATCCGATATAAATGTACCATCAAATTTGATTTGATAAAGTCCCGAGTAAAAATGAATATATATAATCATATATAATTGTATATTAATTGATCATATACAACCCGAGTAAAAATGAATATATATAATCATATATAATTGTATATTAATTGATCATATACAATTGTATACAAAAATTGGCCCGATAGAATTTTATATATTTGTATATAAACGTATACAATTGTATACGTTTATATACAAATATATAAAATTCTATCGGGCCAATTTTTGTATACAATTGTATATGATCAATTAATATACAATTATATATGATTATATATATTCATTTTTACTCGGGCAACCCCAACAAACCCATCACGTACAGGCGAGCCCTCTTCGCTATGAAGCAGTGAAGCCGGAGGAGTGGGGGTATCGATTGATCGTAGCGGGCGATATAGATATCTACGAAACAATGAACTTTAAATCTTGATATCTCGAAAACTATTGCTAGTCGCCAAAAATCCTTTTAGGGGTTCTCTGAGAATATTAAAAAGAATGTCTTTGTAAAATTTCGACTCGATAAATGGAAAGGGCTTTTCGGAACGTAACTAAAAAATTCAATATCTGGAAAACTATTGCTAATCGCCAAAAATCCTTTTTTTGAAGGATCTCTTAAAATATTAAAAGGAAAGTGTATGTCAAATTTTAGATCAAAATTCGGTTTTCGCTTTCCGGAAGTACACCCAATATAATCAAGCCATTGTTCGAATTCAAATAAAAATATTTTGGGTTAAATCAGATTTTTTTATACGGTCAAACAAGCAATAATGTTTTTGGGAGGCTTTTTAGAACTTGGCGTCCTTTTTTACTTTTAAAAAATGTATTACTATTGTTTTTTTTTATTCGTTTGTTCCAGCCGTACATGGTCTTTCCCTTATTACGTGCCCCAACCCGCGTCAACTTCGTTCTACCGCCCATTTCACATCGCCCCACCTTTCGACCGCAGCCGACTTCCCCCTCTGAATCGTATCCACCATGACATATCTGCCATGGCTATAGGGAAACTGCGAAAACATAAGCCGGTCCCAGGTTCGCTTCACAGTCGAAGAACTACTCGGGGCCGGGTTGAAATTCCGAATTTTGAATGATGAGAACGCTCAAAACTCCGAAAGAATTTTACCCGAAACACCGAAAATCTGAACGGTGCGGAGTTGAAATTCGAATCATTGAATGATCAGAACGCTCAACACTCAGAAAGAATACTACCCCGAAAGATCAAAACTCCGAATGAATTTGACACGAATGACCAAAACTCTGGAAATCTGAACACCGTCAAACCATGTCGGCTATGGAAGTTTTAAAAGTTTCAGAATTTTCAATAAATCGACGTATTATTTCAAGAATTTTTTTTATTGAGAAGTCGTTTTACGTCAATTTTAAAATTTGTCTAGACAATGTCCCGAGAAGAAATATTGTCAGGCTGGCCTAATATTTCATCCAGGTCTGATCACGTTTTAGTTCGGAGGCCACACTTAAGGCCTCATAGACACTAGTAGCGGGTGAAGGGATGTGCTTTTCTTGATTTTTTATCGACTGGACAATAAATGATTATTGAAAAACTGTGAACGACATCGATTACTACATATTTTCATGTACTTGTACAATTTTTTTATTAAAAAATATTTGAAAATGGCGGAACTCTAGCTGTCTCGCAGGAGCGGCTTCTTTTGAGCATCAGTTGCAGTGGACATGATAACTCGAGAACGGTTTATCTGAAATCAGAATTTGGAAAAGATTTTATTAGTATATTACATTGGCTTGGGCCTGGACAAATGATTTGTAAACATTTTGATTTAAAAAAAACGACGATAATTTTAACAAAAAAATCATCTTTTGAAATGCTGAATTTTCGGTTTTTTTGTTACAAAAAAATTTTGGTTTCACCAAAATTCAAAATCCTTCGTTCAGGCCCTAGCTATTATCATAATAAATAAGTGATATAAATTTGGTATGGATCGGATTAATAGTTTTTAGTAATCGTGTCCACCGCAAAGGTGTTTCTCACAAAAGACGATTCTGAGATAATCGCATTTAAGATGCAAGTATGTTTCTTTTACATTTGAAGTTAATTTATTCATACTAACATGGAGTTGTCGATTCTAGGGCCATATAGTAATCCTTCTGCATCCTCTGCAGCCTCTAAAACATTGATTTGATACTGCCTATGAGCCATTCTTCCTTCTCTTGTGGCTGCTTGCGCTTGATCCGCGGCAGGCATAACACGCGGCTTGTGCGGTTGAATTACATATAATTGCGAATTTAATGCTCCTATCTTTATGAAATTTGATCAAAACACTTCAGATATTGTACTTAAAGAATATGCAATAAAAAAATGTTCCATTTTTCCGACCATCACAGGTGTATAATAAGGTCTTAAGATTTGCCTCAATTTGTCCGACCCGGTTGGTGTCAGGTGATAATCAGGCAACTGGATGTACTATTCCGTCCAGTTGCCTGATCCAGCTAGCTTCAAGTGATGGTCAAGTAGTAAATGGACTTACGGCTTGCATCAATTCGCCTGATCAGACTACCGTCAGGCGATGGTCAGGCAACTGGACTTACGGCTTGATTCAATTCGTCTGATCGCGCTAGCTTCAAGCAATCATCAAGTAATTAGACCTATATACATTTTGGCGCCTTTTACAAGCCTAACCTCTTATCAAACACCAGACGAACTATATATATTAGCGCGTCGTCAAAACTTCGAGACATATTGACCACTCTATGCGTACATTTTTTTATTATTTCTAATATTTTATTTATTCTTAAAAAATCTGTGATTCAGTTTCCTCTGTTCAAAAAACAATTTAGTTGAATCCACTAAATTTATCTATTTAATTTAAAAAATTTTAAATTGAATACAATTTTCGTAGAGACAACCATTTTTGTTTGATTGAATTAATGGTCCGTCTTGATTGCAATACACACATCGAAGGGGAGTGCGGTAGAGAGGTGTGCCGAGAGAGAGAGAGGGGGGGGGGGAGTTATGTGTGCGTGGGTGTGTACGTATGTATATTGTAAAGGACTTCAGCCGAAAATCGGGTTGTCGGGACGAGAAAAGGGAACGCAGTGTCAGGCCAAACTGCAGCCTCGTGGATAAGGTATAAGGGGTGGGTCAGGTGTCAACCACGCGCGGCAAGAAAGATACCGGAAAATAACACTTTAACAACCATTTATTTCCACTGCTCTTTCGCAACAATTTAATACCGGGAAAAAGAACCCGAGCGATAACAAATAGAGAGGCCCTCGCAAGATGCCAGGATACGGTCAATCGCGAACATACTCACACGCAATCCCGACCGGGACCTACACACGCAAACAATATTAACCCGAGCTCGTCGTTGGCCGCCTTCTTCTCTCCCCTTCTGGCCTCTTTTTAACCACAAAAATAACTGCCCCCCCCTCCCCCGCTAGTCGGTTACCCGGCCGAGCGATACCCAAAATGTTATCTCGAAAGAAATCACCGGTCGCTACTTACCACGAACGCCGACGTCCAGCAACCGTTCCCCCGTGACAGAGCCGGGAAAGTCCCTGTGTCTGCAAAAGGGACACCCGATATATGATGCGAGAATGACGGAGCGCCGCACAGTGGTTCGAAATCCCGAAAAAGCGGACAAAAAAAATTCAAGGGACTTTTAATGGTTAGAATAGATGTAGTGGTACCACTTCTACGTGTTATGACCATTAAGGGGAGGGTAGGGGTTTGCACTTTTGAAAAATCGATTTTTTTTTGCTTCTCTTATAGTTAAACATTCAAGAATATAATCCCAAAATTTCAAGTCAATCAGAGCAAAACTCTCGAAGTTATTGACTATTTAGTCCCGCTCCTCTAACACTGTAGCTCCGACTTCTCCAAACTTCAAACGCGTTTTTCTCGAAACCACTTTTTCAAAGTCCGTTTTCACTGCCATTTAAAAACTACATGACCGATTTATTTCAAACTTGGTACACACTTTCTACATATAAAATACCTCCCCCAAACGGTTAGTTTGAGATTTTTTTTACATTGAGAGGGTCACCCCCAAAATGGCGGAATTTTTCGTGAAAAATAGCACTTTTCACTTTACATGACCACCAAAAATTTAGAAATAAAAAAATGTATCAAAGACCGTTGGAGGGAGGATTTGATGATACTTTGATGAAATTTTGATGGTACTTGATTTCAGATAATTTTTAGCTGAGATACAGTGAACACCCCAAATCGTGTTTTTCCAAAGGCGTTCTTGGAAAAACTTTGTCACCGGCTTGTTTGTGGATATTTTCGCGTACAAATTTCACGGAATGTTCTTGAAATGACACTTAACAATGTGCAAAAGATTTTAATAAATTTAGTCTATCCATATAGGTGAAAACAATTCGCAAAAAAGTGTTTTTTTTCACGCCGAAACCCCTACCCTCCCCTTAAGAAAGGGGGAGCGTCCCTACCTGGCTTGGGAACGCATTCCATTCGTGAACGTCGAGCCGACCGCATTGTTTGCTCGTCGCGCGGCTAAATAACAAGAAAGTTTAGACACGTCTAGAACAGCGAAACGTTAACGGATTTGCATTTTAGAAAATGGATTCTTCTCCGGAAAGTAAGTACCCTTTAAATGTCCTGCGCAGAAATATTATTAACAATATATGAAATAGTGAATCATTAATAACGGTGGTGGTCTTTTCCTTGACCACGTTCTAAAAATTCGTGTTAAAAAAAGCAATAAGTTAAAAGTGGCGTTGGGTGGGGCTCTGAATCGAAATGGACATTGTTGCTTAGACATTTCTTCGAACGATATCCAAAAACTAGCTGCACGTAGCTGCTCTTTTGACTTTAGTTATTATTTTTGTGGGAAGATGTGTGCACTTTCGGCAGTTTTTTGTAGTTGTCGCGTCCAAAATGTGGTTTATAGGAAATTGGTAAAAATAATTCGTTGAAATAATAATATTTTTCAATTCTTAAAGATCCTCCGGATGATACTAAAGAAATTTCTTTCACGACGAGGGAAATTTTCGGATTCGTGAAACCAGTGTTAAATGGGAACATCAACGTGCTCAGTGAAATTATTGACGCACAGGTTTAGAAAAAACAGGGGCATCCATACATTTTGCCGCCAAATCAAAAAGATGCTCTGAAAACATTAGTATCCAAATTCAGGAAAAGGTGGAAACAAGCGAACAGGATGGAAAGCAGATTCTACGGAAATTGGACATCTGGCTCAACGTTCCTATACTTTTTACAACTGAAAATTTCCTTCCACGGAAAACACAGCGGGGCCCGGGCTCCTTCGACAAGTTGCGACGATTTGAGTGACAGGTAAACACGGAGGAAGACAGAAAAGGTTCGTGAACAATACAGCGTCCAAGAACTAGCCTACGCGACACGAATGGGTCTCCGGGCTTCTGGAAATTTAGAGGCTTCGAAGGTAATTAGGGATGTCACAGTAGGCAGTCCATCAACCGCATCAAAGTACCGGGAATTCATGGAACACGTTCCAGAAAGAGTATTGACAGGCAACTAAGTATTATCATTTGTTGTAGAAGGTGGAGTGACAGAGAGCGTATATCAATTAATACGTTCCGCATCCACTATGATAAATTGTAAAGGATGGCCACCTCATAGTACTGTATTAAAAGCTAAGAAAAAGTGTTACCCTGATAAGTCCGAAATTTCTATAACTGAAAGTGCAGTCACAGTTGGACTCCAAGTCAAAGCACTTACAAAAAAAATTCAGCGATGAAGATGGCAATAATTCAGTAGTAGAACTGTACGGGTTCTGGACAAAGTGGGGACGGTGGAGTCCGGGACGGGGGCTAAGGGGAGGGGTTTGATCATGTGGTGGGGGAAATGTGTGGCGCGGAGTGTGTGGCGAAGGGGAGGGGGTGAGGAGCCTATAGCAAGGGGAGGGAGGTGTCTGGCTGTCGCGCGAAAGTCTAGGGACCCGTTTGGGGAATTGGGGGAAGGGGATTGGCGGCTTGCGGAGAGGGGTGCGGAGAGGTTGGCGAGTGACGTCACGCGAGGGAAGAGGATGCCCAAAAACAGACGGGTCCACGGAGAGGGGATAACGGTTGTAGGCGCGGGTCAAGGGGGCACCGGCAGCCAGGGAACATCGTAGATGATGCGACAATTTTCTTGGGGGAGGTGGCGTTATTGATACAGGTGAATCGTTTCCAGACAATGGAGGAAAATTTCTCTCAAACATGTGGATATGCATGTGAAAGCCAGCGTCTATTATACACTCTCGGCAACTTAATGCAATTTTACTGCTAGATGTCAAATGAGACTTTACAGATAAACTTTTTTTGCAGCTATAGTAACGGAGGCCCTTATAAAATTACATTGCATTCGGTCTTGTATTCATTCCGAAAGATAACGTCGAGATGTTTGCATGTGCGAGTATGTATGCAGTGCACCCAGCCAAAAACCCGTGGGACTTGACGAAGAATGAGCTCGAACACGTTCCAAAGACCTTGCTCATAAAATATTGAAGTCGACACATTGGTATGCTGTGGGATCGTTTGCCGGAACATCATCGAAACGACAGTGAAATATTATCATATCTTCCATGCATGAATCATTACAATACACCTGAGATGTTGGATCATATTGATGGCCCCCCACCTCCGCAACGGAATTGTGAAAAGTGTTGTGAGCGAGACAATACTATTCGTGAGAAAAAATAAACGTTCCTCGACACATTTGAAGTCGTTTTGTCAATGAAAAATGGATTTCTCATTGTTAGCAAAACGGCGGAATTCTTCCCAACGAAGAGCCTGTCTCAAGGTTCCATCGTGTTATCCAATCTCCGACATGAGGGCTGCCCACACCAAATTAGCAAAGCGTTACGTAGTGGTACATCATGGACGAGTTCACCGTCTTCTTACCAGCACGACTCATGAAGGCCTTCAGTCACGGTCCAAAGATGTTCGAGAATATATTGGAAATGGCTCGCAATGACGAACTATACATGAACTATTATCGTGTGCAATAAACAGTGAGCACACCATTGTGCTGGTCGGAAATGATGAGTTCAATGGGATCATCAGTCGCTAACATCGTTGAGTTTTCAACATGCTCACAGCAGTGTATAAAGGATAGCTTTCATTGAATATAAAAATGTTCCACGTTGCTGTTGGATGTAAGAATAAATACAATCGAAAAAGATATATATCAAAATGTTTTTTTATTTAAAAATGTTTTTTTTTTAATCCTCCGCTCACGCAGCGCTTCGTATACATTCAACCAGATTTTCAGCGATTTTACATTCGCATCGGCGCAATTGTATTTCATATTGAAGGAATGATGGGGACATTCAAAGTCGGAAATGATTGGCAATTTCTGCAGCGGGGGACAGTGCAGGGTCTCCAAGTCAACAATTTTGGTTGTAGGATCCGTGAATCTTGATATCCATGAGCATTTTTCGAACCCCTTCACGTAGATGGTAGGAGCTCCTTGCAAGATGGTTCGAATTATCGTTCTAGCTGCCTCGTATGGTATATCACCGTGATCCCATCGTAATCCGTGAAAATTGTGTTCCAACCATTTGTTTGTCTTTTTGTATTTGTCTGGTAACGAGTCCCATGCAGATGGTGCGTTGAAGAAAAACGTCAGCGGTTCAGCCTTCTTGTCGTGGAGTTTGACGATGGAAATCTCCTTCAGGACAAAATCATTGATGGGTCTCTTGAACCCCTGCACATCGACGACGAGCTCCATATTGACTGAAGAGTCCGCAGACAGTTGACAAGATTTATACCAATTTTTATCCGCACCACTAATCGGATTGTATTCGACAATACGATCATGGAGGGTTAAACAGAATGCAGCAGTTTTCGGCGGAATATTCGTTTTCAATTCAAATTCGAGACGCACATCCACGGAGCCGGCCTTAAGAGAATCATTTTGCTTTGAGCAGTCAATGATAGCGAGGGGGGCTTTTTCTAAGAATTCCGTCTTATTTAGCCATGGTTCAGCTTCTTTGTTGTGATAGGTGAATTGGAAGTTTGTATACATCTCGTAGAGTAAAGCATACTGATTTTGATTGATATTTAGGATTAGATTTCCATATGGATAGCATTGGGAGTTTAGGTATAGCTTGACATTGCTGATGTTGCAATGATCAAAGTTGCTCGCATTCCTCTCTTTCATATTTTTTCGCCCCGTCTGCCGCGCGAGAATAACATATCGTGATTTCTCCAACTCATTGGAAATCTTGACAGACCACACATGCTTAGAGATGACGGGGAGTAGTGGATATTCATATAATTCCCACGCTCGAAAACTCATGGAAATTGGTGCATCTTTGGCGAGAAATTTCAATAGCTGAATTTTTCGTTGATCTGAGACTGTTACATACGGTACAAGCCATTCGATTTTATGCAATACGAGTTTGTAGTCTTCGGGAGCTGTTTGCATGATGGCATTATCATCAGTCTTCGATCTCATAAGAATTAGCTCATGCTTGGCATTTACCACAATTTTCCGATAATCTTCGGCAAATCCGAGCAGCATGCTCAATGGTATACACTCATCAAAATTTCCCGATACATCAACAATCTGCTTCGTCTCTTCAACATCGAGCCATCCCGTGTTCTCGAGCATAGAGCTCTTAGCTGGACTGAAAGACGAATATCCTTTAAGGGGGGATTGTCTTTTTTTTCGCAAAATTTACCGCTTTTTGGGAATTTTTTTGTGAAGAAAGTATACAACGGTAAACTTGTGAAACTTGGCATATAGTTTTATTGACCGGTTTACTACATACAAAATTTTTTTTAAACAATTTCATCAAAAAATTCGCCTCCCACCCCCCTCGACGCGCGATGGTCCTTTTTTGATGGTGTGCACGATTTCTCAAAAACTATTCAACCGATTGCCTTCAAATTTGGACAGAATGCTCAGCTGACATCCTTTTATCGTTTGATGAAGCAAAAAAGCAATACGTTTAATAGTTTTTTATGTATAACAAAAAATCGATCAATTTTTTTCGAAAAATCGATACTTCAAGTTCAAAACGTCACCAAATCGTCAATTTTTTTTTTCCTTCATCGAACGATAGCTATATGTGTCTAAAGTAAAATGCTTTTTGGGTTTTTGTTGCAGGATGAACGTGAAGGCTGTAATCGTGCACACCATCAAAAAAGGACCATCGCGCGTCGAGGGGGGTGGGTGGCGGATTTTTTGATGAAATTGTTTAAAAAATTTTTTGTATGAAGTAAACAGATCGATAAAACTATATGCCAAGTTTCACAAGTTTTCCGTTGTATACTTTCTTCACAAAAAAATTCCCAAAAAGCGGTAAATTTTGCGAAAAAAAAGACAATCCCCCCTTAATTACACTCGTAATACCGACATTCTTATTACGATCGATTTCTATGGCATTCAACTCATATCGCACTTCTTCAAACACATGGCAGATGGCATTGTTGACGAGACTTGTGGCAGGGGTTGGCATCCCATCACGCTTAGATAATTTTCCACAGATGTGCAAGGAACTTTTGCTTGGCAGGATGGATAGATCTTGATTTTGAATGGCAATACGTATTTCATCGCTGTTATTAAAGGTCGAAGATGCCTATGGTTGATGAGCGTGAATTTCACAATGTATGATGGATTCGTCGAAGACTACGGGCTCCTGAATGTTTACGATTTCTTCTTCCATTGCACGCAGCAGATGCACAAAGCATAAAATAAATAATGTTTTACACGCTGTCCCCACGCACTTTCAGACCCAAATTCTTCAAGAGTAGCACGTTTTGAGGTGTGAGCACTTTGGGTGCGGGCCGACGACTGATTGTTTTTACCCATGGTTGTTTAGTGTTATTAGTGACTCTATTAAAGACTATACCCATTATGATTTTATATGCAGCCGTATTGTGAGTACTTCACCGCGGAAATTCACCAAGTCACCGTCCTGATCCACTATTCGAAGTTGTATTGTGTCTATCGTTCGGCTTGTGATTGGTAGATAAATGACGTGTGATGGAACCTCAATGATTTTAGATCCTGGAGGGACCGATGAGAAAAATTCATGAATGGTGTGCACTTTTTGTCCGTTAATATAGGCACCAGCGGTTATAGTGCACTCAACCCGTAGGGCATTCACTTTGAGAATGGCTACTGCAAGATCAGATTCGTGTCTTTTATTCACTTCCAATTTACGTGCTGTGAAGCTCAGTAGCTGTCCAATCGAATCTTCAGGCTCAAAATTTACACCATGATCACACTCGATTTCACTGCGCAAAGTATTATTATTAGGTTTGATGTTGATTTTGATGTTTTTCCGTGACAGCTCGGCTTGCGCAAATGTATCAATATCCTCTATTTCATAGCTACCCGTAGGTATTGTCAACACCTCATCTCCCACGTAAAGTTTGTTGTGGTTAATGTCTATATTGGGAATAAAGTTGAATGTTAATAGTTCCACGAGACCGAGAGTATAATTTTTGTTTGGCGAGAATTCTATAGGGGGAAAAGTATTGCGCCTCGAGTATGGATGACGATCCAGATATGGTCAATGTTAAACTATCTTCCATGACGCTGGTACTTTGACAACTAAACTCTCAGCCTTATACTCCCCGTATATATAGCATGTATTTGTCTTTGTATCGTAATTGTTGACAAAGAAACTTGAGACATAGATGTCCGCATTCAATCGTATCATATTCTTGATATCTCTTATAATTATAGTTCACCTACACCAAAATATCGCATGAGTTCAGATGGTGGTGGAAGGTCGCCGAAACTATCAAAGTACATGACTTTCCATCCAGTCTTTTTGTAGGCAACCCAGTGTGTGCCAGGGCCTACATTTTCATCCAAGTTCACAATTGCTGATTCATATTTGAGTGGCCCGCTCATTGGTAATCTATCCCGCATGTACACGCCACGGAAATGTGGAACTTTCACGACTCTGCATATTTGAGTAGGTCGATATCGGTCAACGGTCGTTGTGGTAGCGTTACTTGACACTTCAGATGTAACCCAAACAAACCCAAAGCAATCGCTTCAATTGTTCGATTATGTCATTTATTTTCATTCAATTCACGTTTAGCCGCTTGAGCAGCATTTACAGCTTTGGCTATACCAGCCGCACCACCCGACAAAGCCCCAGCAGCGCTGAGACCCGCAAATATACGTATCAGAAACGGCAATAAACCACCAATTTTATGAGGTATAGGTAGAACCCGCGGTGCTCGCACTTTGCCACCTTCAGTCTTTACCGCTACACGAGCACCCTTTAGAGCCGATTTAATAACCGTATGCGGATCATTACATTGAATCATCGTCTTCTTCGCAGCACGAATTATTTTTTTTCAAACAAACGCCGCCCTTACGTGCTGTCTTCATCCACATGCCAAATTTTCTCTTTGTCTGCATAATATTTGACACACTCCAAGCACTTGCTTTCTCGCCGAGCTAGCGCTCGCTAGCGTCTTTAGCGGTAACGCGGTGCCAAGCTTGTTCGGCCAGCACTTTATCTGCTGAATGTCTCGCTTCAAGGTTATCTGGATTTATTGAATATGCAATGTCGTGTTGTTTGCAAGCCGTGTCTAACGGATTAATTCCCGGATCACCACGAGCAAGGCGCTTAGCCAGCTTTGTACCCGGCCCACAATACTGGTACCCAGGCAAATGTAATTCAACAGGGAGTTTGTTGATTAGTTGGTTGACAAAACCTTTACCGCTCTTGCCATGAACGATCATGACTAAGGACAATACTCGACTGATAGACAATCCCTATAAAATGCCTTTTTATATTGATTTTCCATTAGTCGTGTGTGAGATGGCGTCCAAGAAACAAACTTTCGGAGGCGGGCTTCCCGTAATAAATTTTGATATATTTGTCGACGATGGGAGAATGAAGCGGCAAAAACGTCATGGAAATATATTGACGGATAGCATACGCGCCGTTTTTTGTGGTCCATCGAATTGTGGGAAAACGAATGCACTGCTCAATCTCATAATACACCCCAATGGTTTGAGATTTGAGAATATTTATCTGTACTCCAAGTCGCTGAAACAGCCAAAATATAAGTTGCTCGAACGATTACTCGAACCTGTGAGTGGCGTTGAGTATTATCCATTCAATGGGCATGAACAAGTTATAGCACCAAGTGACGCACAACCCAACTCTATATTCATTTTTGGTGATATAGCGTGTGAAAAACAGGATAATGTGAGAGCCTTCGTTTCCATGGGAAGACATGAGATTGTTGACAGTTTCTATATTTGTCAGACATACACTCGTATCCCTAAACATCTCGTGAGAGATAATGCGAATTTTGTGGTGCTTTTCAAGCAGGATGATACGAATCTCAAGACGTGTACAATGATCATGTTAATACGGATATGTCTTATACATGCTTTAAAAACATGTGCACGAAATGTTGGAATTCCGACAAGTATGCATTCATCACAATCGATAAGGATACCAATATTCACGAGGGTCGATATAGGCAAGGTTTTGATTATTTTCTGACGCTCGATAAATGACCCGTCATTGATTGCGAAAAGACAGTATCATGTACACACCGATAGCACCAACATGAAGAGCGAACAGCTGTTGAGGGAAACAGATGTATTGCGTGAAATCTCCAAGGCGAGCGATGCAATCAGACGAAAGCATCGAATACTCAGGATCGGAAGAGACATCGATGAGCAGAGAATGCAAAAGGTCTTTAAACCTATAGTGAGACCATTGGAACAATTAGTGTCAAACAAAAACAACGAGGTGGTAAAGATGGAAGTTAAAGATGAAAAAGTAATGGATAATGATGTGGAAAATTTGATGAATGGTGTCGACCCCCAATTCAAGAACGAAACACAAGATTATTTCAAGAGTGAAACACAAGACTCTTTTAAGCTGGTATATGACGATTATGATGACTCACCAACCCAAAATGTTGATGATTTAATCAGTGAATATCTTCTGTTATTACGTACAAATAGAAAGACAAGCTTAGATGTCTCATATGGTGTACGGAACCTCGCGAACAACAAATTAATGATTGGTGATTCTCCTATATTCTTCAATTCTCAAAATATTCGTATGCGAGATTCAACCTACCCGAAAACTGTTGGATCAGCAGAGCTATTGTTTCAAAAAGTTCCCAACGTCGAAGCTCTGACACCGGATGACTTGAAAAACTATGAAAAAATCATTATCTCCACGAATGCTCACAAAAAATATTACAAGCCTGGTGAGGCTGTACGACATAGTGTCGGTCACAAATTCGATACTTATATCGCAAATATAGTTGATCATCACAAGCACATGGGAAAGGGTATGCCAAAGTATAAGGTGGCGAGAAAAAATACCCAATTGGATTACATTTATTGGGATAGTCCCAATGAGCTAGTAGATCGTCTTCGCTTACTTCTAGCATCACAAGCAGCTGGTAATTCGTCACATTCAAATGAAATTGTATCCATTGTTGAGAAATTGCGTGGAGCCAAAATTATTTATCAACCCAACATTTGAAATTTCACGCATTATCAACATGAGTGTCGATGTGTTCGGACGCCAACTGAAAAAGAATATCGTCCTCAATAAGCAAGGTCCTCCAGGCAGACCGGGGATTGGGTTTAGAACTACCGCAGATGGTCATTATGACTTGGGGCAAAAACGATTGTGTAATATCGCCAATCCGGAAGAACAAACGATGCTATCAATCTAAGTGCTTTACATAAAAGATCTCGAACAATTATTAAGAACGTACGTAAAGAAATAAATGAGAATAAACTGTTGTTGGTTAATGGATTAGAAGCTACGATGAGAGATATTGCGAGGACGCTCGATGCAGATCTCAAAACTCTACAAGACTTGGTGAATGAGAAAAAGAACGCTCTCGTGCGGGAGCTGCACAAACCTGCTCGCCGAAACTATCCGCGTCGGCATGTGGACATCCGTGGTTTGGATGAGACCTGGCAAGCTGATCTCGTCGATATATCGACCTACGCACATCAAAACTCCAAACATAAATTTCTCCTAACCGTCATCGATACTTTCTCAAAATTCGCCTGGGCCGTACCGATTCGGAGTAAGAATGGTAAAGATGCAGCAACCGCACTGAAGTCGATACTCGTAAAGGGACGCACACCGCAGAAGTTACACGTGGATCAAGGAAAACAGTTTTATAATCGTGACTTTAAAACCCTAATGAAAAAGTACAATATCCACATGTATTCAACATATAGCAATTTAAAAGCTTCCAATTGCGAGCGTTTTAATCGTACATTGAAAAATAAGATGTGGGTACAATTTAGTATTCATGGTAATTATAGGTGGATCGATATAGTTGATAAATTAGTAGCCGAGTATAATGATTCCGTGCACCGCACGATTAAAATGAAACCGCGAAATGTCAATGCTGGAAATGAGAAACAGCTGCTACAACATGTCTATAATAAGACTCCATTGAAAAAGTCATCGACATCAAAATTCAAAATTGGTGATAAAGTTAGAATCAGTAAATTCAAGAGTGTTTTCGAAAAGGGTTACACACCGAACTGGACAACGGAAATATTTACTATATATAGAGTGAAAAACACAAAACCTGTAACATTTCACCTCAAGGACTATGACGATGAACCGATTGCAGGTTGTTTCTACGATCAGGAGCTACTTAAAGTTCAACATCCTGATATTTATCTCATCGATAAAGTATTGAAGAAGCGTGGTGATCGAATGTTTGTAAAATGGTTGGGTTTCGATAGTACCCACAATAGTTGGATAAGCAAATCTGATTTGTAGAGGACAATAAAAATGTTTCAAATTTGATGATTCTTCTCTCTCTCTACTCATTCCAGATGACGAGGCCTTTGTGTCGCAAAGGGTCGACCGTTCTCTTCAGCGTAGCATGTGTTTTCTCGCTTGGGCAGCCTTCTCCTTCTGGCTTTTTCAAACCTGTCTCTCTCACAAATGTGTGTTAGGAAGGTGTGGAGAAAAATATCGTGATTATAGAAAATTACAATGGGGTTTTCTTTATTTCTCCACTTGAAAAATTGACAAACCAATTCATTATTTACAAAACAATTATTGACAAAGTCGATTATTCTTAAAACATTTACAAAATACATGCTACGATTGTATCCTAAAATGCCCCCATGGTAGCGTTTTCGTGGTTCCGGGTATGATATACCGTTTGTCATCGTGCGGGCTTAGAGCAATTTTTGTCTCGTTCATGGTGTACACTTCATGTAACTTCGATCTAATGCACGATTGTTGGTGAGTCATTTCGATTTGTTCGTTTAAGAGGGAATGACACCTCATCGCGGTCGGTATGGTAGAACAATTATAGATTCCCAAAAATCTCTGAAACGGCTCTTCAGATCCCGTCGAAACTTTGCCAAACGACGTCAAATTGATAGACGAACAGCTGTCTTCCCCTCAAATTTTCTGAATTTGAGAAAAAAAATGTAGATTGACTTATGATAAGCCAATCTAGTTTTTTTTTCTCAAATTCAGAAAATTTGAGGGGAAGACAGCTGTTCGTCTATCTACTTGACGTCGTTTGGCAAAGTTTCGACGGGATCTGAAGAGCCGTTTCAGAGATTTTTGGGAATCTATAATTGTTCTACCATACCGACCGCGATGAGGTGTCATTCCCTCTTAAGCATTTCGTGTAATCCTCGAACGAGATCGTTCTTGCAACGATGTTATTCTTAACACCTTTTACTTTCTTTGTATCGTCTTTGCCATCGACTCGCACCGCATACATTTTTGCTCTTAGCCCGACGAATTCCGTCATTATCCGACCATTATTTTCGTCTTTCATTAGTCCAGGGACTTTTTTGTTGACAAGCGGTATATCATACCCATTATCCGCGGGATAGTCGCTAGTATCAAAACAATGAATGTTGCGCTTTATGTCATCATACACATCCTCACACTCAATGTTGTATATGAGGCTGTCCGTATCGGTGTACAACACCGTACATTTGTCTTTATACAGCGGTACCATATACTCATGATGAAAGTCATATAAACATGTCTTCGATATGTCGAGTATGCACATACCCACATATATCGGCTTATTGAATTTCACCTCCAGTTTGCGTAATTCGACAGCAATAAGGTTTTCTGAAAAAACGCTCCGGCTATGAAAATTTGGCTTTGCAATCATTGCCTCTGCACCGTACCTGCCCTCCCATCGTGTCAAAAGCTTAACGTCTACATGATTGCGCACATTTTCCATAGTTTTCCCAAACACTGCATTATTCATCAATTTATAAAGATTTTTTTCGAATTCATTCTTTGCTTGGGTTCGAAACTGCGTATTAAGCTCAATATATGATCGTAACTAGGGTGATTGCGAAAATTGAAGTATCCTGTGAATTGTGTTGATTTTGAGACCATGGCATACACTCCGCTGCAGATCGCCATAATGAATAACATACCGTTCCTTGTTGTGCACGGTTGCAAGCAGTTTTTCGTGTTGCTTACCAGGTGGTTTACCATGTGTTGAAAAAAACGGCAAATCCGTGTAGGCATTCCGGGTACTCTAAGTCAACCTCAAGAATGTAGCCTTTGGGTGAATCTGGCAAGTTCGATGATAAATCGAATGTTGATAAGTCATCAATCCATCGGAAATCAGCATAGGGCAATGGTTGACACATTGCCCATTCATACAAATTATTTACATCGAAATACATCAAGTGTGATGGCGACTTCGATGGATCGTACGATTCCATGTATTTGTTATTGGCACGCGCGTACCTATTTGAGCACTGACTGAGACCACCTCGTATGCCCCGTTCAACAAATAATACCATGTCAACGTCGGTGAGCAATTCGAAGTTAATTTTTGTTTGCTTCAACATTGCATCCCAGGTGTATCCGGGGAGAGTGTAGCAATACGCGGGGTCGAGCCTATAACTTTCGATGTAGGTATCACGAAAGTTCTCAAAAATATCGGCTAGTAACAAAACATCGGTTTTCAGGTATAAGTCGCTATATTCACCTAATGTTTGGATAGCAAACCGATCCCATACATTCTCGGCATGAGTGTACTCGTTTTCACTTACCGTGTCACCGGTCAAATTGCTGTAAAATGCATCTCGTGGTGGTAGGTGGCAGTCGTCCAATCTGTTTACACTATCGATATATTCATAGGGGAAGACACCCTTTCGAGTTAATAGGATAAAATCATCTGCCGGTATGCCATGAAATTGTGACCGTAAAATTTTGAGTTTGTCCGTCGTCAAAAATGATGTCAGTTTATCCAGACTTGCTTTAATAAATTTGTATGAATCGATGAAGCGTAATTGAATCTGATGTTGTGACTTGTCTGCCGTTTGAACTGTTTTTGTGAAAGAAATGTATTTCTCCTTTGTTATGGGAAGCACATCGGTTTTTCCTCAAACGCGGTGGCTACCTCCTTGATGATGAAATGTGCGTCATAACCAGACAAATTATGAAAAACTATAGGAATGAAAAACGACTGCTTATAGTTCAAATTGCATTTAGAGTGAGCGGGGCCTCTATAACATCCAGTCAGATGACAATGATCGCGAACACGTATGTCATCTTCGGCAAATGGTTTCTCACATATATGACACTGCGTGACGCTTCGATATTCTGCCCATTCATTTGGTGTTAGAGGTATCATAGGAACATTATCCGATAAAATATCGTTGATGCGCAGAGATAAATTTTTAAGGTTCTCAACGAACCATGGAACGCAATCAGCACTGCGACGCGAGTAGTATCCTGATAATGAATGGTCATACGAACAATGTACGTAGTGCGCGATGCTTCATGATGTTGGTATATGTTTTTGTCGGCAACCTTTGCCAGAATGCACTCGAGATCGGCGTAAATCACGAATGGAAGTCGCTCTTTTCGTTGAAAGTTTTTAAATGTTAGCCATTTGTCCATTGCATCCGGTAATCGAATGGCGCAATCATTCAATTTTCCACAATCCACCTCGTGTGATCGCAATTTGTCCTCCGTGTAGAAGTAATGCAAACACCTGTAACAAAACGGCGAAACCATTTTTATATTACCAAGTACATTATTACCAAGTACAAAAATATACACATAGGTATATTTTCGAGTAGAGTTTTTACTCACCGATCGCAGATGTGTTTTTTCCCTTTTGTTTTGTTCAGCTGCGAGCTCACGAGTCGGGATAAATTTTTGATCCATACAAAGTGTCCCACGTTGCGGTCCGATGAATCCTCCACGTACAGCAAATTGATGTGTCTATCCAACTTTGGTCACATACTCGAATCGGAACGATGTTTTTCTTTTCCAATGTATATACATCAATTGAAACTTTATTTTGCGATTCAAACTTCTTTATTTGGTTTAGAGTCATTGGAAAAACAATGCCTTGAAGCTGCAGTACAGTTGAGTAATGAGGATACGAAGATATCATGTTCATATGTGTTTTCGCTGGATGAAGAGCAGCTACCATTGACCACGCAAAACACGCGTTATCCTTCGACTTTATATTCACCACCGCTTTCTTCATGATTATTTCCTGCGACAAAACAGTTTGACATCCGACACGCATTGGATTGTATTTGTTGATATTTAAAGTTAAATTCAGTATCCGCGACAAAGTCCATCCGCTATCACGTTTTTGAAAATCTTCGAGGGATGCTAAGGTAGGCTCGGCAACTCGTTGTGTATATCACTCACGTAAATTGGATGTGGTAAAAAGTTCTAAGTTTTTCGTGTTGATACTTTTATTTGCACGTTTGTCACCTGCCTCAAATTCACCATTGAAAATTGTATTCACTTTTACACTGATGTGTTTGTTGATAATGTTTTGCACATGTGAAAGCATTATATCACATGCGTCTTCGAGAAACTGACGAGCCTCAATATGGTCGTTATTGATGACGCAGCCAGTCAGGATACGATTTTCGAACGCTGTATCAATCTCGCGCCAAATCAAACCGCGATCACTGTGTCCCGCGCCCACATGTAAAAATCGTTTGCGTAGAACATTTTTTAAACATTCTAAACGAGCATTTTGTTCTACCAATGATTGCTGTTTTCCAAGCGATAATCGTGGTCGCTTAATTCGACTTTGCGTTTCCAACGACTCTACACATTGATCATATTGTTACTCCCACACTATATACTCATCGACCGAATTTATTAGTGCGGCGTGATCGCGCAGATTTTGTTCTAATTGCGGAACGTTCTCAGCCATTTGCACACGCGTTAAACGAAGGCGCCAAGAAATGATGCGAGCAAAGTGACTGCTCGATTAAAAGTGTGCGGCTTTGGGTGCTAGAAGTCGTTTTCATTCGGAAAATTTATTTTCTGTCTTTCTCCTCTATCTTAGAAGTGTGCCACCTCACCATAGTTTTTTATATTACAATGTTATAAGACTAGTGGAAGCATGGGAGCACAATGAATTCAATTGGGTGCATGAGCGCGAAGATCTGGGCCCTTTATCCAAAATCTGTGCTGGAATACCTACTTCTAATGCATTCATTTTTCAAACGAGTCTCCTATACGCGTTCATATGTATATCCGCATGTTTAAGACAAATTTCTCACCTTTGTCTGGAAAATCGTTTCACCTGTATCAATAAGGCCGCCTTTTCCCACCCAGAGAAATGACGTCTACGGTGTCTCCCCAGCTACCAACGTCCCTCCTACCGTGGGTCCCCGCGCCTACAACTGCTATCCACTCCTCCATGGGCCCCGTGGTTTCGGGCATCCTCTACCCACACGGCTTACTCGCTAGACTCCTCGCACACCTCCGCAACCCGCCACATTGGGTTCTTAGCGGGTGCACTGCATGCACACTCGTACATGCAAACATCCTGATGTTATCTTTTGGAGTGAATACAAGACCGGATGCAATTAAATTTTGTAAGAGCTAGCTTTTGTTACTACAGCTGCATAAAAAGTTTATCTGTAAAGTCTCATTTAACAACTAGCATTACAATTGCATTACGTTGCCGAAAGTGTATCATAAACGCTGGCTTTCACATGCATATCCACATGTTTGAGAGAAATTTTCCTCCATTGTCTGGAAACGATTCACCTGTATCAATAACGCCACCTCCCCCAAGAAAATTGTTGCGTCATCTACAATGTCCCCTGGCTGCCGGTGCCCCCTTGACCCGCGCCAACAACCGTTATCCCCTCTCCGTGGACCCCCGTGTTTTTGGGCATCCTCTTCCCTCGCGTGACGTCACTTGCCAACCTCTCCGCACCCCTCTCCGCAAGCCGCGAATGCTCCTCCCCCAATTCCCCAAACGGGTCCCTAGACCTTCGCGCGACAGCCAGACACCTCCCTCCCCTTGCTATGCCCCCCCCCCCTTTGCCGCATACTCCGCGCCACACACTTCCCCCACCACATGATCAAACCCCTCCCCTTACCCTCCGTCCCGGACTCCCCCGTCCCCGCACCCCCCTCGCCACAACTTTGTCCAGAACCCATATAGTTCTACTACTTAAATCGGATGCCAACATCTTTTTTATTTCACTTGTCCCCTTGCAAATCTATGATAAAGTTAATCCACAGGTTATTATTTGGAGAAATCCTCGTCTTTCGTCGCCAAAATTTTGTCGCCCGACAAAAATAGTTTTTTTTTGCACGAAACTGCCGACGCATCTAGGACAGAAGTTGATTGTATCGAAGCGCAAGAAAAAAACCTTGTGCCCTTTCAAACCATACTTTACGGAAATAAAATTAACATCCATTTCAAATTTGTGTTGACAATGATAGATGTTAAAGTTTGTAATTCGATTACGAATACATCGTCAAGCATGGTTGCTACCTTTGTGGCGCTACGTCTAAAGATTTCAATGATATCGACAAGATGTTGCAAAGACAGATCAATAAAGGTTACTTCAAATTCGGAATATCGTCGCTGCATGCTTGGATACGGTTTTTCGAAAGTTGCTTGCATGTATCTTACAAATTAGACCTAAAAAAGTGGCAAGCGCGCAAAGAGAATAAAGAAGGACTTGAGAGAAGAAAAAAAATATACAACAAGGTTTTCGTGACAAAGTAGGGCTTATTGTTGATCAACCAAAACAAGGCTACGGAACTTCAAATGACGGAAATACAGCTCGGCGGTTTTTCGAAAATTCTGAAATCTCTGCTTCTATAACGGGATCTGACGAAGAATTGATAAAGCGATTTCATGTGATATTGCAGGTGATTTCTTGTCGGTTCGAGATTAATATACCAAAATTTCGCGTCTACACAGAAATTACTGCAAGAAAATTAGCTACATTTGTGCATGTAATACCACCCTGTATGGGTTACATGCCAACAACAGTGCACGAAATTCTGATACACAGACCTGAAATTATTGATTCTTTGATATTGCCTATCGGACTAATGTCCGAAGAAGCTCAGGAATCGTGTAACAAATGTATAAAAAATTCCGGCAAGATTTTTCACGAAAATGTGAAATAGCTAAAACCATGGAAGCCGTTTTTGGCAGACTTTTGATAACGTCAGATCCACGAATATCTAGAGCGATGAATCCGAAGATGACAATGATTTTGCACCGCATGCATTAGATAGCGAGTAAGACGCTGTAGCAGTAGTAGTAGGAGTAGACAGTGTGAGATTATATGAAAATAAATGTTCAGTATCATTATAACAGGGAGTAATTATTTTATCCCAAACCTCTTCTTCCCAAACCTTCACAGCCTTGGAAACTCCTAAAAAATCAATTTCGTGCAAATGAAATCGACTCTCCAAAAAGTAGCCGTCCATATTGAGTCCAGCATTGTGTTTTTCGAAATTTTCGCTTCAGATTCGTATTCAGTGACCCTAAAAAACCCCCGAGCACAGACTTTCACCCGAATCAAACAGGTTTTTGAAGATATTTTCTACCGTTGCGGATCCGCCATTTTGCTTTTTGAAATTTTAACTTCGGATTCGTATTCAGCGACCCCCAAAAACCCCCGCGTACAGACTTTCACCCAAATCAAACAGATTTTTTAAGAAAATTTTTACCGCTTCGGATCCGCCATTTTGTTTTTTGATATTTTGACAGAACCCCCCCGAGTATACACTTTCACCCGAATTCGGAATTATGTCTGCTTTTTCGGCATTTCGGACCACTGTGCGCCGCAGGGGTTCGAGCCCACGTCTCGCTAGTAAACGGAAGGTTGGCTCTCCGTAAGGAGTTCCTCGACTTTGGAAAAATCGTCCACCCTTTCCCGCCGTTCAGGCTCCGCCACAGGCCGACGGATATCCAGAGATGACACTTTACGGCTCTTAACTCGCACTTTCATGCATTCATGCAAACGATTGCATGCAAAACCGGATTTCACACAAAGGTCCGACGCGAAATGATATGGAGCCTCCCGCGCGCGACCATCATACGGTTTTCCTCAACGGTACACGCCAGCAATGAAACACGGACAAAGGAAAACGACTCTACGGGAACGGGAAAGAAGGCCGTGGCCACGGTAAAGATGTGCAACATCGTGAGCCGACCATACGGCCGAAAATTACCCGGATTGTGGCCGAAGGCATTGCCAAGCTCACCGGCTGCGTAATTCGGTCGCTTCCCATTGTCTCGGCCCTCGTTCGTCCGGCTCGACACCTCGCAGAAAGCTAACGGAAAAGCCGGCCGACGTGCGCGAAGCATACCCCCCCCCCCACATTTTCATTACTTTCTGTTCTTATGATTACACCAGAGAGGGCAGTCCCGTGTCGAATAATTTTCGGGAGTGTGCTTATCGATCAAGCGCGGGTTTCAAATCTTGAACCTCCCGTAACTGAAAATAAAAAGTACGCTCTTCCCGCGGGCCGTATTTCATGTCCCAGCGGAGCCTCGTCCTTCCCTGTATGATGTTTCGTAACGGTCGACCTTGGCGACGACGGGGACAAGGACCGCGACCGACGCCAGATTTATTATCGGCCGAGGGTGACAAATTCGGCTCCTGTCCAGAAGAAACGGAAAAAGTGTGAGGGGGGGGGAGGTGAATCACGGCCTTGGGCAGGCAATTTTCGCGGGAATCTGCGTCTTTCCGAACGTTTGACCATAGTTGGGCCACCGCGTCTTCCCGATCTTTGGTCTTGGAAGAATGGTTGACCTCGCCTGGGGAGGATTGGGACTTTGGCTCGTCTAAGCCAGACGTTGAGGTAGTGAAAATAAAGAAAACAAACGGAATGTTAAAGTAAAATCCTAACGTCGCGTAGAATCATATTACTGTAGAATTAAGAATATAGACCTCTACGGATATAAATACTTTTTTCATTGCCTTAAGTTGATGTGAGAAAAATTCATGAATTGACTCCTATATACGCAGAAATTAAACATTTTCAATGTCTCCGATCGCTGCAAAAGATTCGTGTTCTTTGCTTCACGGTCTCTGAAGATATAAAATATTCAGTGCTTTTAGTTAATGCAAGACAAATACATATTGTTGGCTTGCCAGTGCCTAATTATATGAGAAAAATAATTTTGTATGATGTATGAAGAAAATAATTTTTTTACCAATCACCTATATGTAACTATAAATAAAAGTTTGGGGCGCCCAACTTTTAAAATGTTCAATCAATTCGATCAATTCAGTTTCATTAACCGTATGGGGGCGTACACAAATTACGCAACGCCAAATTTCCCTATTTTTACCCCACCCCCATGTAACAGTGCAGCACCCCCGCCCCTTTATTCCGTTACGTAACGGGTGCTTTGTCGTAAATAATTGCGATGTTTTCATAGACATAACTAATTATGAAAGGATCGGGTTTGTACTCATTTTTTTAAGTATATATTTATCTTGTTTTATACCAATTTTTCTGAAAAAAATCTTCAAAATCAACCGAGCTGTATGCCTCGACTTGATGACGAGAAAAAAAAATTCTCTCCATTGTCCCACCAATATCTTTATAAAAGTTTATACGTAAATAAAAAGTGAGCAATTTATCTATATCTATGCGAATGTAGCTATCGTTATGCGTAGCGGTTTTTTTATTTTGGTTTTTTTATAAAATGCCGACCCTTTGGGCCTTTTTTCAATTTGCAAGGTCCTTTTTGTATTCAAGCAATCTTTAAAAATAGTAATTATCAACATTTAAAAAATCGGCTCCGTACAACTGTAATCACTGCGATTACAAAAATGTCAGACAAAAAAAAATAAAAATCGGTTGATAAGTTTTTGAGTATTCGCTCGGACAAGGTCGAAAAAAGTAGTTTCGAGAAAACCGCGTTAAAGTTTTCGTTCCGTTTTTCTTGATAAAAACGGTAAAAAACATATCGGTTTCTTGATAAAACGATATGTTTTTTTCTAGAATGTTGATAATATCATTGAAGTATCTAGTCGCGAACAGCTGTCTGCCCCTAAAATTTTTTGAATTTGAAAAAAAAACCTCGATTGGCTTATCATAAGCCGATCTACATTTTTTCCCTCAAATTCAGAAAATTCGAGGGGCAGACAGCTGTTCGTCTATCTATTTAACGTGGTTTGGCAAAGTTTCGACGGGATCTGAAGCGCCGTTTTATATATTTTTGGGTATCTACAATTGTTCTACCATACCGATCGCGATGAGGTGTCATTCCATCTTAACATCTAATAGGATATATAAGTTAGAAGAAATAGGTGTTTTATATCCGACGAGAGTATTTCTTAACATTCAATATGATAATCCCCCAGCTGGTTTTTTTTCGAGGAATTGTGTCATTTCGTCCATTATTATTTTCTCACTTGAACGTTTTTTTCTCACTTCATATTCTTACTTACACTTAAATCATTCCTCACTTTCGAGTTTCTCACTTCCGAAATGTAACACTGACACCCGTGCCAAAAGCATTGGCATAAGAAGAGGGTACATGGTAAGCGTATGCGTGAGCTACATCGGACGAGCGTCCTGCTGTCGGACCCGTCGCGTTGAAGTCGCGAAATAAGAGGTTTTCGTGATTAGCAAGTAGTAGTTATTTGATTTGAGGAAGTATTTATTCAAATGTTCTATTTTAAATATGGCTTTTAATTGATGTGAAAAATCGGCACATAAAAAATATATCTAGTAACGCCGAATAAATGCTGTAGTTACAATCACATAAAAACTGTCTCCATGCCAGTAAACAATTATTAATTTCCAATAAATTATGTCCTAATGTGCCAATTTATTAGAACATAATAAATCTTTTTTTTAGTGTTTTCGACAGGTGAAACCATCCGTTGGTAATAGACCGCGTTGAGTACACTATTTTCTCGAATCAAAAGTAGCAATTCACATGACGATATGTCCACAGAGTCCCGCAAAACCGCCATAGACGACAATTGGGCGATGCGTTGACACCGCCTATTTTCATTTCGTTTACAATAATAAGGTTTGTTCCAAAGAACATTGGCGCGAAGTTATGCTCCGTTATTTCCTGGCAACGAAATAGGCCGCGGAAACGCATCGTTTGCTAGAAGAATTGTATGCTAAACATGGTCCATCGAGTACGACGTTTAAAGAGTGCCTTCGCCGCTTTCAAAGTGGTGATTTCTCTATGGACAACAAGGGCCTCGAAAAATCCCCCAAAGGAGGGGTGTTGCATATGACGAGCTACTGAAACCGCCGAAAACCATCACTGGGGATCGTTAACTACCGCAACCGATGCGTCTGAAGCAAGCTCGGGACGAGAAGAGGCCAGAATGAGAAAATCGCCGCAACAAGTTGATTTTTCAGTACGACAATGCCAGGCCGTACGCTGCTTAATCGATTAAGAAGTGCTCAGAAGGTGTGAACTGGGAAATTCTACCCGACCCGCCATATTCCCCAGACCACGCTTCCTTCGATTACTCATTGCACCGGTCGAGTCAGTGCTTACGGCACTTCACCTAGTACGTCTTTATAGGATTGCAAGGACTGCTTAAATCAAAAAATTAAATGAGAAAATATGCAGAAGAAAAAATTGTACCGTTAAAAAAAATTAGGGTCCACAACGTAAGCCATCCGGCGTTATCCAACATTTTCAGCGAGGGTAAAATCTTTATTGAGTACTTTTTTTCAAATTGGTTTTTTGTATATTTTAAGTTCATTTATTGGTCATCATGACCAAGAGATGCATATATCTACTAAAACATTTCTACGAATGTTGTTCATTCCTCATGCGCACCACAGTTGTCAGACAGTGTTACCATACAGGACATTTTTAATTTCGCATGCAACGGTAAGTAAATATTATCAAGAAATAGTAGTTACTTTTTATCAGAATGATCAGCTTCGTGTAAGAAAATAAAAAGTTGTACGTGTGACCAGGGTTAAAAAAATGTCCACGTGTTAAGATTGATTGATTAGCCGTAGCTCATCAACTGTTTCGTTGGTATAGCCCAGGTAAACAAACTTTTATCATTTTTTTGCCAAATTTTAGTGTTGCGAATGAACTATAGGCTCAAATGATTTGTATATCCTCGAAGGCGCGCGCAAGACTACCGGGACGATTAACTTAATAGCTCTAGAGCTGCAAAATGGCCTTCGCGAGTTGTGTATATAATAATTGCCATCCCATTTGCGCATCTATAAGTGAACACGCCACATATAATTTATGCAGGCATTCGTGGTGTAATCTATTTTATTTGATTTTACGGGAGAAAGGAGTATTCAAAATTATACGGGATTTGGCCCGTATTGCCCCTAGGTGGAAGAAAAAGAAAACATCACGAGTATCGTGATTGCCGTCAGAATCATCATAATTGCCACCGATGGCAGCACGATAATTATACCGCAAAACTGTGCGGTCTAGCGGCTCGTTTCGCCTAATCGATCTCTTACAGTATGCGAGTACGTTTTTTTCCTTTCTTACTTTTCGACCGGATCATTTTTTGAGCGACCTCTTGTATCTAGTAATAGCAGTTATTTCGATTCCCCACGATTATTATCGGTCGGATTAGCCTTTTCTTTCGGAATAAAGAGAACAGCCAAGATACATCCGTCAAAATAATTCCTTCAGTCAATTTCAAATTGGGACTGGCATTTCCAGATACGAGACAGAACACCTTAAAAAATCGCTTATCCGTGGTTCAGTTGTTATTTAAATGCGCGCAATAGAAATTAATATTGATGTTAGTCGATTATACAGAGCGGCCATTTGCTGCTTCCTTTTTTTCACCACCAACCATAATCTCAGTTAACCACTAGAGCCACGTTTAAATTGGATTCCTTTACTTACTTACCGCAAAGCCGATTGTTTCGAGTTATATAACAGTTCAAACTATTTTGAATTTCTTAAGAATCGAAGCACTTATCGTGCCGGAGCCGTTGGGCTGTTTATCGCTGCATGCGACGCCAATCATAATTTATACGGCCCTGCATACATTCCTTATTGATTACGGCGGATCGAGTGCGATGGAATGAGCTTTTCTTTCCCAAATTATTTTCACAACTCTTGGTTGACGAAGGATTCTTATTATGTGCCGAGATACCTTTATAATGCAAATAAGAGCTTATCGCGGAAAATGAGCTCCACAAGGAAGCTGTGAGACTACTTTGTGGCACCGGAATCGCAGATTAATCGGTAGGTCATATTTAAGTCTTTTCATTTTTCAGTCTTAAAAATCTAAACGCGTTTTCCTGAAAACCACTTTTTGTAAACTTCGTACAAGATAATTAAAAAACTATCTGATCCATATTTCTCTTGGAATATTTCACACTTTTATATACCATAGTTATCGTCTATGTAAACCTCAAGGTCCTTGAAAATTATATTTAAAAACTACTTTTTCATTAACAAACCCATAGCAACAATTTCATGAAAAATAGAACGTTTTTTCAAACACGTTCCGTTTCCGCATTCTCGCTCCTCTTCGGATTTTTTAGCATCATATAGAATATTTGGGTCTGAGAAATCTAAAACTTTTTGGCTCTGATGTCTCAGATAAATGCACTAGATGCTAGGTTGTACACCGTGGAACAACTCAGGCGGAAACCGTCTCTAAAGCAATCGTCGGACAGCCTCCGTTTTTCAATATTCAAAAAAGGACATTCTCTTCTCGGGGGCCCCTCAAGGGATCCTCCGAGGTGATTTATCACCTTACTGTTATGTTGGTGCAAAATTTGTGCATCGATGAGGAAAATATAATATTCTTTATTAAATTTATTTTCTTTAAAAGTTGTGCACCAGAAAGTAACTTACTAACACTTATTATCAAATAAATGAATTGCATTGGTAAATCTTACTTTCATGGTCAATCCAGTCTGTGTTTTTTTTCCTTCGAACCAGAAACATTGCAATCGTCCGGTACGTTCGGCCACAATACTGCGTTTGCCCACAAAATGGCCTCGAAATAGATTATAGCGTTTAGTTGATATTGGAGTTCGCATTTGAGAATCGTTCGGAGGATTTTATCCCAGTACCTTTGTTCACTGGTACAAAAAATAAAGTTCAGACTTCATTTTTTGGTATTGCGAATGTTACGCCGCAATTGCTTCTGCATTACCGATACGAAATTTGATCAAAACCAATTAATCGTTTCAACCCAGCAAAGTTTCTTCCTTGAAATGCCATAAAACAAATACTGCAGACTTCGAAGCGCTCACGTCTCATCAGGTCAGCTTTCGTTCCTCCGTCTGGAGTACATTTATCCGACGTGCACATGGCCTCCCTCTGATCGGTCATATTCGGCTGTTGTATGGAAATTCCGTAGGTCCATACATTTTTGAGAGGAACTTTTACCTCCGTGTCGAACGGCATAAAAAACGCGTCGCACATGGCTTCTCCCTATTTTTATTTTTACCAAACCAATTGCAATCCCATGCTCATAATCCGAGGAATTGACTGCATGAGGCAATAGTTCATAGTTCACTTCTATGGTAAACCCAGTCTATATTTTCATTCTCCGTATTTGGAAAAAGTACAACTGTCAGGTACGTTCTGCCACAATGCTGCATTTACCCGCAAAACTGCATCGAAATCGGTTATAGTGTTTAGTCAATATTGGAGGTCGCATTTTGGAAGCGGTCGGAGCACTTGATATCAGTATTTTAGTTTATTGGCACAAAGAGTGAAGTGCCGGTTCCAATTTTTTTATGTTACCGATACGCTTGGCCGGAAAACGTATTTTTTTTTGCTATTCACAATTTAATCGGGACCAATGAAGCGTTTAGTAGATGCAAAAGCAACCATCTAATAGACCCGCTTTAGCGTACCTACTCTGAGGATTACGTCTGTTTGGATCAAATAAAGTGTTGCGCTACAGATAAAAATAAATGAAAAATTTCTTTCCCAAGCGAAGCGTGCGTCCTATATGTATATACCCATTCCATCAAGTCTAATGAAACGTTTTAGAAGTATTACACCGTCATGTAGCTCAAAGACGATTACCCCGATAAACTTAATGTCATTGACGCAATTATAACTTCTTAACTTTATAGCTGTTTTAAAGCTTGTAGGCGTTTTTATTTGCGAATACGTGAAATATAAATTATTTGGCACAGTACGGTTATCGGGTTTTTGTTTGAAAGGTACACTTTTTTAGACCGACGGAAAGCTCCTCCCGATTTAGGTGTTGTACTCCCTGCACACAGCTTATGACTAATCATTCACTTGTGTGAATCAACGATAGACGTTACGCAAAAATATTATCATGTTGTACATTCAATTGCTGTATAGAATGAACGTTACTACACAACATGATTGTATTTTCGAAATAGTGCGCATACATATGGTACGGTATGCAGAAATTGGAAAACGAGAATTTCCCAATAGAAAAAACATTGAAATAAAGCGACAAAGCAATCAATTTTCATAAATTTTGCTTCCGCATATGGAATGTTTTGTGTTGGTAATTTTTTCTTGCGAGATGTTACTGTTAATGCGTTCAGAATGTTCCGGATGTCGGAAAACATTTACAAAAAATGCCTGTGTGCATATTATTTATAGATATTATATCATAGAAATTATGTTCTAAATTAATTGAGGAAAATTTGACGAAACGCATTAGACTGAGAAAAACGTTATCTTCAGAACAATGTTTTTTAGCCGTGTAGCTTCAGCTAGTTTTTTTTTATGTATCACGTTAAATTTTGAATAGGAATAAAGCATTATAGAGGGTATATTCGAATCGAATTTAGCGAAAATCTGAAAAAGAGTCATTACCCGTGCGGAAATTGAGTTGGGGCTGTGATCGGGCCCCAATAATATTCCCCTAACTTTATTCGGGCCCTAATCTGGAAGCCACATGAGGGCCGTTAGCGGCCGGTCACACTTTGTCAACAAGGGCCATTAAAGGCGTAACGACCGGGGCCTTATAAATTGCCTCAATGGCGTCTCATCAAAACAATTTTAGCGCCCTGAAAATGCCTCAACGGCGCCTCATCATAACCATTTCAGCGCCATAAAATATCCGTATCAGCGGATATACGTGTATGTTAAATGCGTCGGGGTATATCTGTATTCAGTTTTATGTAATTGTTCATGTGCATAGGTGTGGGCGTGAGTACATGTGTATGTATGTGTGCGCGCGTAGAAATGTGATTGCGTATTTGCATATGAGCCTTTATGACAAACTGCCTTTATGACAAAATTAATACAAAAAATAATGTGAGGCGAACTCTCTTCACTGCAAACATTTATTTTTTAGGAACTATCCACTATGATAACATTTTTTAGAATTGTGATACCTTGTAACACTTAAGTTTGAAATTATAAGATTATGACATTGATTATAGTTATAGTCACAGTCTGAAATGAGTCTGTAAGGGTACAGAACGCGAAGGAGTGACATTATATGTCCGCTGTATAAAGTAAAGTATTAATGACTCCAATAAGAGTAATATTATCTTAGTTTTTGTTGGAGGTTTTATTCTGGCAGAGCCAAATAACAGACACACAAATATAATTTTAATAAAAGACTTTATTCCACGCTACGCATCTCACGACTGTATTCTCCCGATTCGGGACTCGAACCAGCTAGACGTGCTAGCATACAGGATATATGGCGTGAGGGATGACCAGTCACATGCACGCAGACATATGAGCGTAAAGCGGTTAGGCGCTATATTTCTCACACTCCCTCCCGACTAATTGCTTTACCAGCATTAAGACTTTATCTCTTCCTTTTATGAATTACGCTAAAATAGCAATATCTCAACTTATTACTATAGCGAATGACAATTATGAGAACTTATACAACTTTAAATTAACTCTATCAATTTGGTATCTCTGTACATTTATTTCTCCGTCTTCTCGCTGTTGATTTTGCTCATCTTATTTGTTAATCTCCGAGTTTTAGTTTCCTGAGAACGTAAAGAACTGTTATTAATACATCTTTGATGAACTATACAGAACAGTTCATGATTTTGTCTGCCACATATATTTATGCATATCGAAGGATAGATGCTTGGTAAATACGTCTGCCATCGGGTCCTTTGCGGGAATCCACTCAATAGTTACTAAATTTCTTCCTACACATCCCTTTACGTAATGTTCTCGTACTTCCCTCATATGCCTAAGTCTATTGCCTCCGTTTGTCTTGGCGCTGACTTCGGCACCTTTATTATCGCACCACAGTCTTACAGGACAAAATGTCTTATCTAGAATCAATTTTAATGAGTTGTCCATTGCCATTAGCTCATAGTACGTTTCTCGAACTGCTAAATATTCTGCCTGACATGTTGATAGAGCCACGTACGGCTGTTTGTGTATTCTCCAAGTTATCGCATCTCCAAAAAGCTTTATCACGCAGCCACATGTTGTCAGTAAGTCTTTGCAATCTGCAAAGCTCGCATCAGACTATCCTTGCAAGTCATTTATATCCCCCCTATATTGCAAACCTAGGGTTTTTGTCTCCTTCAAGTATGTGAATACTCTCTTTATCGTCGCGCAATCATTTTCAGTGCAATTGATCTAATGTCTACTCAACACATTGACAGCATAAGATATATCAGATCGGGTTGCCCCGGCCAAATATAACAAACTGCCAATAGATTCCCTGTATGGAACATTTATTCTCGTCTCTGTTTCTTTTAGTACGTTATTGCTGGGGTTGTCTTCTCTCTCTCTCTCTCTCTCTCTCTCTCTCTCTCTCTCTCTCTCTCTCTCTCTCTTCTTTCTCGGTTTATCGCTTGTATAATAACCATGGGAGTTCTCTGTGGATGTGCTTCGTTGAAGTTGACTCTGATCAAAATTTTATCTATATATTTCTCTTGATTGAGTGTTATTAATTATTTCTCACTGTTTCTACTTATAGAGATTCCCGGAAATTCTTTTGGATTTCCTAGTTCACTGATTTCAAATTCAATTATCAGTTTGGTTTTCACATCACGTAGTTTATTTCCATCATTACTTGCCATTGCGATGTCATCTACGTATAACAGTGAAATAAGGAATTTACTATTCTCTCTCCACATAAATAGACAAGGCTCATTCTCATCAGTTTTTCAATCCTACACTTAATGCTACCTCAGTGAATCTGTTATCCCATTTCTTAGGGCTGATTCCTAGGCCATACAACGCTCAGTTCAGCTTACAAACTTTATTGTGCTCTTCATTTGATGTAAGATCCGCACCGTCTGGGATTTCCATATAAATTTCCGCATCGATCAATCCATTCAAGAAGACAGTCTTTACATGTAATTGGCACAACTCTAAATCGTACTTATTTATTATCGCAAACGCTGATCTTATTACTGGCAGTCGTAATAGTGGAGCATAAGTTTCAATCAAATCTTAATGGTTTGTGTCCTTGATGCCTCTGATAACTAACCGTGCTTTATATTTTGTTTCATTGTCAATTTCAGTCTTTCGCTTAAAAACCTATTTAGAGTCTATGATGGTAGCCCTTCGGCCATCTCTCATTGTAACAGGTCTAGCTACCAATGTCTACACCTCGTTTTTGTACATGGAATTTAATTATTCACCTACAGCTTTCAGTCAGTTTTAATGCTCTTTAGATTCCATCGCTTTTCTGTATGACACTGGGTCTTGGTTGATCTGTGCCACATTGCATGGCAGGCACTATCTTCGACACGACTTATTTGCTTTTTATTCTCATCAAATAGTACTGTCGCATGTAGCAAATTGACTCTCTCTTCCTCATCTCTTATTATGCCCGTGAAACTACAATCATTGGCATTCTTTGAGTCACTTGCAACCGCAATTGAAACAGGAATTTGTTTCTTAGGTCGCCCTCTTTTTTTTCACATCTCCCTCCTATTTCGAGATTTCTTCCTCTTCATCCTCATCTCTATCACTGTCGATCAACCACTTCTCTTTATTTGTTTCAATGTACTGGACTGGCCAATCTTTTATACGGTCCTTTTCATGTTTATCTACGTATACTAGTTTTTCATTAAAGCGCGCATCTCTGCTTTCATAAAATTTCCCTTCCTCAGGTTTCAAAAACTGATATCCGGTAGGTGTATAGCTCACCAGAATCACGCGTCTTTCTTCAAACCTAAACATAGGACCAGTTTTCCTTTGAACTTTAATGTAAGCAACACAGCCAAATCGCTTCAGCTGATTCACATAATAGATTTTATTTGACGCAAATCTTTTCATTGGGGTGATCATGTCATTCGATCTGCAAGCATACACAACAGCACTTAATGCAACGTCCTACCTGTTTTCGGGTAGTTTCGCATCGTACATGTATGTCCTCACCTTGTTCTGTATGGTTTGATTAAACCTTTTAGCTACACCATTACGTTCAAGTGTATCTGGACTCGCAAGTTGTTGCTCTGCTCCTAGTTTCTTTATGACGTCAATAGTATAGCCATCGGTATATTCAGTACCTTGATCTGTACGCTGATAGCATACTTTCGCATCTCTACCAAACAAGTTCCTAGCGCTTCTCACAAATGCTTCGAAACAGTGACCTGTTTCGCTTTTTGCTTTCATCGAATACGCCATTGCTAATCTCGAATAATCATCCACAAATACAGCAATGTACTTATACCCTTTGGGGTAAGATGCTCGACTAATGGGTCCCGTGGTATCCGAATGAATAATTTGTAAAGGTTCAGTCGCTCGTCTCCGTACTGAACCGAATGGTATTTTAATCAACTTAGCAATTTAACACACCTCGCAACCAAGTATTGACTCTTCAAAAATCACATTTTACCATTCTTTATTCTCCGATAATTTCTTTTGGGGGGCTTTGAGATAAGCCAGAGAAGCGTGACCTAATCTTACATACCAAAGCATAGCTTTCTTATTCTTTTCGAAAAGCTTATATATATATATATATATATATATATATATATATATATATATATATTCGTCCGAATGTGGCTCCTCTGACAATTCCATTTTGGGCAGCTCGTCTATATCGTGGAACTTCCTGTCCCAAAGTAATGTATCGAAGTTTAGGTTTTCATAAGTTACTTTCTTTTTGCTCTGACCATTATTGTCTAACTTCGTATTTCCCTTTGTTATGTAATTCTCGTCTCTTTCTTCAGTAACATTATTCTCATCTAGCTTCAGTTCCTTTACGACAATCTCACACTCATCAGTGTCGTTGACTACAGTCTCATCGCGGATTTGTTCATCAGATTCTGTCTTATTCTTTTCAAATGGATCTCTTGCGGTGTATTCTTACGGTTCTTGTTTTATATCTTATTCTATCATTGGCATCAGTTTCACTCTCAATCAAGTTAGCTATAATTGTCCTACTTTTGTTATTACCGTTTATTTTATCTCGTTGGAAACTGGATCAAATATGTCAATTGTCTTATTGCCTAAGGAAATATCGAGTCCCATTTCGGCAGATTATCTGAACGACAAAAGATTCTTTGAGAGTGCCTTAGTATATATAACTTACTCAATCTCAATTGTTCTTTCATAATCTAAGTTGACGCCAATTGTACCTACTCCTTCCGGTCTTAAGTCTGCTGGCGAATCTTTGTTGGCACATCTAATTCTACAGTAATCCGTCTCATTGGTGTTTACATTTTTGAAACAACCCCTACCTCTATTATTTCTGGATCTCTTCACATCTCCGAATTTCTCTTCATAGTTCTCTCTTTTCACCTCATCTCTCATTATCGTCGTAGCCTTTGCCACCCCTCATATTTTGTTTGTAATTTTCATATCGGTAGTAAAACCACGATAACCCTGCCTCCTACAGGTGCTGATTGTTTTATCCCTTTTTTTCATTGGGCAATCAACAGCTTTATGCTGAATTATTTGACCACATTCGTAGCATTTTTTCAACCTAGTGTCTTGGACCTGTAGTAGGAAAATCTGGAGCTCCTCATAAGTAAGCCCTTTTCCTGTAGCATTTTTAGTCATGAACTATACCGACTGTACTTCAGGGACTGTCGTCATGATTGCATTGAAAAGCGCGTCTCTTCTCAACTTCTGACTGTGGAGTGACTTCCGATAAGTTATCATAATTCCTGACTACTTCCTCGAATTTATCGCAAAACTCTGTAGCCTTTTATTTATTTGAATACTGTTTCCGGTTATACAATTGTTTTCTCAAAGTCGTAGAGATTAGATTACTCTCGCATTTCTTTGTTTCTCTGATCTTTAGAATCTCTACTGGGTCTTTTATTTGTATTACCTCCGAGTGGTAATTTTGATGTAGGTGGTTTATCAAAACATCTCTTACTCTATACTTTAGTTTTTCAATGAGAGTTGGATTTAAATTTCCATTCGTAGCATTTTCAGGATCAAATATATGAAGTCATTCGAGAGTCCTCAACTCAGACGTGAAATAATCATGGAAATGTTCAACATAGGAATTCATTGTTAACTTGTAGTCACGTTTCATACTAGAATTTTTATTGATAACTTCGAATTTGAATGTCTCCTTTACTTGATTCGCATCTCTTTTACTCGATTCGCATCTCAGACTATCAGATTTCTCATTTTCTCGTATTTTTTCCCATCTCAGTTTTTTCCATTTCTTCTTATAAAATCTTTGAGATTTATTGTTTAACTCAGCTCTCGTCTCCTGAGTTGCAATTTCATTTTCTTTCTCCTGTACAAAATACTCATCCCTTTCTTTCTCAATCTCTCGATAATTTTGCATTAATTTTTCCTACTCAGCCTCACTACTTCTTTCATCCGTAGTTTCCGCTTGCTTGGCGAACGCATCTCTTTGTTTTTCCGAATTCTTTATTTATCTCCTTTTGCTTTTTTTTGTCATAGCAGTTTGTGAGTTCAACAATGCATCTTGGTATTGCTTCAGCGTATTTGTTGAGACTGTGCAAAATGATTTTACCAGATACATCATTTCCTCTACTATTGTTTCATCTGCAACTTTTAAAAAATCACGTTTTCAATTTTTCAAGTTATGTATTTTTTTTTTTTTAATTTATATTGAAATAGGAAAATTTTCGGATTACCTTTGACTTGTGTATTATTTTGTTCAAGTCGAAATTAACCGGTTGTACGGATTTGATGGAAGGTAAGTGTTTACCTGTTTGAGCCCGATCTGCCTCTGTTTTGACAGTTGCTCCCTCATCTCGTTGACTCATTTCGCCTCGTCTTCATTTTGCTCTCCGCCACTCTTCTCATTTTGTTGTCTATCCTCACCTCCCCTTACGGCATTCGCATCTACTCTCGTCATCTCTTCCATCTCATCTTATCTCATCTCTTCTTCCTTCTCACCACCACTCGTCTTATTTTGCTGCCTATCCTCATCTCCTCTCATGGCGTTCGCATTTACTCTTCTCTCGTTATTTCTTCTCATCTCTTCCTCCTTCTCACCAACACTCGTCTCAGTCAGTTTTTCTTCGGATTATTCCGGCGGCTTTTCGCTCCTGGTGTAACCACTCATGGGCCTTCCCCTTTTTGTTCTTCAATCCATCGAGTCGAAACACACCACTCGGCCTCATCTATTGTGCTTTTATCGGTTAAATAATGAATTGGTTAAGAACATTAAATTTCATTTACACTTGGAGCTGTGCCTCAAATCTGGTTGACTGAATACAAGTATGGCCAGACTGAAGCGAGCACTTGCATATGCCATCCGAACTCAAGATCGTACATACAACCACTCTAGTAACCCGGACAGTAACTGAATGCACAGCAACAATCACTCCCCGAATCACGCGCCAAAATTTTCATTGTATACTTCATAGCTTTGGGTGGATTTGAATTTTTCCTTTGTACATCTTAACTGTGTGAAAACAACGCGATTTTGAATTCAACTTATTTTGTGTGCACACAATTTGAAAGCCATAGCACACCTGCTTGATATTGTTCCTTTTGCATCTCCACATGAAACCACACCGTCACTCCACTGATTTCGAGTGTAACCTCTTCTCTAACATGATTCGTGCCGAGACGAAAGTTGTCTGTACCGGTTGACAGAGTTGATCAACGTTTCCTCATCTCGAATTTCTGCAGAAATTTGGTTTATTCATTTTTCTAAACGTTAAATCTGATCTCATAATTTTTAAATAATCGCATCTCTATTTTTCCCCTCTTTTAAAACGTATGGAATAATAATAATTTTAATCAACATTTCAATAATAATAAACGCTCTTTTCGAATCGACGGGCACGCGGTTTTCGAGTCGGCGGGCACGCGCTTTTTGAGTCGGCGGGCGAGTTCCTTTCTTTGTACGTAGTATACGCATGGATACGTTGATGTTTTATCTCTCCCCCTCTTTTTCCAACGACGAGCGCGCTCACCGCTCAGCGCTGCCTATACCGCGCTCTTGCCTGCTTCATGACGCATATGCCACGCTTTTCTCCTTTGTTTCTAAGGAATCACAAAATACACTTTAGCGTGGCCCGGCCCCTTATTGGCACATCTTTATTTTTCTCAATATTCACTTTCACACTGTGTCTAAAAAATCTATTCGCGCACATATCCATATCTATCAATTTTTACTTGCTTTGACCCGAGTCGGGGCAACTGCTTCTGGCACTTTTTTTTTCTTTGTCGTTGTAATTTTTTCTTTTCTTTATTTCGTTCTTCACTTTTAACACACTACTTTTCTCATATAATTGTCGTTGTTAATTGGCGCAGTGGAAGCGTGCCTGGGCCCATAACCTGTTGGAGGTTTTATTCTGGCAGAGCCAAATAACAGACACACAAATATAGTTTTAATAAAAGACTTTATTCCACGCTAGGCATCTCACGACTGTGTTCTCCCGATTCGGGACGAGAACTAGCTAGACGTGCTAGCATACAGGATATATGGCGTGAGGGACGACCAGTCACATGCACTCATACATATGAGCGTAAAGCGGTTAGGCGCTATATTTCTCACAGTTTTAATTAGGAAATTATTAAGTAATTGAATAAGTAATTCTCAATCATTAATATATCACGGAAAAATATCAATATATCACAGGGAAAAAATATACCACGGAATTCACTTGTTCTTCTGCAAGGTCCACGTAGATAAGTCATCTCGATGAGACCTAACGCATCCTGCGCCCCCATGCCAGTCTTTTGCATTATTTAAACAAATATATTCTACTACACATGCATTCCTCAGAATGGATGTGTAGTAGAATAGTAGTAGAAATAAAAAAAATATATGGGGCTACTGAATCACTAGAATCTATTTCCATTGAGGGAAAGATCTGGAAAACAAAGAACAATTTATTTACTTATCCTACACAGTCAGATAAAGTTTATGAATGGGAAATATCAGCGAAGTCTTCAGAAGGAATCATTTTCCCTATGATGAGTATTGAGCGGAAATTAGTTGCTATAAAAATGTCGAGAAAACCGGTTGGGGCTGTTCACACTTATGCGCTAGCATTACTCCATGTATGAGTGAAACCATGAGTAATTGTTTGTATCTATGTAAAAGGTTTCTTTAATTTGATACATAAATACTGCCTGATGTTTGTCTGCATATTTGTGTTCATCGTTGATTTTTTATTTACTAATGCCCTTACGTTTTTTCCCAATTTGCGTTCGATAATATTATTCGATCGATGTATATAATCGATTTGAATAATTGAAATACCATCAACCATGTAGCCTAATCTATTTATACTGGTTTATCGCTATAATAGTCAGATCTGGGCATATTGTGGAAATCCCTACTTGTTTATCCCTATACTGGCCAAGTCTGCGCCTATTGTGGAAATCCCTACAGGTTTATCCCTGTAATGGCCAAGTCGGGTCTTATTGTGGAAATCCCTAAAGATTTATCCACATAATGGCCAAGTCGGGGCCTATTGTGGAAATCCCTACAAGTTTATCCCGATAATGGCCAAGTCTGGGCCCATTGTGGAAATCCCTACTAGGGAAAGCACTAGGGAAGCCCTGAAAGACCCTTATTTTTATTAGGGATGCCCTATCAGTTTTCCGCATGGGTAAGTAAATTTCACAGTGTGGCACGGTAGTTTTACTCTTCTTTCGACAGCTCGTGACGTTATCTGTGCACTCTGAGATTTTTACAGTTACACTGGTTTATTTGCAGTTTGTTATTGTGAATACATCAGTGATTTCAATAAAAATATTCAACTGTAATATTTGACATCGAAATTTGTGCGACAGAATTCAAGAAATTATAAAGAAAGAGAGATTTTTTTCTGGTTACGTTCTTGTCTAATTAGGACTTGTCTCGCGCGTGGGGTGGGGCACGTGGCCAGGACACAAAGGATTGCCAGTTAGTAGTGCGTGGTCGATAGGATGCGAACGTTGAAATTTGTGCGACATAATTCAAGAAATTATAAAAAAGAGAGAATTATTTACAAAAAGGTACGTTCTTGTGTACGTGAATGATTTTTAAATATTTTCTACACATTTTTTTCAAACTTCTTTTATGGATAAACTTTTTTTGTGTGTCTACATAAACTCTGTCGATATAACTAGCGCATTCATTGTACATAATACAGATTAACCAACTGTCAAATTACAAGTTTTGTTAAATTTATATTACAGTGTTGAACTGTCAAAATATACTTTTGCCTACACTCTATTTTGGACTGTGTGTTTCAGTAAAAGATACAGTAGAGCGGTTCGAGTCCAAAGAGGACAGTATAGGAACTGTAATAATTTACGTCGAGCACACTGTATTTTGAGCACTGTGTTTCAGTAAATTTCGCTATGCAATCGCTCGAGTCCAATGCGAACTGTGTGGCCCCGGTATTTTGTACTATTTCTTTTTTTCCGTGCAGTCGGAAGCTTGGTACAACTGCGTCCTATTACCCAGTCGGCGCAAAAGCCGGTACGCAGCCCATCCAAGTATTAGCCCAGGCCAACGCCGCTTACCACGAGAGATCATCGAATGCGCAATACCGGCGCTGTCACTTGATGTTTGTATTTTAATTCACTAGGCATACAAATGTCAGCATTAAGGTCATGTATCACATGCTGCAAAATTTAGCCGCGGTCACGACGGCATTGCAGTAGTCGTAGTTTTTGGTTACAAGCCGCCGCAAACTATAGCCCGATGTCACAATAACCGTCTGCTACTCACACTACCGTAAAAAAGCAGCGGCTCCATAGGCAACAGTTGTTACAATTCCGTATGTGGTGCGTGTATAGGTATGTGTGCACGTTCACCATGCGAGGATCGCCGCAAGTGGGACAACTTACGCACTAGATTTTCAGGGGTGTCGATAATATTTTGAGCTTCGCTGGTAGAATTTTGATGGTTTTATGTAAAAAAAAACTTTAAACTCCAATTTCTCTGACATTATGCCATAAAGCCAGTTGAAACAACGCTCAAAATGTGTGTCGTCTTCACTGTAGTGAGCCTAACGGTACTGAAATGTGCATGAATTCGGTGCATCAGCTAGTAGGCAATTCACAGATCATCCTCTGCCGACTACAATGTGTAATTTATTTTTCTGAAAATTTTGAAAAACGTCGTCTGTCAGGCTTTTTCTACAATAATATAGCATGTACACAATAAATTACATCGCAATTGATTGTATCGTTCGGTCGAAATTAGGAATGCAAATTTCGCCGTAGTCAGAGCGTGCGATCTTTCAGGTATTCCTTTGCCTTAACAAAAAAAAAGTTACAATCATATATTATACTGAACCGTAAGCTGGAATAAATAATCTCGTCCAAATTCAGTAGATTTAGACATTTCTTCTGAAACGTCGCGGCTGCGAAAATTCTTCTGCCAGTCACATTTTTCCAAGCTTTATCATTAATGTTTTCTTCAAACATTCGGTGACCCTCCATTTTTGTTGTCGATACAGATTCTTTCGAATTTTTCACACGCATAGAGCAGTTCATATCAGATATCTAGAGTTATTGAGTGTATAAATAATTAGATAATTACATTTTCGTTAACAGTTCGGTAACTTGGCTTCACATCTTATCAGTACGGTAGGATGTATATTTACTTGATTGTAAACGAAAATCGATTAATAGTTAAATGTTCGGGTTCGTGAAAGGAATACCTTAAGTGCAAGCTTAGTAACTGACTATAAATTAGCACTGCGATTGGGCAGCTGCACATGCCTTTTTGTGCGTCAAGTGATTGCGACGAGGTCATCGACTCGATGTTACAGATGATTTTATGAATCGCGGTATTATCGCCCACACGGGCTTGACACTTCACCGGGACCCCAGGAGATAAGTCGTATGTATACAAGAGATGGTCCCACGAGAAAAAGGTCACACATCATATCGCGGCGGGAAGAGTGCATAAGCTATCCAATTGCGTATGCCGAGAAATGGTGTGGTTTCTTTTCTTCTTCACCTCCTGAAACGTATGTACGTCGGGGAATTTAACTATCGTGTGTTCCAGATAGCGAATCGAAGAACTGGAGGAGATACGTTGCGTCCACGCTTGGACTCGCGTTCACCCGCAGCTCTTTCCACACAGGCGCACACACACACACACACATACACACACACACACACACACACACACAGCCTCGTGCGCCCATGAGCGAGAGTGCAAAGCGAAATAAGTGTACAACCGGCGCGCGGCGCGATGCTCGCTGTGTATACATAGGTATACCGAGGCGTTAGAAGCTCGCGCGGTTATATCTCGATAAATAAAGTGAAATAAAAAGGAAACGATATTGCTGTTGACATGAAACGCGTTATAGTCTCGGTGGTGTGTGCTCGCTCGCTGCTACTCCCTCCGACTGCTGCTGCTGTGAGAGAGATAAGCATCGCGTATATAAAGCGTTTCACCTTCGCAACGCGCGGGTATACACGGCCCAACTAAACCCTTCGAGTCTCTCGCGGCCTCTGCGTGCAAGATCGTGACCCAGCGGCCGAGCGGGAGAAAAGGCGAGGTACACTGGAAAGGTGTAAGAGCGACTGGAGCGAGCATAATAACGAGGACGCAGGGATCGTAAAGTTCCAGCAGCGCATGAGCATATCGATGGATGGCATGCGCATCGTTAGCAGTCGGATACAGTCATGCGAGCCAGGCAGGCCGCAAAAGCTGAGACACCCATTTTACGCTATCACGCGATATCCCCACGAGCGGCGTTATTCTTCTCATCAGGGGCTTTTCATTCAATGCTTTTGGATAGGGCCGAATTTTGTCACCCCGAGAGCATAAGCAGTGCCGACGTAATAAAGCAAAACTTGTACTTTCTAGATTTCTATAGTAATTCCGTTTTACGATAGCAGTAAAGTTAACGTTGACCCGGGATGCTAGTCTCTCTCTCTCTCTCTCTCTCTCTCTCTCTCTCTCTCTCTCTCTCTCTCTCTCTCTCTCTCTCTCTCCCTCTCTCTCTCTTAATTTCTTTATTCGACTCGGCGAGCCAGCAACTTTCAATAAGAAAACTACTCAATCATTCAAAAGCGGATAATAGAACAATACATTTTTTATTTATAATCAAAATATTACACATGGCCACCTTATCATTATCACCCTGTATGATGTGTTATATTGTGGGCAGCTTAAAAAAATTAGGTGAAGTATGTAGTCATTCAGCAGTTTTATTATTACAGTGAAAATACATTTTTCAATTGTTCGACTTCAGGTCACCCGCGTTCTCGGAGCCACATTCGCAGGGAAGTCGTACAGTGGCTGCAGTTATTGGTTTGTATGATGAAAACTACGTTATACACGAATATTCGTCAATTTTAAACAACTGTATTTTAACATTACTTTTTCATTGCTTCGTTATGCGTTTGATCGTCGCGTCGCGCTGTTTTTCCATAGGTGAATATCTCAACAGACGCCCACGCAGAACAACGGTAGCCATGCGCAACCTTTAGACCTATAATTTTGAGATTTTCATTTTTGTTTCAATCAGCAGCAAGGGTTCGTTCTTCAAATGCCATAAAACAAATACTCAAGACTTAAAAGCGGTCATGCCTTGGTAGGTCAGCTTTCGCTCCTCTGTCTGGAGTGCCTTTTTCCGCACATGACCACGCTCCGTCCAGCCATACTTCGCACTTCTATGGAAATACCGTATATATTTTCCGAGAAGAACTTTCATCTCCACGTAGAAGGGCATAAAAATCGAGCTGCACATGGCTGCCCCCTACCCTTATTCCTGCGAAACCAATTGAAATCCGTTGCGCTGGATGTCCGAAACCCCAAATGTAAGATCCTTCGTCATTGCAGTTTTCGTCGCCCTACGAGAAACAGTAACAGTGTTCGTGTATTTCTAGCATCGAATTTTTGAAACTATGGCCGATCAGAAAATCATCAACATTGATTACGCGGTGTTGGTTGCAGATAAAGGAACATCGATAAACATCGTAGACGGCGACGATGAATGTACAAATGAAGAAGAAGTTGAAGAACTTAAAGAAGAAGTTGCAGAAGGAGTTGAAGAGGAAGTTGAAGAAGAAGACACTGGAATCTGTATTAATCTAAATGAGGACGCGGAACATGACTCCAGAAACTTTCACGTTGTGCACTATTTGAGTCGGCGAGAACTGGATAATATAAATGAACAAATGATTGTGTGTTGCAATCGTACGTATAAGCGATCAAGTGACGGATTTGTGTCGTGCTTTGTATGCTTCTTGAGGTTACGGAACGATCACGCCGGGTGGCGTCTGGTGAACGAACATTTTTCCGATGCTCTTAACCGCATTGCACGTCTATCAGGCCATCAATTTCGAACACCCGTGCACATGCAGTGCAGCCAATGAGTAAATAAAGTACCTTCCGTGAGTATTTTTATAAATTAATCAAATATATCCCTTTTTAAACAGATTAACAAAAATGTAATTTTTTGTCTGTTGCAGGGACGCAACAATCCTTATGATAAATGTTATATAATTTATATGAATGCACAAACGCGCTCGCATACAGAATTTATAAAAAAGTATTATCAAAAGAACATTTTTTAATGTTGTGCTTTCAAATTTTTACCACTACAATTTTCGTTTTCCCGTCACTCCCCGCGCGAGGTCATACCCCTGCATGTGACGTCCCCGCAATGGACCCCCCCCCTCCGCCCCGGACCGAAGTTCATATGCCCTCTGTTATCCTTGTGGTGTAGATATCGTGTTTGGGGAAAGAGCTTCTGTGATAAACATCATATCTTCTAGAAGCGTTTTTCGGGGAAATAAAACTTAGTGTGCATTAAGAAGTTCATTTTTAGACTAATTCGAAAACATTTACTTTTTTGGAAAATAGAGACCACTCCAATGAAGAAGTATCATTTGTCACTTGAAAACCCCTTTCTTTTTTACTTATGGAAAATTAGTTAGAACGTTCGCCAGAGTTTTTGTATGAACAATACAAGATAAATGATTTTTCTTAACTCTGTGAGTTTTAAAAAAATAAACCGGGTCGTTAGTTATCAATCGATCTGCTTTCCCCTTTTAGGTATGTATAACCCCTTCCGCATACCCGTCTTACTTTATCGCCGCAAATACAACATTGGATAATAATGCCAAAGCATGAGGACTTACCGGAACGATTATAAGCCCAATTGCCGTAACTATTAAGGTAGTACTAGCGGATTGGCTAGTCAACAGAAAATCTGTAAATTTTCGAATCTGAAAAAAGCACAATATAATACATTTAATAATAACCATAATACAGAAAGGTATTATTTGAGAAGTGTATATGATAGCTGTGTGTATTATATTATGAAAAGTGAAGTATTAAAATAGCAATGAGATTTGACTTGAGTTGTCTCACCGGCCGCCATTTCATAATTTTGGCAACATCTGTGGCAACGCTGCACTCAGACACTTCCGATAAATGCCAAGCGTGTTTGTTCACCATGTGGGTGTAAGCGCGTGTGTAGTATGTGTGTAATGTGCATATTGTAAGTTCGGTCTTACATGCATTGTAACAACAGATATGGATCGACGTAGCATTCGCTCGAATCTCGGACGTAATAGAATTGCGTTAAGAACCTACAACTATTGTCGTTGCACTCAAATTGACCGACTCGATTCGGCCTCCCGAATACGAGCACAGCTGATGGCATGTGGCGTTGCAAAATCTACGCCATCTCTCTCGTCATGGCAGACGCAGCTAGCGAACGCGAAAATTAGTCGATTCAATCGATAGTATCTGCTCGAAATGTCCCGTAACCTATATTTTTTATGGAACATACGCGACCGCTACAGTTTTTGTTGTTATTGTCGCTTTCACATAGCTCCGTATGTAATCGCGAACGATTAATATTTCCATCTCAAAGTTCGATCCGCGGGGATTCCCTATATGGTGCGGGTTAAATGCATTGATTTAGTAATTAATTACTATTGTATTTAGCCGGTAAGGCATGCGGAGTTTTCGCGGACGTCATTCTGGATGCCTATACTACAGCATATAAAAAAATCAATTTTTTTCCTAATGAGGAGGTTTGTGCACATACTACCTTAAATAAAACAAAATCGAATCGAAGATACGAGACTTGACCGTGGAACATTTAAAAACGCATTAATACGGGCTTCTTTGTACTGGGTTGCCCATACGTTTTCGATTAATACGTGCTTAATAATATATCCGCGACAGGTGCAACGAAAATTCGCGCATGTAACCCGTTCATCGACGCAGAGGAAGACTCCACATCGATGCCTCAGTAACCACGTTATAAATACGGTCGCGGTATCGCTTGCGGGTGGTGAAACCCCAAAACCAGTAGACACCTTTAATAATATGGTTTTATGAGACTCCAATGGATCTTACCAAGCCTTCGGCTGCTTGAATGCTCTACCGTTGTACTCCTCCGAATCACGATCCTCCGTGCCTTCCTTCTGCTTAGTTCTTTTCCCTTCCACAATTGTTGCTCCTTTTCGACCAGAATCATTTTCAATTTCCAAGTCGCAAGTCTTTGGACTTTGTCTGTGGTCAGAGTTTTGAAAACAAAATGCCCTATGTCTGCACAAACTTTTATCGAATGGTTAAAAACTTGGGGAAGTTAGGGTGCTAAAAAATATTTTGCTAAAAAATCAAAACTTCTTTGAGTTCTAAAGCGGTCTGTCAATTTTTTGCTAAACTTATTTAGAACATGCCTTTTATGATGGACCGTTGGTCTGCGACTTTCGGTTAGGCATTTAAAAAAATCTAGACGTTTTTCGTGTAAAAATATTCTATGAACACGGTCGCGCACACACATGTCCACATACAGTTTTTGTAAATGTGATTTTTCAACGTTTTGAAACATTCTGAGGTAATGCCCATTAACGAGCGTGCATACGCTTGGGACCCAGAAAACAGGTCGATCTTTAGTATTTTTCAGATGAGAGTACTGGTATGACGAAATAAGGATTTTACACAGAAATGAATACACAGCCTTGCGGTTTTCATGTTATTTTTTTGAACAAGCAATGCAGGAGGTCCTGGCAACTACGGTGATCTAAAATATAAAATAAAAAACCATTTACTCTTATTCTAATAATCAAACTTTCATATAACAAAATTATCCGGTCAAACGATAGAAAATATTATAAACTATGCTCTATTCAAAATTCAAGTGAATCGACGAATTAATTTTGAAATACGATTTACGATGTTTCGTAAAACGTAGCTTCCAAAAAACCGCGAAAGAAAAAAAGTGAATCGCATCGGGGCGAGCGGTACGCCATATGCAGTGGGCGATCTGGACTTTTGCAGGAATCGTCATGACTCGATCGTTTCTCGGAATTATCACAAAATAATTATCACAAATGAAAGTTAAGAACCCAGGCCAAATAATGCACCGAATAAAATCGTATTATTCAAATGTTGAGCTTATGCAGACCGCAAGCAAACTAACAATAAGAAAAGCATGCTTGACCAAATGCGTATGTTCCCGGTGGTGCGCGCATAAATTACTATCCATTTTTATAATCCTGGCGAATAAAATGTCCTGTAAGTTCTTCGTCCAGATACGGGTAAACGGAAATGGGATAAGGCGAGCACGTTCTTTATCCAAATAAGTGTAATCTCGTTCTCGTCAGAACGCAAGGTACACACGAAGGTTTATTCGGACACATTATTTGCGAGCGCGGATGCGACAGAATTTGGAACCCCCCGATGCAGTTTTCAAAGAAATGTTGAAAGAGGTAGACGGATGAGAAAAAAGCATGGGAACATTACGTACCATGCATGAATATGTGAATGCAATTCAAGAAGTCAGCGAGCGGTCAAAGATGTCGACGGCGAGGAGTCGCAGAATCAGAAAGAGCGGCAGCTGCGTACCTCGAACGTTCCTCCAGTGGTTCACATAGTACTTCCCATTAGTCCGTTTATCCGAGCAACCACTCGTACCTCGCTGAACGTTAAATCTGTTTTTGCAAGATAAATATTTTCGTCAACAAAAGCTCAAATTTTGACAATTTACTGATCTCCAAGCGAAAGGATATACCTTTGCATTGGCACTGCCTAGAATCGCCGTTGATGAAAATGCGTACGCGTAGTTCAATAGACGATCAAAATGTTGATACTTTAATCGTTTCGACCCACCCATTTTATGGGACCTTCAGCAACTTATCGGCAGCGAAGTTTTTTCTGAATTGATATACGAAATAATACGCGTAATCATAGCTGCGCGAAAATATTTCTTGTTTAGAAACTCCGGCTTAACACCCACAAAATTAGTATCTTTATGAATTCGATTAAGACAAATACGTAATTTGAAGTGTCTTGCGATTGTTGATAGCACCTAGGTTGTAGTTGTTTTTACCAGTTCGATCAATAATATCCTAACATTTAGGAGCTGGATCAGAAGGTCCTTGATACAATTGTACGATTCTCCATAGAGGTCTATTCAAATACTCACTGAGCATCACTGTCGTACGACAGTTTTTTGTGCGTTGGGTGCGACCATAAAAACAATCGTATCAACTCAGTTCACTCGTCGCTGGCCAGACCGGCCTCCAAGCTCTCAGAGTCGACTACGGTAGGGACTACGACGACCAGTCAAACAGCAAAGAGAAGTTGGCAGTGAAACCTCACGGCCGCCGCGCTGTACAAACTCTGCAACAATCTCAGCCAGGATTCGTTGCTATTCCCGGCATTTTTACGAGAATGCCTTTGATTCAATCCCGGCAAAGATACTTGTATTAATTTCGCGACAGGTATATGCCCCGGCTTAACGGGCCTCTCGATGTGGAGTCACGAAAATATTGTAGCTTCCACATATGTACTGTATTTTTTAGTTTTCAATTTCCAAGCATACCATCAACTGCATAGTCAAAAATGCCAAGCATACCATCAAAAATTACGCATAGGTCTTTGCGTAATTTTTTCTTCAACTGATAATGCAACGATTATTACCAATATGATGCATGGGGAAGAGCCTGTTACTCCTGCATTCGGTTATTAGCGGCTGGTCACCGAAACCAACCTGAGTAAGCCCTCACAATCGAACCCAAACAAATTTCTTCAGTAACACGCGTGCCGAGTTGCGTTATGTAACACTTTGTCATCGATCACTTTGGCAGTTGTGTTATGCTATTTCGTTATTTCTTCCAATACTTTATATACGCGATGGCGAATACGTAGAAAAATAATAGCGATCCAGTGCGCAGTGCTGACGCAGAGCGGATCCGGTTGAGTGCGCTACCATTACCGAAAAGTCACCGGAATTCGCACGAATGCGTATCGGTAGTAGAACCTGACGAAGATTCGCAGTCTTATGGTGGCTGCGTGACCAAACATGAGGCCAGTTTTTGCACGTAGAGAATTCTCGAACGGTGGATCGTTTGAATCGGGACGTTGATTGCGGTCTTACTTTTCCTCTGTCCCTTCACCGACGTTGTGTCGTCGTGATTACAAATCGGGTCAATTGTTACCCGCTTTTATTGTCCTCGTATAGGGCTCCGATTTCGTATGAGCCCCGCTGCGACCGGTTGATCAACGTGGAATTTGTAGCTCAATTAGCGCCGGCTGCCATTGACGTCCACAAGCAAAGGGGAACAGATTAAGGTGGAGATGGATCTCGTTCAACTCCACTCGATATTAGCCTTGAGACTGATTTTTTTCTTGCTATAAAAACCACTCGTTCCATAGTTTCATTTATTGCCACATATTGAAGGAATGAATACGATGAACGGCTTTTTTCTTTGACTGAGGGGACATATCCAACGGGCACGGTCACAAAAGGTATTTTTCGGAACTGTACCTGAGAAAGTATTAGAACAGTCGAATCGGGATATTTAGCGTTTAAAAATACACATTTCGGGGGAAATTGACAATCTTTCTCCTAAAATTATTCGCTAAATAGCGGAAATACGGCGTCGTGAAGACGCAGCCGTTGGAAAATTCTCGAAAATAGTGCCAGGTGGCCGTACGTCCAGAATAACAAAAAAAAAAACAATCATATGGAATACTGAAATAGATACTAATATATTTGTAAAATATGGTATGTGTCATGAAAGTACGAGTGGAACTATGCGAATATACATGTTTTTCGGCTCAAGTAGGCATTCCGTACGAAAACGGAGAGATTGAAAAATTTCGAAATTTTCAGGGCACGAGGTAATGCAAATCCCAGGTGTCTGACTTTTTGCACATTGTTGTGGCATGTCCGCGACTGGAAAAACGTCGTAAAACATCACCAACCGTTTGCCATGCCGAATATTTCCAAAGATTATTGTGCACTATTTGTATACAAAGACTAATAAAGATATTGAACTTCGAGGCAGTTATTTTGAAGAATTAGAGCGATATTCAGAATTAGAATTCATTTGTTGATCTTTACCACATTTAGTATGGAAGCTACACAATGCCTTATCTATTATTCTCTTATGAAAATTGTGGCAAATATCATCATTTAATTTAGAATATAGAATTGCATTCCCAGATAGACGGATGTACCTCATATTGGCATCATACGTACATCATCACTGCGGCATAGAAAGTCTCACAGCTGTGTGTTCCTTATGAGTGCTCCCGTTGAAGTCATATTTGCATCACATGATGATTCACAATAATACATCCAAATGAAGCAAAGTCGTCTCAGCGAATATGCATCCAGTGAATTCATCAGACTAGCAAATTCGGCTCATGAATATCTAACAATAAGTGAGTGCATATGGGGCTCATATGGGTGTCACGGCGTGAAGAAATTGTAGTGCTCATACGGAGCTCATTTTAGCGGCATGGCGTGACGTAACTTTGCTGTGCTCATACGGACGTAACTAAGCTGTGCTCATATGAGTTCACGGCTTTGCATCATGACATGTAGTCAATATGCTGTAAAATTTGCTTGATCAATTGTATGCACTGGGTTACCTTCACATTTTTTCAAGTGTTTTGGGCATTTTTACGATTCCCTCCCAGATAGACAGTCATGATCATCACGCCGGGCATACAATTGACGAAGCAAATTTCACAGCATATTGACTTCATGTCATGATGCAAAGCCGTGAACTCATTTAGTATAGTAAATGTACAAAGCATTTTGATCTCAATATGTCGTTTACAAATGCATCGTACGTTTGGAGCACGTTAAACTCATATCGCAGTGCTCAAGTGTCCACAATTAATATCTGCAAATTTTACGTCATATGGAAGTCATCCAATGACTTGTGTTGATGAATTCACTGGGTTAGCACTGGTAATAGACATGCCATGCAAGCAATATGACGGCGATATGCATGTTTCTGAGTGATACATTCGTTTATATGACGGCGATATATATATTTTGTCAGTGATACATCCCACGAGCACAGAATGATGGCGATATGCATGTTTCTCAGTAATACATTCTATGACAGCAATATGCATGTTTTCAGTGATACATTCGATGAGCGCAATATGACGGCGATATGCATATTTCTCAGTGATACATTCGATGAGCGCAATATGACGGCGATATGTATATTTGTCAGTAATACATCCTATGTGCGCAATATGACGGCGATATGCATACAAATCCAGAATGATACAAATAGGCAGACACAAAGAAAGTTTGCACAAGTGTTAGAATGGCTAGGTAGGTAGCGCGCTCAGCTCTCGAATTAGGAGACGTAGGTTCAAACCGTAGGTAGGTACAAAATTTAACTAGGCAGGATACGTTTTAATCCATTTATCATATAGGCAGGGACATAAGTAAAGCATATGGATATAAAAATCCTGCCAGATCTTTATAATCAACATTTTTTGATGTTTTTATTTTTCACGCTATGACACATGAGCTCCATATGAGCACAGCATAGTTCCGTCACGCCATGCCGCTAATATGAGCTCCGTATGAGCACTACAATTTCTTCACGCCGTGACACCCATATAAGCCCCATATGCACTCACTTATTGTAAGATATTCGTGAGCCGAATTGGCTACTCTGATGAATTCACTGCATGCATATTCGCTTGAGAATAACTTTGCTTCATTTGGATGTATTATTGTGAATCATCATGTGATGCAAATATGTCTTCAACGGGAGCACTCATAAGGGATACACTGTTGTGAGACTTTCTATACCGCAGTGATGATGTACACATGATGCCAATATGAGGTACATCCGTCTATCTGGGCTATTCCTATGCGGTACATCGGGCAGGCAACATATGAAAACAAAAAAAAACCTAGAAACTAAAATCCGTAGACACCTAGTTTACAATTGTTTTTTCCTAAATTCCATTTTGCAACGGTTTTGAACTTTTCGAAAACACTTATGTTCAAATATCGATTTTTAAAATCTTAACTAAGCTTTTTCTTTACAGAAGCAAGAAAGTGATGTTATTGCTTTGACGTCGTTTCCAAAAGTGGTATCGATCAGTATCTCAAAGTGTACATACATGGACATGTACGCATGCACGCACGCACGCAAACGCACACACGACCTGCGAGAAAATTTGCTTGAACAAGAAAATGGAACGAAAATATTTTCGTAGCCTCGGAGATTCTAAAAGTGCATCTAATATCACTTCCTTCGAACATTCATTTCTTCCACCGTCAGCAGCCAATGAGAGCGCTAGAAAGCGAGAAAAAATATCACCAGTTCTCATTGCACCTGACACGTAGGCAGGTTTATGAGTTCGGATATTCTCCCTCCTTTGCTTCACATTTGGTTTTTTTTCCAACGTTTCTTCTACGCCCTCGATTTCCTTCCCTAAGACAAGTACTCTGTTCAGCGAACCAAAGCCACCCTACTTGCACTTTCCAAAGAATCCCAACGCCACTAGTGGAAGAGATTATTTATTTCGTAAATCAACTCCAGACGCGGAAGAACGTGACTAGAAAATCCACGTAGCTCCGCTTTTAACGCATTAGTTTTACCACGCGGTTATTAATCGAAGCTATTCGCTACTGCCCCTTGCTGAAGAACAAAAAAAACTTGTGCCAAAATAAATCTCTCATCTGGACTGTGATTTTTCCCATTACTGAAACATTTTGACCTTTGCACTCTTATCTTTGAGGCCAGTTCATAACGAGCGGCTTCTACAGTTGTTTGCAACCGAATGCACCGAATTGATTGCATATATATCCCCAGCGAATAGTTTCATTTGATAAAAAAAGTCAGAAATATTTGACGTGTTATGAGTATTTATTTATAATAATTATAATGTAAATATTACTCCAACTAATCTCTTAAATAAATCATTATCGAACAACTAGTTTAACCAGAAAATGTTTTTCATGTGAAATATTGAATAGTTTTCGTGCATGCAATAAATATACAGACAGCGTCAAAACACCGTAACTGCAAAAAATATGCCTGAATGCGCAACTACAAAAAGTTTGAAAAAAAATAACTCACGACAAAAAAACCCAACAAATAATATCTCATTATAAAACAAATGTTCTGTAATAAATGTCAATAGGCATTAATAGCAGTCGGCGTATTAATGAAAAAAAGGTCAGGAAAAAACAACGGCCTTATCAAGAGTATTAACTTATCAACGTTACTGTGATATATAGAGTTAAAACTTACAATTGCAAAACCATCTATCTATATAATATGAATGAAATATCGTCTCTCGATGGCACATTCACGAGCTATTTCGGATATGATTTTCAAATATCTATTTTTTACCTTTTGCAGTAATTATTCGATTTTTCTTTATATGCCAAAAGGTTTAGAGGGTGCGATTATGGATAGTATTTCTTTATTATACTGGTCTTGTAATGGATTGCTACTACTATTCTTCCCTTCCTACCACCTCTACTCTTCCCTTGCTACTAATTTTCATTGATTTGCCGTTTTATCGTATTGAAGTTGGAGCACAACGGAAACTTCCTGGCCACAATTTTTCTTGGCAAATTTGAGCTACCTAACTTCTGCAAATATATTTCAGGATCCTTATTAGAGATTTGCAGCCTAAATTTCCAAGAATATGTGTTGGACAATAATGAAAATGTAGAAATAAGAAGAACGATTGCCGCCGGATTCGAACGATGCAAACTTCAACATTGTGCCTTTTAAAGATTTATTGGAGCACAATTATCTTGAAACGCAATGAAACAATTACCACTCCCGATCATAATCGTTGGCTGACTGAATACTACGATTCACGCACCTCGAAACACATAAAGATGTATACTACGAATCGAGATAACGGGGCTAGAAAGTCGGGGAATTTCCATTCGAATAATATCTTACCCACCGCTCGGGGCATTATTTGTATAATACAAAAAAATTACCGGTGATGCAATAATCAAGTGCGAGCTCGTATTACCGTAAAAGTCATCCTATTCATACTTGACTGCGTTTTGTAACGTTGTCAAACTTAGTCGCTTACGATAAGTCAAATGAGATTATCGCGCTCGGCTGGGATAGCTCGCATAAATAAACGGCCGCACGTATCATTCCCTAAATCTGAGTGGTCATAATATTGAGCCTGATTCCCTCATCGACCCGTACAGCTGCAGATTGTCCCTCAGTCGCTTATTTACTAAAGACTCTTTGTCTCATTCTACCCGGTCGTTTTCTCATTGTTAAACCTCATTTTTCACCTTGATTCCTGTGTTTTCTTTTGCCACGAAGGAGACTTTTTCATTGGGTTTTGTTATTTCTACTCTTCTTCTCCGACTTCTTATTCGACTCATATTGTGCGCTTGGCGGGGAAAAGCGCGCGTGACGCGCAAACAAGATTCGCTGGTAGCCGCTTTCTTCCTTCCCGCCATCCCTCATTTATATTTCGCTGATTGCCCTTATTTCTTTCGTTTCATTAACGCCGCGTCTCGCCTGGCTTTCCTATTCTTCCACGCATCCCGCATTACTCAGCGACACACCACTATTGTCTTATATCATACATACCTCAGACGGCAGATGTGGAAAATGTATCTACAAAACTTACAAGTTCGACGATGAAGAGGTCTGCGTGATAAAGTTCTATATGTGTATATGAGGCATTCTTTATCAACTGGGCCACTTATTTTTTTCAACCTCTCCATTTTTTTTCAAAATCTGCCAGTTGGAAATATTAGTCAAAAGGAACGTCTGTGATTTTTTTAGATTTTTTTAGGAGTCCGTTCAGGACTTTCAATTTTTCATTACGAACACTGTATCCGAAAAATATTCATCAAACGAAAAAAACATAAGAATAAAAACTTTTTATTTTTCCGCTTTATGAAAAAAAATCAAAATCATAATTTTTCTGCATTGAGACAATTCAAATTTGGTAAAAAAATGAGAATAACATTTTTAAACCTAATAAGACACTTTCGATTTTGGTACAAATTTGACAGGATGTCTGTCATTGGGTAAAGAGTCTGCAAAAAAAAATTCAGAATTGTAACTGCAATCGTTAGGATGAAAAAACAAATAAAAACCCGGCGAAATCTCATAACCGCATGTATGCGGTTGTTATGGGGTTAAGTCAACAGGTTACTACTGAGCTGGGTTTTTTTCTGGTCCTTTATAACCTCTTTGCTGATTATCCTGTGCAGTTTGAATATGATCCACAGTACCGTTTTTTAGAAAAAAAAACCGACAACTGGACGTATTTCGTGAGCTAATTACATAACGGTTATGGAAACCTCCCGCTCATTTTTCAGTACATTATTAACATCTGCTAAGTGAATGTTACCACGGAGCTGAAATAAAAGGTACGGTTCAAATAATTATCGGACTAACCCTTGGTACTGTGAAAATGAGGATTCACAGTACCGATATAAAATTATTAATATTTTAATAGCGAATTTGTGCGAAAATCAAGCACACAAAATATTATACTGTGCAATCATGGCAACGTCGTAAACGGCACAAATGCTACCTATCTTATCGGTATTCGGTAATTATGCCCCGGAACCTCAAACTACACGGTCAAGTTAATTAACAACGAATATCATTGGTACTGATTCTCTTGATTAGTAATAATTACTTAATATTAATTTAATAACTATGTTCAGAAATTATACATTTCATACATAACTGTTTTTTAGAATATCGGAATTTTTTTACTTTTGGATTTCTTCGAGATTGTAGAAAGCTTTATCACACACTTTTTCTTTCCAGCAGATTTTTTTTTACTCGGCCCGATATTCATTTTTGACAGCTCCTTGGGCCGATATTGAGGTTACGAACGGGGTGCATATATCTCTAACTTCGCGACACTTCTGCCAACCTGGGCATTATGATATACCACGATTTACGACGTTGCCAAATCGTTATGCGTTAACTGAGTAAGAAAAAGTTATAGAAAATAATTATACAAAGTAATGAAAACACTTAATGTAATCACCGAGTGTTCAAAAATGCATATTTTTACAAATAGATGTAGAAAAATAGTTCGAAAACGTACGTTTCATATGACGATAATTTGAAAGCTAACAGTTGGCAACAGTCAATCGGCCTCGTGCATAAGCATAGGGCGCTCCCCTCGTACTTCACCCCTGACGGCTAAACCCCATAACAACCTTAAACGCCGATAACTCCTGAACTAATTGAGATATCGACAAATGGCACGATATATTTTTATTTTATTTTGAAGCATACTTCCCTTAAAAATATTAAAAAATGACGAATTATCAATGTCAATTTTTTCTTGCTTCTGAAGAGAAAACTATTTTTTAAAAAGATGATTACTTTCTTTATTTTTACAAAAAAATGCTCTTAAATATAGTGAACCATTCTATGATTTTTAAGATTAGTCTTATCGTGGGCCCATTTTTCCTTCTATTTTTTCAGACGATTTTGATCAGTTTAATGTCCAATAATGCTATTAATGATATTGTGATGGCCAATTCGGCTTCGACAGGCCTGAAACGGTTTATTTTTAATTCGTGCTGATTTTAACGAAAAAAAAATTCAAATAACTTTTTTTGTTGTTATATTCGGTACAAATGAAAAATAAACCGTTTTAGGCCTGCCGAAGCCGAATTAGATATCACAAAATCATTAATAGCATTATTGGAAATTAAAATGATAAAAATCGTTCAAAAAAAATATGATCAATTGAAAAAAAAGACGGAAGTTGGGCCCACGATGCGACTAGTCTTAAAAATCATAAAAAGGGTCACTTTATTTCAGAGAATTTTTAGAAAAAATAAACAAAAGCAAGCATCTTAAAAAAAATAGTTGTCACCTTAGAAGCGAAAAAAAAACGTTGATATTGATAATTAAAATTTTTTTCATATTTTTAAACGAAATTATGCTTCAAAACGAAAAAAATATATAGTGTCATTTGTCGAAACGTTCGCAAAGCTTCGGAAATCGACATTTTTTGGGAAATTATAACTCCATAATGAGATGAAATAAAAATCTAAAAATTGGTGTGGATATTCCCTGCATTGGATACAATTTTACAACAAAAAATCAGGAAAACCAAAAATGGTCGGCGTCACGGGCTAGCTGAAATGGCGTGGAATATCCCACATAAAGTAATATAAAAAAAGTGAATATGAAAAATGTGCTGCGTTTCTCGATACATTTTCTACTGATGAACGCGCCGAACGCTTGCAGCGCTGCCAGATCGCCAGCTCTAGTCTGCTCCAGTCGCTTTGTGACGCTAGCGTCGCTAGATATTGTTTAATTTAAATGGCTATATCTCTGAAACTAAATGGCCAAATTTCATGATTTTTTTTACCCACTTCGTCATATGTTCCTCTGTAATTAAGAATATTTTTTTAATCTGTAGAAAAGATTACATGATTGCATGAAATGTGGAATTTTCCACCGTTCCCCATAAGAACACGTGTAAAACAGTGCAATCTTTGATTGCCAATATCTCCGATACAGGACGGTGAATACTTTTGAAATTTTGCAGGTAATCATTTAATAGTGTCTTGAATGTGTCCTCAAAATAAAAATAAAATCTATAGTAGTAGAAGAGCTAGGCCGGTTCTAACTCAAGGGGAGGTGGTGTGTCAAAAGTGGTGAAGCCAAGGTGGCGCCACCGTCGTGGGGAGGTCGCCGGGCGCGTGGGACGTCACAGAGAGGCCTATGTGGAGGGGGGGGGTCATGTGGTCCGTGCAGCGACTGGGGGGGGGGGGGGGGGTTGATGGGTATTTTGTGTGTATATGCGTGCGTGCATGCGTGCGTGCGTGCGTGCGTGCATGCGTGTAGGAAAGCCAAGGTGGCGCTGCGGTCGTGGGGAGGTCGGCGTGTGTGCGTGCGTGCGTGCGTGTAGGGAAGCCAAGGTGGCGCTACGGTCGTGGGGAGGTCGGCGTGCGTGCATGCCTGCGTGTAGGGAAGCCAAGGTGGCGCTACGGTCGTGGGGAGGTCGGCGTGTGGGCGTGCGTGCGTGTAGGGAAGCCAAGGTGGCGCTACGGTCGTGGGGAGGTAGGCGTGTGTGTGTGCGTGCGTGCGTGCGTGCGTGCGTGCATGCGTGCGTGCGTGCGTGCGTGCGCGTGTGTGTGTGTGTGTGTGTGTGTAACGTTGTCTCTTAAGAAGTCACGTAGAGGGCTAAGAAAAGGTGCATGAATTTATCCAGATGTTCTTTTTTTCAACTATCTCGACGGAGGCTCATGTCCGAGACGCTGTTATACACGGCAACGTTTCAACCACCTCGTCCGAAAGTCTCAAATTTTACGACTCTTTTTTTTCCTACGTCGAGCGCCAGGGACCGTCATACCCTATCGCTTCGCATGTGCAACTTGAGCCTCATCATTCCATAGGTCCACACTTGAAAACCCATAAAATTTTACGACAGCATGTGACGAAGACAGTGATCCGGGGGAAAAAAATGCATTTCCATTGTACAGGGCTTTAGCTTTTCATCTCTGAATGATAATATATACAAGGAGTACAACGTCAAGCCTTGATGCCGACACTTGAGATCATGCAGGTCTGGAAAAGTTAGCCCCATGGTTAAACTAATCATCGTCATCATCGGCGATATCAATAACGTCTCCGTCTACCCCAACTTCCACTTCGTCGTCATGGGCGATATTCACGACAACCTCCATCTCATCATCGACGAGATCGATCACTTCAATTTGGTTCGACATTTTTCTTAACTGATTTTCCGTTTTCCGACTCTTCCACAAGGACACCTCGGAGGTTGACGACTGGAATGGCGAAAACTGCTGTTCCGATCCTTCTTCGGATTTCGATTTTTGGATCCTCATAGGCTTATAGTAGGGTGGGGACTTATTGTAGAAAAAAACCTTGCAAGATAGTGCATCCTGGCCAGGGGATAAACGCAAGTTTTTTTTCTTTAACTATCCCTGTAGGGGTAGGCATCTGCTGTCCAGAAAAGTGTGCACTCATAGAGGTGAAAGCTGGCCAGGCTCGCCAATCATTGACTTTCGCGATCTCTACAGAACCGCGTCTAGGTCATGGAGACTGAACTCGCGCATTATAAAGAGCATCTTCGAGTTTTTAATATATATTGCCACGTGTTCCAGTATGTATGAAGTCCAGCCTGTCACGAATCATGGCGCTCTCCGCAGAGCAACATCAAACCTATTCAAGTGACACTTGAGGCTATACAGTTTTTACCAAATCAGTCATATTATAAAGACAATTTTTTTTCTTCGTCGACGTTCAATGCCAGCCTCCGAGCATAGGGAACATTTTGAAAAAATAACATTCCGCTCAAGTAATGTCTTGGCTATCCAAAACACATACGAAAACGAGGTATTTATTACAAAACGATCAACTTTGTGGATCTATGGCCGGAGATTTTTTTTTTAGGCTTCTACCACTGATCCCACTGCATGCACCGTTTGAGCATAGATGCACTCGCGGTCTGGAATACTCACAAAAATACTTTTATTTTTTGCTCCCGTTGAACCCCGATCGGCTCGTTCTGCGTGTGTATTTATTTTTCATGCTTTCCATGTTAAAAGATATCAGCGTGATATTGAAAAACTCTGGTGGAGGTGATTCTATTACATTTTCCGAGCTAGAAGGGAACGACAAAAATATTTTCTGATGGGAGACCATTTTTAATCGTCGGCAGCGCTCAAAAGTGGCCACACTTTGAATGAAGCAGTGAGTTCACATATCTCTCTGGCAAGACTTTTCAACTCGTTAATATGGAGAACAACAATGAACCATCAGAAGAAATCTTGCACAACCAAGCCACGCTCTTAAGTTCGATCGACGACTTTGCTGTGTGGGAGATACAGATCGTCGAGTTCATCAAAGTACTGAAATCGCAAAGCCGAATTAAGCGCCACCGATTATCAACTAAACATCAATAGTCATTGATAGGCCAAATACCGAATCTGGAAGGATTGAAGTATTTCATGTACATGCATTCTATATGCATGGGTGCAGGACACAACGGTGATGAGTTAATGTGGCGAGAACTCGACTTGAACGCCTGATGGCTTTAAGTTCTGCTCGATGAATTTCAACAACGTGGAAGTGGTTGAGCTTTACAAAAGATACGTAATCTTACAATAAATGTAAATAAGTATAAATCAATACGCGTTAAATGTTATATCTCATTGCCACGGGAAATAATGATTATGAGGGCTGCGATTAATGTGCAATCAAGAGATAATGCACGTTTCGCATGGGTCACAGTTACAGCTTTATACCCAGCTGAACGAAACAGTGACCACGGATCTTCTTACATGCATTATTCAACGGTATTGAATCTATCGAATATTGAATTCCCAATAACTATAGGTCAAATTAAAAAAAAAAAATTTTGCTTCAAAATAATTTATCCATTAATGTGTGTACCACCGAAGAAGACATTGCTCCGATACGCATAGCTCAACATAAAAAGAAGAAAAGCATATCAATTTGCTGTACATACAAGATACCGAAGATAACAATGTATGGCATATCACATAGATAAAGAACCTGTCAAGCCTCGTGAGCGCAGAACAGAGACAACCATTAAAAAATATATATATGCCATCGGTGTATGAAGTTAACACAATTACTATATCGTCATATGTGCTAGACGAATTAAACAACAATCTATTATTTCGCTGGTGTCGGCATTACTTTAGATCAACGGATAAACTGCAATCACATGAGATCGATTATGGAGCAATAAAGCACTGCGCCATCCAACTATCAAATGATACTAATAAGTGGCTTCAAATCATCAACTCCAATTGGAAAGCAACACATCCATTCACTGTAAATGCCTACTTGGAGTGTTTTTTAACTAATTATAGAGAGAAGATGAGAGTGTGCAAAGACTGATGCGAAGAACGTAGCAGAGGATATGTATCAATATCATGAAGTATTTACTATTGATTACCACATGTGTTTTTCATATGATGAATCACTATCATAGTATCGATCACATCACAGCGCCGATTTCATATCATAGTTTGTGACAGAACTGGAAAAACTAGTGCTGTACATAAAATATATTTTCTACGAAAATTAATGCTCGTCATGAGTTAATTCTAATACCTTCACGCGATGGCAATAATTGTGCATTCCGTCATCATCAACTACTAGAGGTAGAAGTTGAATTACTCAAGATACAATGGCGTATGCCCCACATAATATTAGATGAGATCAATAAATTATCATTACATCGACCATTGGAAAGTGGACGATACTTGAATGTGGGTTATCGCTCTTGGGATCTATACGACTGTCCATCGCTTCAAAGCACAACGAAACATTCATGGACCGTAAAAGCTGCCTCCCAACTAGAGAAATCAAAATATGTAATTGGTGCGGTGCAGACTGGTAAAAAAGATAATGTATGGCAAAGGACATTATATTATTCGCCGACTGCAAACTCACAAGTGCTGAACTTTATCTCAATTCAGGATTCTTTTCTCAAGATGACTCGAATATGGACTTCAAAAAAGTTTCGACATTTTGTTCAATAGGTACTCTCGATTTTGTAAATACCATTATGACTGCAATAGTGATCGTTCTTTACTAACCATCGCTGAGTCTCAATGTCATCCAACGCACCCTCTCACGGTTAATGATTGATCGCATCAGAAATATGTAATTGGTGGCTGAATCATAAAGATTCATGCAAATAAAATAAATGTAACATTATGTACTTTTTATTCTCCTCACCCCGTACTTAGATATGTCAGCATCGCCAGCTATCGGATTGTGCAACTGAAAACAATATTACTTTCGAATGTGAAACTCTTTTTTTGTATGGAATTTGATTGAAAATAAATTAATATAATCGCCCAATGATAATCGAAGACATTCATCGGTACACGTTCGTTAGACGTTTGTGAGCCGTTTGTTGGAAGTTTGCGAGGCATTCGAAGATTTTCGATAGTCGTTCATGAAACGTTCCAGAGACTTCCGAAGACATTCATACGATGTTCGGAGCCATTTAAGAGACGTTCGAAAACATTCATAAGGCGTTTGAAGACACGCATGAGGGGTTCAAAATGTTTCAAGAGCCTTTCTACGACGTTCATGAGACGTTTGAAGATGTTCGTGAGACATTCAAGAGACTTTCGAAAACGTTCATAAGACGTTTGAAGACATTCATGAGAGGTGCGAAGACCTTCGGAGACTTTCGAAGACGTTCAAGAGAACTGTGACGATATTTATAATACGTTTAAAGACATTGGTGAGGGGTTCGAAGTCGTTTAAGAGACTTTAAAAGACATTTACAAGGGGATTGAAGACGTTCAAGAAACTTTCGAATACGTTCAAGAGACTTTCGACGACATTCATAATACGTTTGAAGACATTCATGAGGGGTTCGAAGACGCTTAAGAGAGGCTTTCAAAGACATTCACGAGGGGTTTGTCCAAAGACATTCGTAATACGTTTGAAGACATTCAAGAGACTTTCGACGACATTCATAAGACGTTTGAAGAGGTGCATGAGGCCTTCAAAGAGTTTCAAGAGACTTTCTACGACGATCATGAGACGTTTGAAGATGTTCGTGAGTTATTCAAAAAACTTTCGAAAACGTTCATAAGAAGTTTGAAGACATTCATGAGAGGTGCGAAGACCTTCAGTGACGTTCGAAGACATTCAAGAGATCTTTAACGATATTCATGATACGTTTGAGACATCGATGAGGGGGTTCGACGACGTTTTAGGGACTTTCAAAGACATTCACGAGGGGTTTGAAGACGTTCAAGAAACTTTCGAATACGTTCAAGAGACTTTCGACGACATTCATAATACATTTGATTACATTCATGAGGGATTCGAAGACGCTTGAGAGACTTTCAAAGACGTTTACGAGGGGTTCGAAGACGTTTAAGAGACTTTCGACGGCGTACATAATATGTTTGAAGTCATTCATGTGGTGTTCGAAGATGCTTAAGAGACTTTCAAAGACATTCACGAGAGGTGTGAAGACATTCAGAAACTTTCGAAGACATTCAAGAGTTCTTTGACAATATTCATAATACGTTTGAAGACATCGGTGAGAGAATTGACGATGTTTTAGAGACTTTCAAAGACATTCACGGAGGGTTTGGAGACGGTCAAGAAACTTTCGAATACGTTCAAGAGACTTTCGACGACATTCATAATACGTTTGATTACATTCATGAGGGATTCGAAGACGCTTGAGAGACTTTCAAAGACGTTCACGAGGGGTTCGAAGACGCTTAAGAGACGTTTAAAGACATTCACGAGAGGTGCGAAGACATTCAGAAACTTTCGAAGATATTCAAGAGTTCTTTGACAATATTCATAATACGTTTGAAGACATCGATGAGAGGATCAACGATGATTTAGAGACTTTCGAAGACATTCACGAAGGGTTTGAAGGCGTTCGAGAAATTTTCGAATACGTTCGAGAGACTTTCGGCCACATTCATAATACGCTTGAAGACATTCATGATGGGTTCGAAGACGCTTGCGAGACTTTCAAAGACCTTCACGAGAGGTTCGAAGACGTTCAAGAGACTTTCGACGACATTCATGAGTTCTTTGACAATATTCATAATACGTTGGAAGACATCGGTGAGAGAATTGACGATGTTTTAGAGACTTTCAAAGACATTCACGGAGGGTTTGAAGACGTTCAAGAAACTTTCGAGTACGTTCAAGAGACTTTCGACGACATTCATAATACGTTTGATTACATTCATGAGGGATTCGAAGACGCTTGAGAGACTTTCAAAGACGTTCACGAGGGGTTCGAAGACGTTTAAGAGACTTTCGACGGCGTACATAATATGTTTGAAGACATTCATGTGGGGTTTGAAGACGCTTAAGAGACTTTTAAAGACATTCACGAGAGGTGCGAAGACATTCAGAAACTTTCGAAGACATTCAAGAGTTCTTTGACAATATTCATAATACGTTTGAAGACATCGATGAGAGGATCGACGATGTTTTAGAGACTTTCAAAGACATTCACGATGGGTTTGAAGGCGTTCGAGAAACTTTCGAATACGTTCGGGAGACTTTCGGCCACATTCATAATACGTTTGATGACATTCATGAGGGGTTCGAAGACGCTTGAGAGACTTTCAAAGACCTTCACGAGAGGTTCGAAGACGTTCAAGAGACTTTCGACGACATTCATGATACGTTTGAAGACATTCATGTGGGGTTCGAAGACGCTTAAGAGACTTTCAAATACATTCACGGGAGGTTTGAAGACGTTCAAGAGGCTTTCGAAGACGTTCAGAAATCTTCGACGTCATGCATAATACGATCTTCGACGACATCCATAAACCGAAAACATTCATGACGTCGAAGATTTCTGAACGTCTTCGAAAGCCTCTTGAACGTCTTCAAACCTCCCGTGAATGTATTTGAAAGTCTCTTAAGCGTCTTCGAACCCCACATGAATGTCTTCAAACGTATCATGAATGTCGTCGAAAGTCTCTTGAACGTCTTCGAACCTCTCGTGAAGGTCTTTGAAAGTCTCTCAAGCGTCTTCGAACCCCTCATGAATGTCATCAAACGTATTATGAATGTGGCCGAAAGTCTCCCGAACGTATTCGAAAGTTTCTCGAACGCCTTCAAACCCATCGTGAATGTCTTTGAAAGTCTCTAAAACATCGTCGATCCTCTCATCGATGTCTTCAAACGTATTATGAATATTGTCAAAGAACTCTTGAATGTCTTCGAAAGTTTCTGAATGTCTTCGCACCTCTCGTGAATGTCTTTAAAAGTCTCTTAAGCGTCTTCAAACCCCACATGAATGTCTTCAAACATATTATGTACGCCGTCGAAAGTCTCTTAAACGTCTTCGAACCCCTCGTGAACGTCTTTGAAAGTCTCTCAAGCGTCTTCGAATCCCTCATGAATGTAATCAAACGTATTATGAATGTCGTCGAAAGTCTCTTGAACGTACTCGAAAGTTTCTTGAACGTCTTCAAACCCTCCGTGAATGTCTTTGAAAGTCTCTAAAACATCGTCAATTCTCTCACCGATGTCTTCCAACGTATTATGAATATTGTCAAAGAACTCATGAATGTCGTCGAAAGTCTCTTGAACGTCTTCGAACCTCTCGTGAAGGTCTTTGAAAGTCTCTCAAGCGTCTTCGAACCCATCATGAATGTCTTCAAGCGTATTATGAATGTGGCCGAAAGTCTCTCGAACGTATTCGAAAATTTCTCGAACGCCTTCAAACCCTTCGTGAATGTCTTCGAAAGTCTCTAAATCATCGTTGATCCTCTCATCGATGTCTTCAAACGTATTATGAATATTGTCAAAGAACTCTTGAATATCTTCGAAAGTTTCTGAATGTCTTCGCACCTCTCGTGAATGTCTTTAAACGTCTCTTAAGCGTCTTCGAACCCCTCGTGAACGTCTTTGAAAGTCTCTCAAGCGTCTTCGAATCCCTCATGAATGTAATCAAACGTATTATGAATGTCGTCGAAAGTCTCTTGAACGTATTCGAAAGTTTCTTGACCGTCTCCAAACCCTCCGTGAATGTCTTTGAAAGTCTCTAAAACATCGTCAATTCTCTCACCGATGTCTTCAAACGTATTATGAATATTGTCAAAGAACTCTTGAATGTCTTCGAAAGTTTCTGAATGTCTTCACACCTCTCGTGAATGTCTTTGAAAGTCTCTTAAGCATCTTCGAACACCACATGAATGACTTCAAACATATTATGTACGCCGTCGAAAGTCTCTTAAACGTCTTCGAACCCCTCGTAAACGTCTTTGAAAGTCTCTCAAGCGTCTTCGAATCCCTCATGAATGTAATCAAATGTATTATGAATGTCGTCGAAAGTCTCTTGAACGTATTCGAAAGTTTCTTGAACGTCTTCAAACCCCTCGTGAATGTCTTTGAAAGTCCCTAAAACGTCGTCGAACCCCCTCATCGATGTCTCAAACGTATCATGAATATCGTTAAAGATCTCTTGAATGTCTTCGAACGTCACTGAAGGTCTTCGCACCTCTCATGAATGTCTTCAAACTTCTTATGAACGTTTTCGAAAGTTTTTTGAATAACTCACGAACATCTTCAAACGTCTCATGATCGTCGTAGAAAGTCTCTTGAAACTCTTTGAAGGCCTCATGCACCTCTTCAAACGTCTTATGAATGTCGTCGAAAGTCTCTTGAATGTCTTCAAACGTATTACGAATGTCTTTGGACAAACCCCTCGTGAATGTCTTTGAAAGCCTCTCTTAAGCGTCTTCGAACCCCTCATGAATGTCTTCAAACGTATTATGAATGTCGTCGAAAGTCTCTTGAACGTATTCGAAAGTTTCTTGAACGTCTTCAATCCCCTTGTAAATGTCTTTTAAAGTCTCTTAAACGACTTCGAACCCCTCACCAATGTCTTTAAACGTATTATAAATATCGTCACAGTTCTCTTGAACGTCTTCGAAAGTCTCCGAAGGTCTTCGCACCTCTCATGAATGTCTTCAAACGTCTTATGAACGTTTTCGAAAGTCTCTTGAATGTCTCACGAACATCTTCAAACGTCTCATGAACGTCGTAGAAAGGCTCTTGAAACTTTTTGAACCCCTCATGCGTGTCTTCAAACGCCTTATGAATGTTTTCGAACGTCTCTTAAATGGCTCCGAACATCGTATGAATGTCTTCGGAAGTCTCTGGAACGTTTCATGAACGACTATCGAAAATCTTCGAATGCCTCGCAAACTTCCAACAAACGGCTCACAAACGTCTAACGAACGTATACCGATGAATGTCTTCGATTATCATTGGGCGATTATATTAATTTATTTTCAATCAAATTCCATACAAAAAAAGAGTTTCACATTCGAAAGTAATATTGTTTTCAGTTGCACAATCCGATAGCTGGCGATGCTGACATATCTAAGTACGGGGTGAGGAGAATAAAAAGTACATAATGTTACATTTATTTTATTTGCATGAATCTTTATGATTCAGCCACCAATTACATATTTCTGATGCGATCAATCATTAACCGTGAGAGGGTGCGTTGGATGACATTGAGACTCAGCGATGGTTAGTAAAGAACGATCACTATTGCAGTCATAATGGTATTTACAAAATCGAGAGTACCTATTGAACAAAATGTCGAAACTTTTTTGAAGTCCATATTCGAGTCATCTTGAGAAAAGAATCCTGAATTGAGATAAAGTTCAGCACTTGTGAGTTTGCAGTCGGTGAATAATATAATGTCCTTTGCCATACATTATCTTTTTTACCAGTCTGCACCGCACCAATTACATATTTTGATTTCTCTAGTTGGGAGGCAGCTTTTACGGTCCATGAATGTTTCGTTGTGCTTTGAAGCGATGGACAGTCGTATAGATCCCAAGAGCGATAACCCACATTCAAGTATCGTCCACTTTCCAATGGTCGATGTAATGATAATTTATTGATCTCATCTAATATTATGTGGGGCATACGCCATTGTATCTTGAGTAATTCAACTTCTACCTCTAGTAGTTGATGATGACGGAATGCACAATTATTGCCATCGCGTGAAGGTATTAGAATTAACTCATGACGAGCATTAATTTTCGTAGAAAATATATTTTATGTACAGCACTAGTTTTTCCAGTTCTGTCACAAACTATGATATGAAATCGGCGCTGTGATGTGATCGATACTATGATAGTGATTCATCATATGAAAAACACATGTGGTAATCAATAGTAAATACTTTATGATATTGATACATATCCTCTGCTACGTTCTTCGCATCAGTCTTTGCACACTCTCATCTTCTCTCTATAATTAGTTAAAAAACACTCCAAGTAGGCATTTACAGTGAATGGACGTGTTGCTTTCCAATTGGAGTTGATGATTTGAAGCCACTTATTAGTATCATTTGATAGTTGGATGGCGCAGTGCTTTATTGCTCCATAATCGATCTCATGTGATTGCAGTTTATCCGTTGATCTAAAGTAATGCCGACACCAGCGAAATAATAGATTGTTGTTTAATTCGTCTAGCACATATGACGATATAGTAATTGTGTTAACTTCATACACCGATGGCATATATATATTTTTTAATGGTTGTCTCTGTTCTGCGCTCACGAGGCTTGACAGGTTCTTTATCTATGTGATATGCCATACATTGTTATCTTCGGTATCTTGTATGTACAGCAAATTGATATGCTTTTCTTCTTTTTATGTTGAGCTATGCGTATCGGAGCAATGTCTTCTTCGGTGGTACACACATTAATGGATAAATTATTTTGAAGCAAAATTTTTTTTTTTTTTAATTTGACCTATAGTTATTGGGAATTCAATATTCGATAGATTCAATACCGTTGAATAATGCATGTAAGAAGATCCGTGGTCACTGTTTCGTTCAGCTGGGTATAAAGCTGTAACTGTGACCCATGCGAAACGTGCATTATCTCTTGATTGCACATTAATCGCAGCCCTCATAATCATTATTTCCCGTGGCAATGAGATATAACATTTAACGCGTATTGATTTATACTTATTTACATTTATTGTAAGATTACGTATCTTTTGTAAAGCTCAACCACTTCCACGTTGTTGAAATTCATCGAGCAGAACTTAAAGCCATCAGGCGTTCAAGTCGAGTTCTCGCCACATTAACTCATCACCGTTGTGTCCTGCACCCATGCATATAGAATGCATGTACATGAAATACTTCAATCCTTCCAGATTCGGTATTTGGCCTATCAATGACTATTGATGTTTAGTTGATAATCGGTGGCGCTTAATTCGGCTTTGCGATTTCAGTACTTTGATGAACTCGACGATCTGTATCTCCCACACAGCAAAGTCGTCGATCGAACTTAAGAGCGTGGCTTGGTTGTGCAAGATTTCTTCTGATGGTTCATTGTTGTTCTCCATATTAACGAGTTGAAAAGTCTTGCCAGAGAGATATGTGAACTCACTGCTTCATTCAAAGTGTGGCCACTTTTGAGCGCTGCCGACGATTAAAAATGGTCTCCCATCAGAAAATATTTTTGTCGTTCCCTTCTAGCTCGGAAAATGTAATAGAATCACCTCCACCAGAGTTTTTCAATATCACGCTGATATCTTTTAACATGGAAAGCATGAAAAATAAATACACACGCAGAACGAGCCGATCGGGGTTCAACGGGAGCAAAAAATAAAAGTATTTTTGTGAGTATTCCAGACCGCGAGTGCATCTATGCTCAAACGGTGCATGCAGTGGGATCAGTGGTAGAAGCCTAAAAAAAAAATCTCCGGCCATAGATCCACAAAGTTGATCGTTTTGTAATAAATACCTCGTTTTCGTATGTGTTTTGGATAGCCAAGACATTACTTGAGCGGAATGTTATTTTTTCAAAATGTTCCCTATGCTCGGAGGCTGGCATTGAACGTCGACGAAGAAAAAAAATTGTCTTTATAATATGACTGATTTGGTAAAAACTGTATAGCCTCAAGTGTCACTTGAATAGGTTTGATGTTGCTCTGCGGAGAGCGCCATGATTCGTGACAGGCTGGACTTCATACATACTGGAACACGTGGCAATATATATTAAAAACTCGAAGATGCTCTTTATAATGCGCGAGTTCAGTCTCCATGACCTAGACGCGGTTCTGTAGAGATCGCGAAAGTCAATGATTGGCGAGCCTGGCCAGCTTTCACCTCTATGAGTGCACACTTTTCTGGACAGCAGATGCCTACCCCTACAGGGATAGTTAAAGAAAAAAAACTTGCGTTTATCCCCTGGCCAGGATGCACTATCTTGCAAGGTTTTTTTCTACAATAAGTCCCCACCCTACTATAAGCCTATGAGGATCCAAAAATCGAAATCCGAAGAAGGATCGGAACAGCAGTTTTCGCCATTCCAGTCGTCAACCTCCGAGGTGTCCTTGTGGAAGAGTCGGAAAACGGAAAATCAGTTAAGAAAAATGTCGAACCAAATTGAAGTGATCGATCTCGTCGATGATGAGATGGAGGTTGTCGTGAATATCGCCCATGACGACGAAGTGGAAGTTGGGGTAGACGGAGACGTTATTGATATCGCCGATGATGACGATGATTAGTTTAACCATGGGGCTAACTTTTCCAGACCTGCATGATCTCAAGTGTCGGCATCAAGGCTTGACGTTGTACTCCTTGTATATATTATCATTCAGAGATGAAAAGCTAAAGCCCTGTACAATGGAAATGCATTTTTTTCCCCCGGATCACTGTCTTCGTCACATGCTGTCGTAAAATTTTATGGGTTTTCAAGTGTGGACCTATGGAATGATGAGGCTCAAGTTGCACATGCGAAGCGATAGGGTATGACGGTCCCTGGCGCTCGACGTAGGAAAAAAAAGAGTCGTAAAATTTGAGACTTTCGGACGAGGTGGTTGAAACGTTGCCGTGTATAACAGCGTCTCGGACATGAGCCTCCGTCGAGATAGTTGAAAAAAAAAACATCTGGATAAATTCATGCACCTTTTCTTAGCCCTCTACGTGACTTCTTAAGAGACAACGTTACACACACACACACACACACACGCGCACGCACGCACGCACGCACGCATGCACGCACGCACGCACACACACACGCCTACCTCCCCACGACCGTAGCGCCACCTTGGCTTCCCTACACGCACGCACGCACACACGCCGACCTCCCCACGACCGTAGCGCCACCTTGGCTTCCCTACACGCAGGCATGCACGCACGCCGACCTCCCCACGACCGTAGCGCCACCTTGGCTTCCCTACACGCACGCACGCACGCACACACGCCGACCTCCCCACGACCGCAGCGCCACCTTGGCTTTCCTACACGCATGCACGCACGCACGCACGCACGCATGCACGCACGCATATACACACAAAATACCCATCAACCCCCCCCCCCCCCCCCCCCAGTCGCTGCACGGACCACATGACCCCCCCCCCTCCACATAGGCCTCTCTGTGACGTCCCACGCGCCCGGCGACCTCCCCACGACGGTGGCGCCACCTTGGCTTCACCACTTTTGACACACCACCTCCCCTTGAGTTAGAACCGGCCTAGCTCTTCTACTTATAGTAAAACGCCTTAGCGGGACTACTACCTTAAATGGAAGATCGCATTCTAGGTGATGCACGCTAGATCTGTATGGATTTTCAGACAATAATCGAGCTTACTTAATACGCCAAAGCATGTGGTTGCAAATGATCCTAGGGACTTTGACGAATGAGCCTGCAGAGTAGACCCGAACGTAACGATATTCATGAGACTCATAATGAGCTCGATGGACCATTGAATACTCTGATATAAAATATCTATCATAATTAACGAGATTCGTTTAATTAAATTAGTACACGAACTTGTAAAACGAACAAGGGAAATTCTATCATAATTGCATGCAGCGCCTCTTCCGAAATGATCAACTGTAGCAGTACCCCTACTCGACACCAATTTCGCTACAAGCTTCAAAGCTATACTATCCAATCTGAAGCATTAGCCGTGTGTGTATTGTTTATGTATCTATATCACGTCATTCTTTCAAAGCGTTGTCGTTATGTTATTTGAGTTTCTATGTAAGCATGAGAAGGGTATTTTGAGTGGGAGTTGATCATCTCGGAAGCGGCGCTGCATACAATAACAATTCAACTTCACTTGGTAAGTTCGTTTAATCATTTGATCGTATTTCGCGCCTCTTTCTCGTGATTAATTTGTAAATATTTAAAGCTGATAAAGGCAATGGAGGTTGTAATTATTTTACAATAAACGTAATTTATTATAATATCTTATTTTCCACTTCGTGGGTCACATATAGGACATATGGGAAGTGTAGTTAGGTGTTACTGCTTAAGGGGTGATATACAGTTAAAATTTGCGAAAAATCGATTTTTTTTCGTAATGTACATATATTTAAGTACGCGCACAGAACATTTCTTGTCGATCCGGCGACTATTCTCGAAGTTCCCCGCACATTTCTAATGACGTGTCAGAGCGTTCGAAAGTAGAAGGCCGGAGCGCCAGCTGTCTATTGTGAATGTACCCTTCTATTGTATTCAGATACATGGAGTGACAGTGTAGTAGTGTTATATTTATACCTGCGAGGTAAATTTAACTTTTTCTGTTCCCAAACTGACAAATATTGAAGAGTATTAGTCACTCTAAAAGCCAACAACTAGTGAGCTCGTTCATACTTTCTCGTGTGATATTTTCGTGAAAATGAAGTGTAGCATGATGCCCTATCTTTTAAAATGTAAAAGTCGAGACCAAAGAAGCGAAACGCTTTTAATCCAAAAACAGCTGAAACGGATGAAAGTAGTTTTAGTGCCTCTGCAAAAGAATTGAAAATGCAAGAGGAAATCTCAGTGCCGCGTGATTCGTCTGTTGAGTATCGAATTTTGAAGTTTATTACAGTGTTTGCAGGAATTTCTGAATACGGGAAGTGCAAAATCTGTGACGGAAATTTTAAGTTTCAAACCGCTTCTGAACGAGGACTTGGTTTCAAAATTGTTTTGTTGTGTGATAAGTGTGCAGTTCGTACCATAAATTCTAGTCCTTTTGTCGGGCATTCTTATGAGATAATAGATGTTTTTTATTTGTCATGAAGGTTCTTGATTAGGGTTGAAAAGCGCAGCAAAATTTTGTGGATTAATGGACATGCCAGATTTTATAACGTAGCCAACTTACGATTTAATTATAAATAACATCCCGAGTCGAAATGTTTAGCCTCCTCTGAACCTCGCAGGACCCATTTCTTTTGTAATACATAAGCCGCCAGCCTCCGTTGAACCGACGAAACCTCATTTGTCGAGTTCAGCGCCATGAAGAGACCTCCTCTTGGTCCAGGGTAGCCTCTGCTAGACCTCCCAAACCTTCTCTCGACCCTCAGTTTTAGTGAAACGGGCAGAGCACAGGCCTCCTTAACCTGCTTTCAATCTCAAACTGTTGCCTCGACCCCACCTAACCTGCTTTCGGCCCAAATTCGATATCTCGCCCATCATCATTCCATTGTGGCCTGATCGGTAACCCGTTCGATGACGAAAATAAGACGAAATTAATAAAAATACATCGTCCCCTTATCAAATTATTAGTGCAATATTAATATGCGAAAACAATCAAATTTGCTCAATATCGATTTATTATTATTTTACAGGCAATTCATAAAAGAATGCTTGTATATACAGTCTTATTCTAATTCTATCGGATTAATGGGCGTTTTCCTGTGAGAAAAAATCTCACAGAAAAATTCTTAAAAAATGCCAGTCTATCCAGTATAAGCTTACGCGACGTTTTTCGTCCTTGACATTTCTTCTTAAACCCTCTAGTTCTTGAGTTACATTGCATTATCGAGAATTAGTCTTTTTAGAAAAAAATGAAATAAAATTGCGAAAAAAATCGTACAAAACTTTATAAAAAACGCAAATGGAGTTCCTGCTACCCCGTTCAAGTTTATCATGGATAAACGTAACAAACTTTTTTTTCACAAGTCATGCGCCCAATTCTCGATGGTCGAAAAAAAGCCGAAAATTAGTCATATAAAAGTGCGTACCGGGTCGAAAAGAAAATGATAAAAAAATGTTTCAGAAAAGCAATATAAAGCGAATTTATTCCCGTCAAAACGCCGTTCGGTAAATTTGGTTAATTTTTTTTTACGAACCTGTGTAACTTTTAGTGCAGCAAGAAATATCGACTGGTGTATCCAAACTTTTAAGCGACGGTAAACATTATATAATACTATATATATATATATATATATATATATATATATATATATATATATATATATATATATATATATATATATATATATATATATATATATATATATATATATATATATATATATATATATATATATATATATATATATATATATATATATATATTATATTCGAAATATGTAGTTGCATTAATATATTCAAATATACACTACCAGTCAAAAGTATTCGGACACTTCAGATAACTGCAAAACTTAATATCACTTTGGATCATTGCAAACTTATGGCAGAATAATAATTATTTTACGAAGATACTATAAAGCTCTGTATAATTACTCAATTATATAGATCTTTATAGTATCTTCGTGAAATAATGAATGAAATGAATTATATTACTCTAACATTATTTGGCAATTATCCAGCGCTCAAAAGTTTTGCGATCATGTGGAGTGTCTGAAAACTTTTGGCTGGCAGTGTAGATCTAAATAACATATAATGTTGATATCTATATGGAACGTTAGGGTGTTAATTATAGTCTATTTGATGTTCTAAAGGATTGAAATTGTCGGTTTAGAATTCAAGCTCATTCGATTTTTTCTTTTTGTTTGTGTTCGTTTTGTTTTTCTTGTTAATTCAATAATGAGTTGATAAATGGCGACGGCCGATTACCGTCGATTTGAAATAAAATGTTTGATTTTTCTTTGTTTTCATTTTTAGCACGTCGAAAATTGAAAAAATATTTCCACGTGTATGTATGAAGCATATTTTTATTTTTTGCCGCTAAATATGATATTAACTAACCGCGTCTATTTTATTCTTTTTTATTTGAATTAACTAGATTTTTCATAGAACCAAATTTTTCCTATTGCATTCCATTATTAAAATTATTGATTTCAAAAATGTTTATTTATAGAAAATCAATCTATTTAATATCGTCCAACTACATATTTTATTTGATCCTAATAAATCTGTGATTCGGTTTCATCAGTTCAACATTTTAATCTGCTCGAAAAAACAATTTAGTTAAGTTCACTGAATGGATCTAGTTATTTTTTTTAATTTACCTTAAATAGAGTTTTCGTAGAGTTAACCATTTTTCTATTTGATTGAACTAACGGTCCATCTTTATTGCAACACTCATATCAAAGGGGCGGGGGGTAGAGAAGGTGGAGAGAGAGGAATTTTATATATATATATATATGTATATACACACACACACACACACACACACACACACACACACACACACACACACATATATATATATATATTTATCACAATCATATTAACTAATTCATATAGCTTATGTGATACAACAAATAGTTAGAGGTATTCATTTGGTCTCTTATGCCATATCAGCGACCAAAATGTTATAAGCACTCGGTAGCATAGGGGCAGCGGAGCGTAGCTATGAGTAGGTAGGACTAGGTTCAAGTCGCATATAGGGCAAATATTTTCTTCGAAAAAAATCATGTCTAAAGGCCAGGGAATGACGAATTACGATAAAAATCCTTGTGGTAAAGCTCTCAATTAAGGAGTTCATTTTATTTTCGATTTATGAAATATTTTATGCATATAGTACACTTAGCTTTTTAGTGTACATTGCAAGCAAATAAAGATTAATTTGAATCTCATCTTTATTAATATATATAAATATCTTTGAAAGAAATATGATCGTAGTAGGCTGTGAGACAAGGAAAAACCTATTTTATTTAAATAGATTCTATATAAATTAATTTTTTGTTTAGCAGTGTACAGTAGGCCGAAAGGGGGGGCAGTAGGTTCTGCGGGAGCGCTCGAAGTAGGCCGACCTGAGGTTCCGTAGGTTTAATTGTGAGCCTCACTGACCTCCTTTGAGTCAAAAAGTCTACTTTCCGCCATGCCGGAGGTTCATCGGAGGCTTTAACATATGGTACTTTCAAACATTGTACCCTCCTTTAGATACCCAATAATCCGCTCACGCCGATTTCTGCTCGCCTTCATTTTGTGGGTTGAACGCGGCTCGAAAATTTCGACTCGGGATACATTCCTGTATAAAAACAGCCAACGAAAAACTTTTCCAACAACCTTGTACTGAAGAGAAAACATTGACTTCTGAACACCAAGGCGATGCGAATTTTACGGAATTAACAGTATTTGGCGATGGATAATGGAAAAAGCGAGGACATACTTCTTTGTACGGCGTGACATCATTGATCGGATATTATTCTGGAAAAATCATTGACATTTTTTGTGAAAAGTTCCTGCTGTAAACAGTGTGAAACTTGGAGCAAGAAACTCAATACTGAAGAGTGTAATGATTGTTATCAAGAACATCAAGATAATTGCAGTGCAAATCATTCAGGTCCTTCTGGAAAAATGGTAGTCAATGCAGTAGACGATCTGTTCAAACGTTCGGCGGAAAAATTTGGAGTGCAGTACAGAAATTCCATCGGAGACGGTGACTCCAATACGTACTCGGGGATTTTAAAAGCTACACCTTACGGTGGTAAGAAGTTATGAAGATGAAATGTATTGGACAGGTACAGAAAAGAATGGGCACGCGACTCCGAGATTGTGTGAACAAATATGTGGGAACAGTTAAACAACAAGATGAAAACAAAAACAAAAAACTCTTGGTGGAAAAGGCAAGCTCACAGGCAAAATAATCGATAAGTTGACAGTTTATTACGGCTTAGAAATTTAAAGAAATTGTGATTCCGTTAAAAATATGCGCGATGTAATCAGGGCTACATTTTATTATTACCGCTCAACAGACAAAAATCCTTAACACAAGAAGTACCCGATCGGACCGGAGTCATGGTGCTGTTGGCAGCGGACAGTAGCTGCGAATGAATTATCCATTTTCAAGCATGATTATCAGTCATTACCACAGGACGATGCTGAGGCTGTGTATCCGATTTACACAGATCTCAGCAATGAAAAATTATTAGAAAGAAATGTGGGTGGTTTCATCCAAAACAACAACGAAAGCTACAATCACCTGATATGAAAAAATTTCTCCAAAAATAGTTCCGTCTGGTTCGAAAACTGTGGAACTGGCTGCATACATAGTTACCGGCATATTCAATAAAGGTACAGCATCACTATTGTAATATGTGAATGCCATAGAGATTTCACTTGGGCCCAATGCACATTCATATGCCGAAAGAGAGGATGCACAGCGCGTGACGATCTCCGATCGAAGAGCGCATGAAAACACACGAGAGGGAAAAATGGTCCTTAGACAACAGCAACTAGAGTTATTAGAAGCTGATGAAGGGGCAGAGGGTTTATTATATGGCCCTGGAATAGACGAATCGGTGTAAGTTGAAAGAAAAAAATTTACTATATGTAAAGTGCTTTTAAAACTTTAAACGCGTTTTTCTCAAAACTGCGCTTTTTAAGTCGGTGAGCAAAATTTCTCGGAAACGGCTGAACCAATCATTCTTAAATTTTAACACAATCTTTTTAAGTATTATTTAGTAATTGATCGAAGTTTTTTCTATCACCGATAAATATTTTCCGTTTCATAAACAATTCAAGGCCTACATTTTTGTCAAAATTCCATTTTTTCTGAGAAGCCGCCATTTTGTCAAAAATTATTCTTTTGCTTATTCCTTCGATCAATTACAAGATAATCCATTATATTAACGAAATATTTTTGGTTTTTTTTTCATTTTAGATGATCCAGTTCAGAGATATCGCGCTCACCGCAAAACGCCTTTTTTAGAGGTGCTCTCGGAAATGAGCTATAGCAGCATTGAAAATAATTATTTTTGCAAATAAAAAATGTTAAAATACAGTTAAAAGTTACGATAATATGTGTACATATTTTTACGTTAACAGATTTAAAGGTCTTCTCAAGAAAAATTCGTGAAAAATCGTTCTTTTTGGGCCTCCTGACTGTATATAATCCCTTAAGGTTGCCCGTCCGTATGAGTGTATATCGTTAGTGATATTTAAGTAAGAACATTTTACAAATGCTGTCGACCCGGCTGTCCATTCCGCTGGTTTCCTGATGTTTTGAATATCAACACTATTTCTTTTAGCTGCTGACGACGAGAGGCGTGGTGTGTACTGCGCGCCGTAAATTTGTTGGTATCTACGCCGCTATTTTTTAACATTGATTTTATGTATCGACTTAGAGTTTGTGATGAGACGGCCCGAAATGGTTTTTTAAACGATAAAATAATGACACTGCACAGAACCCCTTATGGACATGGTTTTAAATGTTCAGCGTAATGGGTATAGCCATCATAGGCGGCTTTCGATTAAGGCCACTCGTTTTTATGCAATCAGGAATTTTGATCTCAAGGGAGGTGGGAGTTTCCTGAATATTTTTTTTATATTGATTAAGGAGTAGATTTATCATATTATCAGTTGCATGGCCCAATCTTTGGGCTTGAGATCCTCGTTCTTTGGTAATGTCTGGAAGTAGTTAAACACGATTTTTGGTTCCCAAATGGAATCGAATTCCGGACGTGTTGGTCTTAGGCTGTCTACCGCTTTAAAAATCTTTTGATGCGATGATCCTGACTAACTTCTGTGATCTTGTCTAACTTGCAGAATACTCTCTACGCGGATAATGGAACATCGGAAAAAAATTCTAATGCGAAGTTTGAATTTCTGATTAGGTTTGACACGAATGAGATGTTCGAATTCCATCGTGTAAAATCGGCTGAAAGGTTCTCTGATATATTCACGTATTCTTTATAATTGACCCCATTGGTTCCGAGAGCCACGCGTTTCTCCCCTTTAAAGGCGTTGGGATGATCTCAACCATAGTTAATCTCGAAGCAGGACTAAACTAACGTCCCGCGGAATTGCGCAAACTCTCGAATTTTGTATGTTTTTGTGGTACTCAACTGTGTAGCTTTTTTCCTAATATCCGCTTTACTGGTGTTCGGTAACTCAATTACCGAGTGTGCAGAATCAAAGTGAAAACCCGAGGAATGTACATCTTTGAGTTGGTGTAAGTTGACTTTTCTTCTCGTTGATTATGAATCCTAATTTTCTTGGGAGTTCACACGTCCTTTCGACGTTAGCGAGACATTGATGAAAAGTATTTCCGAAGAGTAGACAATAATCACGGTATCAGACAGACAAATATTCCTGTTTTCTTAATTGGCTCACAACGTCCTTCATTATTCTTGTAAAAGTGAGTGGGGCGACGCTAAGACCAAACGGTAGGCATGTACACTTGAAATATTGTTGGTTGAATTGAAACCGAAGGTATTTTCTATCCGATTTTGCGAGTAGTATAAGTTAATATACGTCTTTAAGAACCAGAGTGGCTATAAAACAATCAGGGTTCATGAGTCTTATAAAGGTTTTTCGGACCTCCATTTTTTAATTTTCGGTTAAAATGAAGGTGTTGAGTTTAAAAAAATGTATAATTAGTCTGTTCGATCCACTGGGTTTTGGTCTTGAGAAGACGTTCGATATAACCTGATTTTTGTCTGATGGAATCGAGCTATAGCTCATTTCCGAGAATTCATCGACAAGATCTGAGATTTGATGTTTTTCCGTGGAGGACCATTTCGTTATGATACGTACTTTGTTTTGAGTGATTTTGGACGCAAAAGGTATTCTACAACCTTTGATCCACAAGAGGATTTTCGGATCTGACTTTATCTTTCTCCAATTTTTGTCGAAGAACTGCGGTCTGCCTGACAGTCTACCTACAGGAATCGATGGCATCGATTCTGATAGTTATGGTCCATTCGCTGGTATTGTTTTTGGTGGTGTTGACTCGTGTTTGTCTTTTGTGCCGAGTATTGTTTCGCAGTCGGGTGGTTCTTTTGTAATTGAGACGAATATTTGTGCCCGCCTGACGCCGTCATCTGTACTTTCTGTACTTGGTAGCGCGGCGGGGACTTGAAGTTTTTTAAAAAGTTTTTTTGGTGTCTGATTTTTTGTCGTGGATTTAGCTCAGAGACTAAGCGGTCCAGGTTCAGGCGTTATATTATTGTGAGACTTTCTGCACCGCCGTTTCCTTTGACAGCCCTTGATAAGGCCTTGCCTTGTGCGGAAAGACAAGCGACGATTTTTTCTTGTTTTGATACGATGCGATTATCTCGCTTCAAAACTACTTCTGCCGCTATCGCTTTTAGTTTTGGGTTCAATTTTGGCAGATCAACGAAAAGCTAGTTCGGCGGAGGATACTTTTTTATGATATCAGACATTTTCTCTGACGGGAGACCTTGTTTGAGAATTTCTTCTCATCGCACTGCAATGGGTTTTGAGATTATCGGTCTTAAAATTCTGTCAGGTGCAATGCGTTTGCTCATGACTTTGAATGTTCTCTGGCAAGCCGCCGGCGTCATCAAGGTCCGCTGTAGCCATTGCTTCGGCTTCAGGAAACATATGTACGTTCTGATCGATAATATTTATCGTTTCTGCGTTGTTCTCTCGTGGACCAGAATTCAATATGCCGGGTAGCACTTGGTCGTCGATCTGTCGAAGGTCGAAGGTTACCTACAATAATTATAGGAATTTTTCAGACGACGCATCATCTCTTGTATGAGAAATTGGAAAGGTTCGTTTTGTTGCAGCGACATCTATTTGTGTTTAAACCTTCCAACAACAAGTTTCGATCATGTTGTACCTTTGCCAAAGCTACGGGTTGCACGATTAGGCAAGGGCCTAACGAGAGGCATTATTCCGTTTCTACTTAGATCTGTGCAGCAGCTGAGTTACAACCCCTCTGAGGGGCGAGAGCCCGTGCAGAGTCCCCGTGCTTCGCTATAACGAATAATCCTTGGTTGGTATAGGTCATGTGTCTGTTTCCGTTTACATGGTAACTCAATCTAAAAACTTTCTTAAGTTGAGGATGAGAAAAATTTGCTTACTATTTCTCGTATTATCTTCCGATCCACGATTTTCAAATTCCGAATTATTTTCAGGTGATTCGTGGTAATGTCTCTTCTTATTTTTGTGTTCGTAGTTACAACTATGAGTTGAGTTTGAGTCTGAAGACCACGAGGCGTATCTTCTACGATGATGTTTTTTTTTTACTTATTTTTTGCAAGCTGGCGTTTCAACCGTTGTAATCGTCTCTCCAATTGTTCTTCGTTATTTTCCGTGTCTGAATCTTTACTATTATATCTGTACGGAAACATTGTTCATATTTTTATTCCGTTTAATCGATTAAACAGATTGTGGCTTGTCAGCACAAAGAAAAAGAATTACGTGACGTAAGGATGCTCAAACAGTATAAACACGGCTAATACTTCAGATTGGATAGTATAGCTTTAAAGTTTGTAGCGAAATTGGTGTAGAGTAGGGGTACTACTACTAGCAGTTGATCATAAGGTAGAGGCGCGAAATACAATTGATCTTTTTTTATTCAAGTTACCTAAGATTTGAGAAAAATAGAAATTTTCTTGCCGGTTTCCATTGAAAGAATTATTTACTTCAATTGGACTAACTAATGTAAATCAAGACCTAATTAATATCGTTTAGTGAGTGAACATTTCATTGGCTCCTAATAATTCTTGTATTCGGTTTCATGTATTTAATTTAATAGATGAATTCGGTTTACACCCTGCATTTTCAATATACTGACTGTAACAGTAATCAAACTATGAAATGTTGTCAATACTGATAGTGTTGTATAGAATGTTCTATTTATCCTGTTTATCATGTAAGTAGGTAATATAGTTATCCATAATCCGTTTTGTACGAGAAAAACGACATGTTACCATAAAATGTTACACTCCTCAAAAAAGAAAATGTACTTTTTCCGTTTAATGTACTTTGTTTTTCAATAATAGACGAACAAATCATACGTGCATGTTGTTTATTCATATCACGAAACGTCTCGCTGCACTCAAGCCAGCATCTGCCGAACTATAAAATGTTCGTCGGAAACATTGCAGTTTGCAGAATGATCGGTACAGGATAGGGCTGGGGTCACTAGTAGGTCGAAAAATGATGAAACGTATAGTGGGAGGCAATTCGCTAGTGGTAAACCTAAAGAAAGGTATCGCATATCCCTTGAGTAAAGGAGAAGGGACAGAAAAGAAATGCGAAACTGTAAATTGCGTGTACGGACAAGTGGTCCCCTGGTGAATATCACCGTGGCATCTACGGGGGCCGCTCAGAAACTTGGGGATTTAAATCAGCTCTTGATCGAGTCGAGGGAACCTTGAGGAAAAATGTCCTATAAGTAAATTCGTTACAGGATCACATGACGTTGACGTTCGGATCATTCAGATATGTGTTGTTGGTATGTAGGGTTATCACTCCCTGTGAATATGAAGAAAGAATTTTCCCAGTGAATATGAAGAAAGAATTTTCCGACGTTCAGTAATGAATAGTAGTGAAGGGCAAGAACGGATATGGCAAAATAAAAGGTGCGAAATAAAAGGCTGTCTATCATACAAATCATAAAGGTTTCATTACTGGTCGAGGCGCATTGAAATCTGATGACGGCAAGAATTAAACGGAACAATGACTAATGCTAGAATGTGAAAGAATTATAAAAAACAAATGGTTCACAAACCAAACGATATAGGCAAAGAGTATTGCGGAATCTTGTTAATGTGAATACTTTGCTTCACAACCTCTATCAATTACATAATTAAATAACCATAGATAATGAAGTAATCAGTGAATCAATAAACTGGATCTATTTCTTGGTTAATCTGTATCGTTATTCCGAGATATACGAAGCCTGTGTTGAAGCTTGTACTGAAACGATGCGTCTGTACAGACGAACGGACGTAATAGAGTGGAAGGCATGCCGAAATAAAAATACGGGTACAGATGAGAACCTAATAAATCCCCCCGCGCCCTCGCTCCTCCTGATGTTCAATGCAACTATGCGAGTACACAGAAACATAAAATTCATATTGCTGATAGAACTGTAGCATTTTCAATTAAATAAATAGGCAAATGTTTAAAACCGCGAATAATTAGGATACTGAAGGGGGTGGACCTCTAATCCAAAACTTGATAGTTCCGACACAAATAAATATATCATTTTCGAGTTAGTGGGTATATTTTGAACCTGCGGACACATTTAAAACACAAGAATCCAAGCAAATGAAGCGCGGTTAAACCCCCTTAAGCTTGTTAACCTCCAGAAGTGAGAAAATACTTAAACATTGATTCTCTTCCCTCTTCCCGACCCCCTTTAAAGTAGTACCCGTTCCATTAAATTTAATACACCCTTTTTGAATATGGGGTGAGAGAAAGAAAAAGGGAGAAGTGATTCACCGCTTTTATTTATTTTCTTTCCATGTTCCCATAGTGGATGTTTCATCGCCTTACATTACAAGTTCTTTGTCTTTGTTTCACTAAAATCAATGGACTGCTTGTAGGTGAAACTGCAAAATCACCCCTCGTTATGCCTGAGAGGTAGTTCCACCGCTTAAACCCGTTTTTCCGCCGTTGAAAAAACACATCCAATAGTTTTTAATGCTCTACCACTTACATAAGTTTCATCAAGATCGAAGGCGGACACTTAACTAATGTTCCTTGTTGGTCGAGCTTTAAAATTTAAGCTTCTTATCTAATTTTGAGTGTACCGTGGATACGTTTACGGATAAAATAGATTTTGCGTGCAAAGCTGCATTTTTTAGTTCTTCATGGAATAATAAAACGCTTCTGCGATGCGTCGTATATCTGAATAATGACTGATCGTATGAACAATGCCCATAGTATAAGATACCAAAAACCTCATGGTGTTAATGTTTCGGTCATCTGTTTTTGCCAGAACGAACTCTGTATCGGCTTATATCTCGAATGAATGTTGCTTTTTCCGATTGAGGTTTTTCAAAGTGAGCCACTTGTTGATATCGTTTCGTAGGTGAATAAGCACAGTCGTTGATCTGGCCACTGTTCATAGCGTGCACTAGTAATTTTTTCTCCAAATGAAAGGTGTGCAATCATCTACAAAAACCAAGGAAATTGACTTTCAGTATTATTATTTTGATTTATGAAATTATATAAAATATACGTACCAATCGCAGCTGTATTTCTGTGCCGTGTGTTAATTCAATCATGAGCTAAAGAGCCTCGAGAGAACTTCTTCTATACTACTTTATTAATCCGAGAAATCCCCGAAGCGTTACGATGCGTAGCCCAGAAAGGTGAGACCTGTCGATGTGGAACGCATTTCTTCAGATTGATTGTTGCCGTACTCGTTCGAAAACCGACTTCCAGTGCTGTAGGTGGACGTTCGATTCAGGCATTTTTGATAGCACGAAAATGTTGTCAATGTAGATGGTAACGTTATCCAGATCTCTGAAGATTGAGTCCTTGTATATCTGAAAGGTTTGCCATGCGTTTTAAAATCCAAGCGATTAAGTTATTGCTAATGCCAAGATATTGCATTATATGGTTGATGATGTATTGGTCGTATTTCTGATGTTCTATATAATTGTTGATGACTTTATAATTTTTTAAACAATATTTTTTATCTATTGAACTCTCATTTAAATATTTTTTTATTTGTATCAACAATTTGTGAATACGATTACATTCTATCTCCCATTACGGTCCATTAGTATAAGGAAATAATAGTAAGCAGTGTGTATACTATTGCAGATGACGTTGATGTTGCAGCGCACATGTTGAGCACAGCATACAGTCAGAAATGTATAGGTGCAGGTTCGTTATATTATTTCGAATCAGCCTTTCCAGAGCGTGGGTACGCTTGCACGGCGGCATGAAGTCGGGTAGTGAATACAGTGCAACAGTATTATCTGTTAACAGTGCTGGATGAATGCCTGTGAAAGAAACGTAAAATGTTAGTGATATTGTGATGATGTTAATATGATGAGTAGTGCAGTCAGAAAAGGGGCAAGATGGGTACCCCCCCCCCAATCCCAGTGTAACGCCAGAAACAAAATCGATCCAATAATTACGTTCAAACAATCGATTCATTTTATTCTTTCACCCAAGCAAGTGTAAAGAAATCATTTTATAAAACTTCAACTATATTCCCCGTCATAATTTCGTAGCATGACTCGACTTTCGACTTTATAATGTTTTAAACAATATTTTTTATCTATTGAACTCTCATTTAAATATTTTTTTATTTGTATCAACAATTTGTGAATACGATTACATTCTATCTCCCCTAATAAAGAGTAATGACCACAAGTAAATAAAAAATAGTCTTGAATCGTATGCAATGCTAACTTTCTATGTTGTTGCGAGATATTGTATCATACATATCTTCATGTGACTGTCCGTTAGTATAAGGAAATAATAGTAAGCAGTGTGTATACTATTGCAGATGACGTTGATGTTGCAGCGCACATGTTGAGCACAGCATACAGTCAGAAATGTATAGGTGCAGGTTCGTTATATTATTTCGAATCAGCCTTTCCAGAGCGTGGGTACGCTTGCACGGCGGCATGAAGTCGGGTAGTGAATACAGTGCAACAGTATTATCTGTTAACAGTGCTGGATGAATGCCTGTGAAAGAAACGTAAAATGTTAGTGATATTGTGATGATGTTAATATGATGAGTAGTGCAGTCAGAAAAGGGGCAAGATGGGTACCCCCCCCCCCCCCCCCCAATCCCAGTGTAACGCCAGAAACAAAATCGATCCAATAATTACGTTCAAACAATCGATTCATTTTATTCTTTCACCCAAGCAAGTGTAAAGAAATCATTTTATAAAACTTCAACTATATTCCCCGTCATAATTTCGTAGCATGACTCGACTTTCGACTTTATAATGTTTTAAACAATATTTTTTATCTATTGAACTCTCATTTAAATATTTTTTTATTTGTATCAACAATTTGTGAATACGATTACATTCTATCTCCCCTAATAAAGAGTAATGACCACAAGTAAATAAAAAATAGTCTTGAATCGTATGCAATGCTAACTTTCTATGTTGTTGCGAGATATTGTATCATACATATCTTCATGTGACTGTCCATTAGTATAAGGAAATAATAGTAAGCAGTGTGTATACTATTGCAGATGACGTTGATGTTGCAGCGCACATGTTGAGCACAGCATACAGTCAGAAATGTATAGGTGCAGGTTCGTTATATTATTTCGAATCAGCCTTTCCAGAGCGTGGGTACACTTGCACGACGGCATGAAGTCGGGTAGTGAATACAGTGCAACAGTATTATCTGTTAACAGTGCTGGATGAATGCCTGTGAAAGAAACGTAAAATGTTAGTGATATTGTGATGATGTTAATATGATGAGTAGTGCAGTCAGAAAAGGGGCAAGATGGGTACCCCCCCCCCAATCCCAGTGTAACGCCAGAAACAAAATCGATCCAATAATTACGTTCAAACAATCGATTCATTTTATTCTTTCACCCAAGCAAGTATAAAGAAATCATTTTATAAAACTTCAACTATATTCCCCGTCATAAATTCGTAGCATGACTCGACTTTCGACTTTATAATTTTTTAAACAATATTTTTTATCTATTGAACTCTCATTTAAATATTTTTTTATTTGTATCAACAATTTGTGAATACGATTACATTCTATCTCCCCTAATAAAGAGTAATGACCACAAGTAAATAAAAAATAGTCTTGAATCGTATGCAATGCTAACTTTCTATGTTGTTGCGAGATATTGTATCATACATATCTTCATGTGACGGTCCATTAGTATAAGGAAATAATAGTAAGCAGTGTGTATACTATTGCAGATGACGATGATGTTGCAGCGCACATGTTGAGCACAGCATACAGTCAGAAATGTATAGGTGCAGGTTCGTTATATTATTTCGAATCAGCCTTTCCAGAGCGTGGGTACACTTGCACGACGGCATGAAGTCGGGTAGTGAATACAGTGCAACAGTATTATCTGTTAACAGTGCTGGATGAATGCCTGTGAAAGAAACGTAAAATGTTAGTGATATTGTGATGATGTTAATATGATGAGTAGTGCAGTCAGAAAAGGGGCAAGATGGGTACCCCCCCCCCCAATCCCAGTGTAACGCCAGAAACAAAATCGATCCAATAATTACGTTCAAACAATCGATTCATTTTATTCTTTCACCCAAGCAAGTGTAAAGAAATCATTTTATAAAACTTCAACTATATTCCCCGTCATAATTTCGTAGCATGACTCGACTTTCGACTTTATAATTTTTTAAACAATATTTTTTATCTATTGAACTCTCATTTAAATATTTTTTTATTTGTATCAACAATTTGTGAATACGATTACATTCTATCTCCCCTAATAAAGAGTAATGACCACAAGTAAATAAAAAATAGTCTTGAATCGTATGCAATGCTAACTTTCTATGTTGTTGCGAGATATTGTATCATACATATCTTCATGTGACCGTCCATTAGTATAAGGAAATAATAGTAAGCAGTGTGTATACTATTGCAGATGACGTTGATGTTGCAGCGCACATGTTAAGCACAGCATACAGTCAGAAATGTATAGGTGCAGGTTCGTTATATTATTTCGAATCAGCCTTTCCAGAGCGTGGGTACACTTGCACGACGGCATGAAATCGGGTAGTGAATACAGTGCAACAGTATTATCTGTTAACAGTGCTGGATGAATGCCTGTGAAAGAAACGTAAAATGTTAGTGATATTGTGATGATGTTAATATGATGAGTAGTGCAGTCAGAAAAGGGGCAAGATGGGTACCCCCCCCCCCCCCCCCCAATCGCAGTGTAACGCCAGAAACAAAATCGATCCAATAATTACGTTCAAACAATCGATTCATTTTATTCTTTCACCCAAGCAAGTGTAAAGGAATCATTTTATAAAACTTCAACTATATTCCCCGTCATAATTTCGTAGCTTGAATAAAAAGTAGCTATTTCGTTACGTAGATTAAATAGATATTCAAATTTCACAATTTCGTCAACTGTGGACAAAATTAGATTTGCATTAAGATTAAACATTAAATTGTCTGGCCAATACATAACCAGAGGAATACTGGAAGATCAACGTTGACTACCAAGCAATAGATACTATCATTGCAAATCTAAAACGCCGATTTAAGGCCTTAGACCACTCTAGAGGCCGAAAAAATAGGCTTTTATGGGTTTTTTTTTTTTCAGAAAAACTACAAAATAAATTGAGATTACACAAAGGGTGTTCATCATACATATCAGTGACTGTATACAATAATTTTTTTGAAGCGATTAATTTCAAAATAGCGGAAGTGCAGCGTTTATCTCAAAACTGCATTTTTTCAATGGAAGTACGTACGATTTTTTTTATATTGCATAGTTCATTTGTTATTAACGATTTTTTAGGCAAATTTTTGGAAAGTGAAACACTCGCCTAAAAAATCGTCAGATAATTGTTAATAACAAATGAACTATGCAATATAAAAAAGTACTTCCATAGACAATGTATTTTTCAAGATATATTCAACGTTTCAAGTGAATCGGTTGAAGAGTGTTTGAGTTATGTTTCCGGCCATCTTAAAAAATACAGTTTTGAGATAAACGCTGCACAGCCGCCATTTTGAAATTAATCGCTCCAAAAGGCTTATCGTATACAGTCACTGATATGTATGATAAACACCCTTTTTTGTAATCTAGATTTATTTTGTAGCTTTTCTGAAATAATTACCAAAATGCCGATTTTTTCGGCCACTACAGTGGCCTAACCCCTTTAGAATCTACCCTTACCTCGTGTAGTTAACGCATTTCTTAAATTAAATATGAAGAACAGAGAGAATTTCATCAATAGTTATTTTTAAATCTTAATAATTGATACGTTAGCTTTAGAAGCTGAAGCGATGGTAATGAAATACATACTTTCGTTCAAAAACGATGAAGTAAATGCTGGAAATTTGAGAAAGTATATTACAAAGGAATTATTGCCCTAATTTATGAAAAATTTTCAAGCAACATTAGTCCTCCCAATGAGCTCCGCCGGCTCAGAGGAGTTTTCCTGCCATGAGGCGAATAAAAATATGGCTTAGAAGCACAATGCTTCGGAAACAATTCTCTCATATATCATTGCTGAACAAAGAAAATTACATTGGTAAAAAAAATCCCAACTAAAAAAGTGTTGGACCGGTTTTCACAAAAAAATAGAAAACTAATCTTATATAGATGAGTGCTGAGATGAATTTCGAAAAACGCGATGATTTACGCGTATACATGTATCGAAGTTTTTATTCAAAATTTTGTCCGTTCGCACAGATTGTGTGTGTGCGCTTTCGTGTGTGTGTGTGTGTGTGTGCGTACATGCAGATGTGAAAGTCGGCGTCTATCACACCTACTCGAAAAATGAATGCAGTAGAAATGCTGGATCTGAAATAAAGTCCTCACCCATAAAACTTATTTTATGCAGCTGTAGTAACAAAGAGGCGCGCGCTTCCAAAATGTCACTACATCCGAGTTTTGGTTTCATTTCCACGGGTAACACCGAGGTATTTATATATGCAAAGTACTCAATAATGCGTGGATGCCACCGCACGATTTTTTGTGTAAAAACCCTAGATCTTCCACGCTTATACTCCTTCTTAACTGGTTCATTTCGTTTCAATGCCTCCCCACTATTCTTATAGTATTACACTGTGAGAACACTATAGTGTGGAACTATAGTGCACTCCGAAGATAGAGGAAAAATATGGAAAAAAGATTCGCGAATGAAAACTACTTCTACCACCGCAGGCTTCACACTATGGATCGAGCAGTCACTTTTGCCGACATCACCTCTTGGAACTTCCGTTGTCAACTCACGTGAAAATGGCTGAGAAAATTCCACAATTTGAACAAAATCTGCGCGATCAAGCCGCACTTATAAATTCCGTGGAAGAGTATATAGTATGGGAGCAACAATGTGATCAGTGTGTAGAGTCGTTGGAAACGAAAAGCCGAATTAAACGACCACGATTATCACTCGGAAATCCGCAATCGTTGGTATCAGGAATCGCTCTCTTAGAAGGTTTAAAGAATATTTTACGCAGACGATTTTACATGCGGGTGCGGGAAACAGTGATCGTGGTTTGATCTAGCGAGATATTGATACGGCGTTCGAAAATCGTGTCCTGACTGGCTGTGTCATCAATAACAACCATATTGAACCTCGTCAGTTTCTCGTAGACGCATGTGATATGATGCTTTCACATGTGCAAGACATTACCAAAAAACAATTAAGTGTGAAAGTGAATACAGTTTTCAATGGTGAATTTGAGGCAGGTGACAAACGCGCAAATAAAAGAATCAACACGAAAAACTTTGAACTTGTTACCACATGCAATTTACGTGGGTGGTATACACAACGAATTGTCGAACTTACGCTGGCATCTCTCGTAGATTTTCAAAATCGTTATAGCGGATGGAGATTGTCGCGGATACTGTATATAACATTAAATATCAACAAATACAATCCAATGCGTGCCGGATGTCAAACTGTTTTGTCGCGAGAAATAATCCTGAAGAAAGCGGTGGTGAATGTAAAGTCAAAGGATAACGCATGTTTTGCGTGGGCTGCTCTTTATACAGTGGAAACAAACGTGCATCGAGTAACTTCATATCCACATTATTCAACTGTACTGCAGCTTCAGGGAATTGCTTTCCCAATGACTTGCAATCAAATAAAAAAAATTGAATTGCAAAACAACGTTTCGTTTAATGTATTTACAACGGAAAAGAAAGACATTGTCCCAATTCGGATATGCGCCCAAAAACTGGTTAAACACGTCAATTTATTGTTCGTGGAGGATTCGTCGGACTACAGCGTGGGATACTTTGTATGGATAAAAATTTATCCCGGCTTGTGAGCACGCAGCTGAACAACACAAACAGGAAAAAAACACATCTGCGATCGGTGAGTAACAAGAAGCATCCCCGAGAATGCACATATGAGCAATTATGTACTTCAATAATATAATTCTTTCCATCGTTTTGTTATAGATGTTTGCACTACTTTTACACGGAGGCTGAATTACGATCGCACAAGATGGATTGTGGAAAATCAAACGATTGTGCCATTCGATTACCTGGTGAAACGGACAAACGGCTAGCGTTCGAAAACTTTCAACGAAAGTAGCGGCTTCCATTTGTGATTTATGCGGATCTCGAGTGCGTTTTGGCAAATGTTGACAACAAAAATATACAGCAACAGCACGAAGTGTTAAACGAAGCGTACTACGTGCATTGCTCGTATGACAATTCGTTATCGGGATACTACTCGCGGCGCAATGCCAATCGCATCCCATGGTTTGTTGAGAACCTTAAGAACCGTGTTCCCGTGGTACTTCTAACTCCGGATGAGCGGGAAAATTTCGAAGCGCTGCTCAGTGCCATATATGTGAAAAACCATTTGCCGAAGACGACATACGTGTTCGTGATCATTGCCTTATGACCGGACGTTATAGAGGTTCCGCCCATTCTAACTGCAATTTGAATTATCAGCGGTATTTTTTCATTCCCGTATTTTTTCATAATTTGTCCGGCTATGGTGCACAGCTCATCATCGAGGAACTAGCCACAGCATTCGAGGGGAAAACCACTGTGCTGCTCATAACTAAAGAGGAATACATTTCTTTTACAAAAACATTTCGAACGGCAGACAAGTCACAATCGATTCAATTGCGCGTCGTCGATGCATACAAATTTCGCAAAGCAAGTCTGGATGCACTGGCCTCATTTTCGACAATGGACAAACTAAAAATGTTACGTTCCCAATTTCGTGACATAACGAGCGATAGCTTCATCCTATTATGTCGAAAGGGCGTCTTCCGCAATGAATATATCGATAGTGTAAACCGATTGAAAGACTATCACCTAGCACCACGAGACGCATTCTACAGTACTTTGATTGGTGACATTGTAAGTGAGAACGAATACACTCACGCCAAGAATGTATGGGAACGGTTTTCTATTCAAACGTTAGGTGAATATAGTGACTTGTATTTGAAGACCGAAGTTTTGTTGCTGGCCGACGTATTTGAGAACTTTCGCAATAGCTGTGTAGAGAGTTACAGGCTCGACCCCGCTTATTACTATACTCACCCCGGCTATGCATGGGATGCAATGTTGAAACCTACATGTGTTAACTTCGAATTGTTCACCGACATTGACATGGTATTATTTGTTGAACGGGGTATACGCGGTGGCCTGAGTCAGTATTCAAATAGGTATGCTCGCGCCAATAACAAATACATGGAATCATTCGATCCATCAAGGTCCTCATCATACTTGATGGATTTCGATCTGAATAATTCGTTTGGATGGGCAATGTGTCAACCATTGCCCTACGATGATTTTCGATGGGTTGATGAGTTGTCGACATTCGATTTATTATCTATCGCGCTAGATTCACCGACCGGTCATATTGTTGACGTTGACTTAGAGTACCCGGAATGTCTACACGATGCACACACGGACTTACCGTTTTGTTCAACACACGGTAAACTACCCGGTGGACAATACGAAAAACTCATTGCAACCGTGCATAACAAGGAACGGTATGTTATTCATTATCGCAACCTGCAGCAGTGTGTACGGCACGGTCTCAAAATCACAAAAATTCATAGAATACTTCAATTCTCCCAATCGCCCTAACTACGAACATATATCGAGCTGAACGCGCAGTTCCGAACCCAAGCAAAGAATAATTTTGAAAAAAAATCTTTATAAATAGATGAATAATGCGGTGTTTGGAAAAACAATAGAAAATGTCCGCAATCGTAGATTCGCACGTAGACGTCAAGATTTTAACACGGTGGAAGGGCAGGTACGGTGCAGAGGCAATGATTGCAAAACCAAATTTTCACAGCCGGAGTGTTTTTTCAGAAAACCTTATTGCCGTCGAATTACGCAAGGTCGAGGTGAAATTCAATAAACCAATATATGTGGGTATGTGCATACTCGACATATCGAAGACATGCTTATGTGACTTTCATCATGAGTACATGGTGCCTCTGTATAAAGAAAAATGTACAGTGCTGTACACTGATACGGATAGTCTAATATACAACATTGAGTGTGAGGATGTGTATGACTACACGAAGCGTAATATCCATCGTTTCGATACGAGCGAGTACCCGGCGAGCAATGGGTATGATATACCGCTTGTCAACAAAGATGCTCCGGACTTATGAAAGACGAAAATAATGGTTGGATAATGACGGAATTTGTCGGGCTTAGAGCAAAAATGTATGTAGTGCGAGTCGATGGTAAAGACGATACGAAGAAAGTGAAGCGCGATAAGAGTAACATCGGGGCGAGAAAGATCTCCTTCGCGGATTACACAAATGCTTATATAAACAGATCGAAATGACTGGATAGCAAGCATGCATGCGATCGATGTTGCATGAAGTGTACACCACCAACAAGACAAAAATTGCACTAAGTCCGCGCGATGACAAACGGTATGTCATACCTGGAACCATGAATACGTTGCCATGGGGGCATTAGAGGATACAATCGTAGGGTGTATTTTTTTAGTTGTAGATAATCTTGTAAAATAATTGTAAAAAAGCTTGTTCTGCAAATAATCAACCCTGTGAGAAACGACGTTTGTAAATTATCGCGTTTGTCTATTGTATATAATAAATTGGTTCATGAATTTTTCAACTGAGAAAATGAAGAAGGGCCCGTTGTAGTTTGGCGAATTACCTAATTTTTCCTCACACTCTCCTGACACGCTTCTGCGGGAGAGAGAGAGAAAGAGAGAGGCGCCATAAAATGTAAAATATTTTTATTGTCCGCTCCACATCAGGTTTGCTTATTCAGTTATTGTGAGTATTGTTGAAAGCCAACCCCATTACAAACATTCGATTATTACGCTGCTACAATACTTTTTCAATGAGATCAATTTCGACATATTGAACTATAAGTATCTCCTGATCGTACAAATCACCTGCAATGGCTCCATCGTTATAGCCCGTCAGATGAAATGCTACAGAATTCGTGATTTTCTCTCGATATATGGCAAATATTTACGCTGTCCAGTTCGGTGCGTAATTCTTTCAGAATACGCTCTTAAATTTACTGATTTTCAACGCTCTTTATTGTCAATTTTTTACTTACATAATGATGCGGTTTAAATTTTTTGAAATGGGGTCCTCTGAAAGACATGTTGTTGTTATAGCTTCTCATTGTCAACGTTGATGCTACTCAGTTTCACCTGCCTTATCGTATAGTATACAGAACCATCAGACGCGTCTACTAGGTTATCAAGAATACCGATCTACCTATAATTACTACGTAGGCTAAATTGCATTTACATCTTATTCGTCACTGCATGATTGAAGTACTCGCAAATGGATGCTTTTAAATTGCTATACCCAGAATACAGGCGAAAATTATACGTTTTTTATTAGGGCTTTAAAGCGATTATAAAATTATTTTCCCTGATCAAAGCGCAAGTTCTGTGGTATGCGTCCCCTTGACAAGTGTTGACGTCACTGCGGTTCCTGCATCATTACCATTCTTACTCCGTAGGCTTACGGCCGAGGCAAATTTTGAGACAGGATCGATGACGGTTAGGTGAAATTTATGTTTGTAGTTTTTACGCGCGTACGATGAAATATCGACGAAATCAGCCTGCCATGGTTCATCCAAGCCGCGAATGTTCACAAGTAAAAGGTCTAGTAGCGTCGAGTTCAGCAACGCTTTGCACAACGAACGAGTTTTTTATTTCGAGCACTTAAAGTAACGCTACCGATTTTGTCCTTCCGATGTAACACTGGGATGACGGTGGTATACCGCACGAGGCAGCTTGAACGATAATTCGAACCACCTTGCGAGGAGCTCCGACGATCTACTCGGCGAAATCCGAGAAGTACTCGATGCTGTCAATATTTACGCAAAAATCGGCACAAAATCGTGTCAATTATCCACAGACGCTTCAGAGATAGAGCGCATCGTCGCCGTGCAAGGGCTCAAGACACCCACCAACGAGTTTATACTAAAGGAGATATCCATCACCAAACTTCACGACAGTAACGCTGATCCGCAAAGTAGATATGAATTGAAGGCAGATAAAACAATAGTTTATTAATAATAAAATTAAACAATTACATAATCATAGTGTATGCTATGCATTAAACCTTTGGTGGTGGTGGTGATGTGTATGTGAGTGTCTGTTTTTTATGTTTTAATCTTTTATTTTAAATATCCGCAACCGTAGTCATTTTGAAACAAACAAAACATGCATTTTTCGCATCAATCTATCAAACACAATGATATTTAGAATGATACCAAAGTAAAAAGATAATACTCACGATCCAGGGCTGATACGTTCAAACCGGTTGGACCCATGTCGCGCGTGACAATTTGATGTAGCGGTCCACCGCAGTTGGTGCAAAAAGATTCCGCGCATGGCTATAAAGCGTTCGCTGTAGTGACCACATCTTTTGCGAAGTCCTTCAAACATTTCCCGTACGTCGAAGTAGCACGAAACACAATACTTTGACCGATGATTTTCGGTAAACTATGTATAATTCACGCAAAATACAGCTTCCCGGTTCAGCCGATTAAGTTGACGCCGGTCCAGTAGGTCCTCTCGCACATCATGGGATTCATCATCCGACCCACCGCCGTATGCGGAATCTGCCTGTTCAATATCACTATCCACTCTTTCGTTTCAGAATGTCACCTCGGAGGTCGGAGACTGGAATGCCTTTTGATGACTTTTTAAAATTTCGGTTTTTGGATCCTCATAGGGTTGAGGTATGGTGGGGATGCGAGATCTTGGAAGGTTCATTTTTTCTACACTTCCCGACTAATTCCTACATGGTAAATAGGAAAACCGTACACACGTCCTATTGGCCATCCCCACCATACCTCAATCCTATGATGTGCGAGAGGACCTACTGGACCGGCGTCCACTTAATCGGCTGGACCGGGAAGCCGTATATTGCGTGAATTACACATACTTTACCGAAAACCATCGATCAAAGTCTTGTGTTTCGTGCTACTTCGATGTGCGGGGAATGTTTGAAGGACTTCGCAAAATATGTGGTCACTACAGCGAATGCTTTATAGTCATGCGCGGAATCTTTTGCACTAACTGCGGTGGACCGCTACATCAAAATGTCACGCGCGACATGTGTCCAACCTGTTTGAACGTATACAGGGCTGATTGTGAGTATTATCTTTTTACTTTAGTATCATTCTTAATATTATTGTGTTTAATAGATTGATAAGAAAAATGCATGTTTTGTTTGTTTCAGAATGACTACCGCTGCGGACATTTAAAATAAAAGAAGAAAGAAATAAAAAACAGACACACACACACACACACCAAAGGTTTAATGCATAGCATACACTATGATTATGCAATTGTTTAATTTCATTATTAATAAACTATCGTTTTATATGCCTTCAATTTATATGTACTTTGCGGATCAGCGTTCCTGTCGTGGAGTTTGGTAATGGATATCTCCTTTGGTATAAACTCGTTGGTGGGTGTCTTGAGCCCTTGCACGGCGACGATGCGCTCTATCTTAACTGAAGCGTCTGTGGATAATTGACACGATTTTGTGCCGATTTTTGCGTAAGTATTGACAGCGACGAGTAATTCTCGGATTTCGCCACGTAGATCGTGGGAGCTCTTCGCAAGATGGTTCGAATTATCGTTCAAGCTACCTCGTCCGGTGTACCACTGTCATCCCAGTGTTACATCGGAAGGACAAAGTCGGTAGCGTTACTTTAAGTGCTTCAAATAAAAAACTCGTTCGTTGTGCGAAGCGTTGATGAACTCGACGCTACTAGACCTTTTACTTGTGAATATTCGCGGCTTGGATGAACAATGGCAAGCTGATTTCGTCGATATTTCGTCGTATGCGCGTAAAAACTACAAACATAAATTTCACCTAACCGTCACCGATACTGTCTCAAAATTTGCCTGGGCCGTACGCCTACGAAGTAAGAATGGTAATGATGCAGGAACCGCAGTGACGCCAACACTTGTCAATGGGACGTATACCGCAGAACTTGCACTTTGATCAGGGAAAATAATATTATAATGGTCGCTTTAAAACCCTAATAAAAAAGTATAATTTTCGCCTGTAGCCTGGGTATAGCAATTTAAAAGAATCCATTTGCGAGTATTTCAATCGTGCAGTGAGGAATAAGATGTGAATGCAATTTAGCCTACGTAGTAATTATAGGTATATCGGTATTCTTGATAACCTAGTAGACGCGTCTGATGAATCTGTACACTATACGATAATGCAGGTGAAACTGAGTACCATCAACGTTGAAAATGAGAAGCTGCCACAACATGTTTTTCATAGGACCCCATTTCATAAAATTTAAACCGCATCATTATGTAAGTAAAAAATTGACAATAAAGAGCGTTGAGAATCAGTAAATTTAAGAGTGTATTCTGAAAGGATTACGCACCGAACTGGACAGCGTAAATATTTGCCATGTATCGAGAGAAAATCACGAAGTCTGTAGCATTTCATCTGAGGGGCTATAACGATGGAGACGTTGCAGGCGATTTGTACGATCAGGAGCTACATATAATTCAATACGTCGAAAGTGATCTCATTGAAAAAGTATTGTCGCAGCGTAATAATCGAATGTTTGTAATGAGGTTGGCTTTCGACAATACTCACAATAGCTGAATAAGCAAACCTGATGTGGAGCGGACAATAAGAATGTTTTACTTTTTATGACGCCTCTCTCTTTCTCTCTCTCTCCCGTACAAGCGTGTCAGGAGAGTGTGAGGAAAAATTAGGTGATTTGCCAAACTACAACGGGCCCTTCTTCATTTTCTCAGTTGAAAAATGCATGAACCAATTTATTATATACAACAGACAAACGCGATAATTTACGAACGTCATTTCTCACAGGGATGATTATTTGCCGAACAAGCTTTTTCACAATTATTTTACAAGATTATCTACAATTTAAAAAATACACTCTACGATTGTATCCTATAATGTCCCCATGGCAACGTTTTCGCGGTTCCAGGTATGATATACCGTTTGTCAATGCGCGGACTTAGAGCAATTTTTGTCTCGTTGGTGGTGTACACTTCATGCATCATCGATCGCATGCATGCTTGCTATCCAGTCATTTCGATCTGGTCATATAAGCATTTGTGTAATCCTCGAAGGAGATCTTTCTCGCCCCGATGTTACTCTTATCGCGCTTCACTTTCTTCGTAACGTCTTTACCATCGAGTCGCACTGCATACATTTTTGCTCTAATCCCGACAAATTCCGTCATTATCCGACCATTATTTTCGTCTTTTATACATTTACGTTTAACACTTCGTGCTGTTGCTGTATATTTTGTTGTCAACATTTGCCAAAACGCACTCGAGATCCGCATGAATCACAAATCGTAGTCGCTTTTTTCGTTGAAAGTTTTAGAACGATAGCAGTTTCACCAGGTAATCGAATGGCACAATCGTTCGATTTTCCACCATCCATCTCGTGCGATCGTAATTCAGATTCCCTGTAAAAGTAGTGCAAACACATATAACAAAACGATGGAAAGAATTATATTATTGTAGTACATAATTGCTCATATGTGTATTCTCGAGTATGCTTCTTGTTACTCACCGATCGCAGATGTGTTTTTTTTCCTGTTTGTGTTGTTCAGCTGCATGCTCACGAGCCGGGATAAATTTTTATCCATACAAAGTGTCCCACGCCGTGGTCCGACGAATCATCCACGTACAATAAATTGATGTGTTTAACCAGTTTATGGGCGCATATTCGAATTGGGACGATGCCTTTCTTTTCCGTTGTAAATACATTAAACGAAACATTGTTTTGCGATTCAAATTTTTTAATTTGATTTAGAGTAATTGGAAAAGCAATTCCCTGAAGCTGCAGTACAGTTAAATAGTGTGGATATGAGGTTACTCGATGCACGTTTGTTTCCACTGGATAAAAAGCAGCCACCACTGCCCATGCGAAACATGCGTTATCCTTTGACTTTACATTTACCACCGCTTTCTTAAGGATTATTTCTCGCGACAAAACAGTTTGACATCCGGCACGCATTGGATTGTATTTGTCGATATTTAATGTTATGTCTAGTATCCGCGACAATCTCCATCTGCTATCACGATTTTGAAAATCTCTGAGACATGCCAGAGTAGGTTCAACAACTCGTTGTGTATACCACCCACGTAAATTGCATGTGGTAAAAAGTTTAAAGTTTTTCGTGTTGATACTTTTATTTGCGCGTTTGTCACCTGCCTCAAATTCACCATTGAAAACTGTATCCACTTTTACACTTAATTGTTTGTTGGTAATGTCTTGCACATGTCAAAGGATCATATCACATGCGTCTTCGAGAAACTGGCGAGGGTCAATATAGTTGTTATTGATGACGCGGCCAGTCAGGACACGATTTTCGAACGCCGTATCAATATCTCGCCAGATCAAACCACGATCACTGTTTCTCACACCCGCATGTAAAAATCGTGTGCGTAGAAGATTCTTTAAACCTTCTAAGAGAGTGATTCCTGCTACTAACGATTACGGATTTCCGAGTGATAATCGCGGTCGTTTAATTCGGTTTTTCGTTTCCAACGACTCCACACACTGATCACATTGTTGCTGACTTACTCTATACTGTTCCACGGAATTTATAAGTGCGGCTTTATCACGCAGATTTTGTTCAAATTGTGGAATTATCTCAGCTATTTTCACGTGAGTTGACAACGACAGTTCCAAGAGGTGATGTCGGCAAAAGTCACTGCTCGATTCATAATGTGAAGCCTGCGGTGGTTGAAGTAGTATTCATTCGGGAATCTTTTTCACATATTTTTCCTCTATCTTAGGAGTGCCCTATAGTTCGACACTATAGTGTTCTTACTTTATAATACTATAAGAATAGTGGGGAGGCATGGAAACGAAATGAACCAGTTAAAGGGGAGTATAAGCGTAGAAGATCTGGGATTTTCACACAAAAAATCGTGCGGTGGCATCCACGCATTATTGAGTACTTTGCATATATAAATACCTCCGTGTTACCTGTGGAAATGAAAACAAAACCCGGATGTAGTGACATTTTGGAAAAGCGCGCCCCTTTGTTAGTACAGCTGCATAAAATAAGTTTTATGGGCGAGGACTTTATTTCACATCCAGCATTTCTACTGCATTTATTTTTCGAGTAGGTGTATTAGACGCCGGCTTTCACATCTGCATGTACGCGCGCGCGCGCGCACACACACACACACACACACACGAACACGCACACGCACACGCACACGCACAGACACACACACACACACACACACACACACACACACACACACACACACACGCACACGCACGCACGCACGCACGCACGCATGAACGCACGCACGCACGCACGCACACACACACACACACACACGCGCGCACGCACACACGCACGCACGCACACGAACGCGCACACACACACAATCTGTGCGAACGGACAAAATCTTAAATAAAAACTTCGATACATGTATATACGTAAATCATCGCGTTTTGTCTTTACCCGAAGCTCCCCATCCCCACGGTGTAAGACCTTCCACTTCCATACGATCCGCGCGCCGTAGCCCCCCACGCGCTTGCTCTAGCGGTCAACAGGTCCTCGATAGATGCAGAAGATACCACCAGTCGGTCTATTCGGAAAAGCACCTCGAAACCACCCCCACTTAGCCACGAGCTCGCGAAAAAGGGACCAATCCCCCCACCCCTCCGACACCGCAGACTGCCCCACCACTAATTCCCCATACATGTCACAGAGACGCAACCGCGACCGCCAGACACCCCCACCACGCGCCGCCGCCCGATACCCACTACACCCCACCTGTGACGTCACCGGCGACTCTCCCTTGACGTACATCACTACTCGTTATTATTGACTATTATGTAAATTTTATTTATCAATAAAGATTATTGTGCAAAATACCACGTTTTGTTCGGCTGGCCTCCACCATGAAAACGTCCGAAAAACATCTCGGCTGCGCCAATGAATATGATAAAATGATGGTTTCTTTTTTCCCAAGCCAACTTATTAAGAATTTTAACATTGTTTTATTAATTATTTGTGTATCTATTATCTTGACAACTAACTACACGATAACTGCTAAAATGTACTACCATTATCAATTCAAGGCCACCCTGGGATGTATTGTAAAGGGCCGGATTTCGTTACGAATAAATTTATTGGTTCAGGACTCGACCAGGGAATAAATTAGACGAGACTCGGGTGTTTTGGTATTTTACAATACAAAAACAATTTATTCAGTTTTCATTCGTCTCGATACAATGGAAAAGACCGCCTTGTGTCGGTTAATGTGTTGTTTGTGTTGTTCTTGTAATTTCCGCAATGTTTTTCTCCGTCGGTAAATGTTCACTTCGCGTGATTACTCGGATGGTAAGCCCTTCCGGGCGCGACCCACATTGATTATCACGCGTCGATAATCTTTCGTGGATCGTAACGCGCTGGCTCGCTCAATGTTTACGTCGTTTCGGTGTAGGTGTGCATGGGTGTTGTTTTTTTATGAGTATCGTGATGCTCGCAAATTAAAATACCTCTTCGCTCTTTATGCTTTCCTAATACAATTTTTCTATTTACCTTGTTTATTTCCTTTTCGTTATTTTAAATTGTTCTCTTTTGTCGTTTATCCTTATCCTAATCCTTTTATTTTACCCTACAGCCCTTCTTTTCATAAGTTTCTCTATTTTATCTTTTTAACCTTTCTTAATTTTCTCTTTCCTTAGCTTTCCTCCCACCGCACTTTCCTTCCCTTACGGTCAGTATTCGCGTCGGCTGTGTACTTGTCAGGTTTTTTAGAAAATTGAGAGTACTTTAGTACTCTAATGACTCCACCTTTTCTGTTCTGTCGACTTTCCTCCCACTACACTTTCCTTCCCCTAAGGTCAGTATTCATGTGCTGTGTACTAGTCGACTTCCCAGCCAAAAGAAGAAGCGCCTTTCCTCCAAAACTCGTGTCCTTTTATACACCGAATTTACTGCCTTTTATTTCCCGTTCTCTTACTTGTTACCCATAATTCCCTTTATTGTTAACTTTTTTCTTTCTAAATAAATTTTACATTTACTCTGTTTTTGTGATTGTCTTTGTTTTCGTTTCTAGTGTTTCCCTTTTCGCTTTGTTGTGCCGCCTTTACTTCCCCCCTTCCTTACCCTTTGTTATTGTTAACTTTCGCCTCGTTGTTTTTGTTTCTTTGTTGGTTTTCTTGTCTCGTCCTTCTTCGCGCTTATAATTTTGTTTTTCTGTGATAATTTCTATGAGTCTATTATTCCTATTGATTCTTACGAGTTTTTCTATTATTGTTAGTTTTTGTGCTGATACATTTTTTTCTCTCGTGACGTCGTTTGTTTTGGTTATGTGGTGAGGGTTATTTGTTGATGAGACGGGCCTGTACGTCTCAGTATATTTTCTGTATATATGCTGTATATTTCAATGAATAAATACCTCCCCGACACAGGCTTTTCGTTCGCAACTTTATGTTCAAACTCTTTTTTCAACTTGGTGAAAGTCCAATAAAAGTTGTTCGTTAAAATTATTTCTATGCAGTCGAAAAGCAGTATCGGCTACTTTATGTCCGACCCTGGCTAGGTTTGCCTCGTCTGATTCACCTGACCGGGCTTTCATGACAGAAACCGGGAAGACCACAACATCTTGTTTTACGGCTTGCACTCTAAGTTTGGAAATGACAATGTTCTGACCAGGATACATGGCAATCAAGTAAACTTTCACGTAACGTATTTACAGCCAAAACATTGACGTTTCCTGAAAAGTGGACCCTGACTTCAAGAACTCTGTCTAGCTGCTTCCCGTGTAGAATTTTGAGTCGGGACGAAGTCCTGCCCCTGATCCGCCTTTCCAAAATGATGGCAGGCCATGGTTAGGACGTCCAGCATGGATCAGGTTCACCATTCAACAGGTCTTAGGTCAGGCCACCGTTCCACCGATCCACCGTTTTCTTTTTCGGGAACTGATTAGGAACTGGACAGGAAAACCACCAAGTATTGGAAGGGGTTTTAGCAATATATTGGAGTAAAATAGGTGGTATGCTGATACTTATCCGTTTTCAAACAAAAAAAAGATTTCGAGCGCAAAGGGTTATTTCACACGTGTCGCAAAATCATAAGCGTAAGTGCACGCTGTGAGCATAACATTTCTGTACGTGGTACGACGCACAGGACGAACTTTTATGCCTCGTGCGATGGTACTTTGCTTGCAAGTGCTTCGCTCGTAGCCACCTGGCAGATTGTTGGCGAAATACATTCAGGTAAGGGAGCGTACACAAATTACGTAACGCCAAATTTCCCAATTTATGACCCCCCACCCCGCTCCCCGCACGTAACAGGACCGTAACGTCTGGACCGACCCCCCCCCCCCCCCCCTCCATTCCGTTACATAACGGGTGCTTCAACGTCAATATTCGCGATTTATTATCTAGGTTTATACAATTTTTTATGAAAAAATCTTTAACATGGACCGAGATATACGCCTTGATTTGATGACGAAAAAAAAAAATTCTCTTTATTGCCCCATCGATATCTTTGTCAAAGGTATCTGTAAATAAAAGTCAACAATCTATTTATATCTATACAAATGTAGCTATCGTTATGCGTAGCTGTTTTTTTATTCTAGTTTTTTTTTTACAAAATGACGACAGTTTGGACATTTTTTTCTATTCTCAAGGCCCTTTTTGTATTCAAACAGTCTTTAAGAATAGTAATTATCAACATATTAAAAATCGGCTACGTACAACCTCAGTCACTGCGATTACAAAAATGTCAAACAAAAAAATTGAAAATCGGTTAATAAGTTTTTGAGTATTCGCTGGCGCAAGGTCAAACAAACTAGTTTCGAAAAAAACGGGTTCAAAGTTTTCGTTCCGTTTTTCTTGATATGAAGTTATGTTTTTTTTCTCGAATATTGATACTTACATTACAGTATCTAGTCGTGGGCATCTGTAGGGATTGAGGGCACTAACCGGTTGCGCTACCTGTTCTCACTAAAGCGACTGTAATTGCGGCAATTTTCGGACTTTTGGATAAAAATGTTGCTAACATATTTTTGATTATATGTACTATCAAGAATAATAAAAAACAAACCTTTTTCGAATTTTGCTTGGGGAAAGTGGGAAAGCAAGTCACTGTGCAAGTTCTTGCACAGTCACTTCCCACCTTACCCGACATTACGTGTAAAAAGCTGTCAACTTTCCACGGTAAAATTGCGCCCGAATTTCAAATTCAAAATTGAACATGCAGAAATGTTGCTATTTCTGACAGTTCCAAAATCGTTATGCAACGTAAAGCTTGACACCCCCCCCCCCCCCGCCCTCTCTTGCGTTACGTAATTTGCGTACCCCTAATGTCTTCCCGGTCAGAACATTGATGTTTCCCATCATGGCGTCAAGGCGTTCAAAAATCACGAATGACCTGCTTCACTGTTTTGCCTCATTAAATAATTCGGCTATTCGTTATGCTCAAATTATTAGTTATGGTAATCCCGGTATTTATGATACGCATCCGTATCGTCGTCGATTATTATTGATGAAATGAATGCTTTTAATGGTAAATAGAATTACAACAGATCTATTAGTTTCATCCTAATCAAGTATAAATATCTTTGATGAGGTAAAATGAAAAGTAGCTTTACACGGTCCTTGAAGACAGGCTCCACTTTTCAGGACATGTCAATGTTCTGGCCGAGTAGACATTACGCGAAGATGTACTTGCTTACAGTGTATCCCGGCCAGAAGATTGTAATTTCTAGGGGTGTGCGGGTACTCGATTCACTCGGGTACCCGATGTTCGGGTCGGGTCGGGTACCCGACGGGTTGCGTTTTTGCATTACTTGCCACTATCGGGTAACCGAATTTGGTCATCGGGCACTCTCCAATTTCGGGTACTTGTAAACGTCCAGTACTCATGAAGTTCGAGCACTTTTAAACTTCGGGTATTCGTAAACTTTAAGTATTCGTAAACGACTCGGAGATCCGTATCTATTATTTATATTTACATTTTATATGTATCTAGGTGTATCGATCGAATAATGGGAGAAAACGAAAACTCGAAGAAGGCGATGAAACGAATAAATGATAATACTGTAAAAATCTTTTTTCGTTTCACTTTTCTATTCTGTGTGTGCGTATATGTGTGTTTTTTTTAAAGAGGTTAAGCGGGAAAATGCCTCCGCACCGTAGCAAATAATTGCCGTGTGTCGGGCTTGCACCGACTAAAAACCCCTTTCCTCTGTGGCCTTACAAATTCTCCCGCGGGACGACCGCTAGGTATTACATCGCGGGAGAGGCCTTAGCCGTAGCTTTTCCTGCAGTGTTGTCAGATGACCTTACATCCCCCGTTCCACTCGAGATGGTGTGAGTGGTTTAGGGGTTCGTGTCGCTGATTTCATCTATGACTGCCTGGTCTTCCGGCGTTGTCGTCTTCCTCGCGCGTTCTGCACGTCGCAACTCCTTCATTACTGCGGCAGCATAAGCCGATACCGCTGTCCATGCGTCTGCTGACTTCAGCATCATCTCAACCAGGTTATCCGGGGGGATGCGTGTCTCCAGCTGATCCTCGACTATTGCGCGGGAGGCACTAAAACGTGGGCATTGGAACAATGCATGTTCAGCGTTCTCCTCGACTGCTACACATGCTGGGCAGTCCGGGGAATCTTCATAATTAAACTCATAGAGATAAGCCCGGAAACAGCCGTGTCCTGAGACCACTTGAGTGAGATAATAGTTGAGCTCCCCGTGTAGACGGTTCACCCATATCTCCACCTTCGGGATTAGTCGATGTGTCCACCTTCCCTTGGTAGAGGCATCCCACATCGGCTGCCACTGGTTGAAACTGATTGCTCTCGCTTCTGTCCTTGCATAACTGAGGTTTCTAGCTCCCGTCTGCTGGTACATCGATCTATGCTCCTCGGCGAGCACCTCAATGGGCAGCATTCCCGCGATAACGTTGATAGCGTCCTCGGAGACAGTGCGAAATGCACAGGCTACCCTCAAGGCGCTGACGCGATACGTTGCTGCACCCTTCCTGCGGTACTCCTGGGTTTCAGTGCGTCAGCCCATATGGGTATGCCATAGGTGAGCACTGAGGTCGTCACTGATGACAGCAGTGTCCTCCTCTTCTGTCTGGGGCCACCAACATTTGGCATGAGTCCCGCCAGTGTGGTAGTCACCCCAGCGGCCTTTCTGCTCATCTGCTCGGTTTTGTCTTTGAAGTTCAGCCTCGCGTCGAGAATCACACCCAGGTACCGAATGAACGGTTGGGATATGATTTCGGCGTTTCCAACCCTAAGCGTCACCGTTTCCATCACCTTCCTGCTGGATATGAGGAGTACTTCTGTTTTGTGGGCTGCAAGCTGCAGTCCAACAGAAGACATTTATTCCTTTATTTTGGTGAAAGCTTCGCCGAAGAGTGCGGTGATTTGCTCCAGGAATTTGGCGATGACAATCAGCGCCGCGTCATCTGCGAACGCTACGACGGACACTTCTTTCGGCAATTGTAATAGCAGCAGATCATTGCACATGATGATCCACAGAAGCCGTCCAAGTACAGAGCCCTGAGGAACTCCTCCAGTCATCATATACGTCTTCGGTCCATCCTCTGTGTCTGTGTGTACTTATTGGACCCTCTTGTCCATCGCTTCCCCGCTTTTTCGTTGCCGTTAATGGCATCCAGAGTAGAGCGCTCCTTTCTGAAGCCAAACTAGCCCTCCGCCAGTAGAGGGTCCACGACCTTCTCAATCCTGTTATGGATGATGCGCTCGAAGATCTTTCCGGCGGTATCCAGTATACAGAGCGGAGGATAGGATGGAGGTTCGTCCGGTGGCTTCTTCCCTTTCGGGAGGAGCACTAGCTTCTGCCACTTTCACTTGTCCGGGAAGATTCCTTCCTTAAGACACGCATTGTACATGCCCAGGAATATTGCCGGTGCCAACTTGATCGCTGCCTTGAGTGCGATGTTGGCTATCCTATCCATGCCGGGGGCTTTATTGTTGCCCACCCTGGCAATCGCCGTAAGAAGCTCTTCTTCAATAATGGATGGGATGTCCTCATCGTCGTCCTCCTCGAGCTGGTAGTCCTCCTCGGGTTGCTCAGGGAACAGATGTATAACAATCTCTTCCAGCAGGGCTGCGTCCACAGGTGATGGTATTGGCTGGCTTTCCAGCCGAGTCATTACTACTTTGTACGGCCTGCCCGAGGGAGCATCTTCCACCTCGCTGAGCAGTTCGCCCCAGCTTTCACCTTTACTTTGCTTGATAGCCTTTTTAAGCTTCAAGCGCGCTTTTCTGTGCTGTTCTTCCAAATCGGGGAACGAGCGTTTGCCTCGAGCTCGTTGCGCTAGGCGGCGAGTTCGATGACACTCCCTTCGGAGGCCGGCAATTTGTTCGCTCCACTAATGTACCGCTGCAGCCAAAAAGCTGGCCAAAAGTCAAATTTTTGAGTTGTATATATTCGTCTATATATGTTCAGATCTTGTTTACTGATAGTCCTAGGACGAAATTCCGGACTGGGCAGGTTTATACCTGCTCTAGGGTCGCCTCGACATCAGTCGACATTCAGCCGCCGTTCGGTACGCATTAAACAAGCGTACGCGTCGAAAAATTCTTGCCTGTTTCGAAGTGCTGTGAAACGGACGAAACTGTCTCAATTTTAATTCTGCAAAATGGAAAAACTTTCTGAAGGTATGCAGAAAATATAATTATGCACAGTTATTGCTTATTTTATGTTTGAAATATCTAAATTTTGCAACAATTAAACATAACAAATTATACATTTTTTTTCGAAAATCGATTTTCTAAAGTAGTTTTAAAAATGTCTTCGCGAGTCTCGACCTTGTTTCAACAAGAAACTGATAGTGTGCAGTACTAAATATAATATACTAAAAAACTGGCTGCTCAGGAGTGCTCAACGAATAGTTAGACTAATTTTTAGGGAGAAATACGTGGCGCGACATTAACGGACGTGTGAATGTAATCCATTGACTATTACGTTACAGCGCGTTGGTATATTTTCTGTCTATTAACATAGATTAATATTTATTTATCAATTCCATTTGTAGTATGTTCATTTATTGATTAATATTCATAGATCATTTAAATTTTAATACAGTAATTTATTATTCTAAATGTTCGCTTTACGAAAATCTCTACATTTTATAAAATATTCCTGCAAGAACTCTCAGTAGCTAGAACTGTGTTTCCCCCATGTTTGTACGGCGTAACGGTTTTCGGCAGTAAAGGTGTATTAGTGTATACGTACATAGTGTATACGTAGTGTAGACGGCGATTCGGCAAGAACTGACGAGGGGCTCCTAGAGCAGCCATGTATGAAAGAAAGGAGCCCGCCTGCTGTTCAGGCTTTATTATACCTGTTGTATACTGACACAGAGGTGATTCTCGTAAAGACAGATTTTATGTAATTTCGGTTTTTTTTCGTGCAGAATGTATGTAAATATATTTGTTAATCATTTATACCATAAATATTCGTTTTCTTTATAAATATAAAATCATTTTTAGTAGTAATAAATTATTTTTGTACATTTCGAGTCAGAGCACCGTATATAGTTTTGTTAAGTATAAAATGATTTCAAAATAATGTCATTCAATTTTGTACATGTTTATATTGGTATTTTACAGAGTCTTCCCAATCTTCAAATATGGAATTATCAAGAAGAGATGTTTTTTTCATGGTGAAAGACAGTTTAAAAAACGAACACAAATTCGTTATTGGAGTTTTGAAAGATGCAATTTTCAAGAAAACAGAACATGTGATACAAGTAGACGAGGATGAAAAGTCATTAGGACTGTTATTTGCAAATTTTCGATCCAGATGGAAAGCAGCAAATAGAGGCCAAGAAAAGTTTCTAAAAAATAATGAAGAATGGTTGAATGGCACCGTATGTTTTTCAACATTATCCGATACTGAATGCACAACATCAACATCTGAGAAGATTGTGAAGAATGATGAAAAAGGAACATCTGGACGACCTTCGAAATCCTTTGCTTCATCCAGCGATAGATCTAAGAGGCGAAAGACTGAAGAAATACGTTCTACTTTATCTACAGAAGAATTGACGTATGCTGCTCAAATGAGTTTAAGGACTTCTGGTCAAGTTCTTAAAGATGTCACATTAACCAGCCCAACAAGAGCCTCAAAATATATAGCTGCTGGTCGGTCAAAAAATGAGACACCTTTAACCCCAGACGAAGCACTTTCTTTGATGATCGAGAAAGGAGAATCAAAGCGCTCTTATCAGCTATCAAGAAATGCAGCTAGAGCACGTAAATGCAAATTATACCCATCATACCATGAAGTAGAAAAAGCAAAAAATCGTTGTTATCCATCAGTTGTGTACATGAATATTACTGAGTCGTGCGCACAAATTAAACTACAGGCTTTACTTGATCATACCACATACAGAATTATACAACTTCAGGCTGATGTCATCGATACTCTAAATTCTGAAATTCTGCAAAAATTAGTACTTCACTGTAAATGGGGATGTGATGGAAGCAGCGGTCAAAGTGTTTATAAGCAAAAATTTGATGTGGCTGGAAAATCTGATGAAAGCATTTTTTATACTTCTCTGGTACCTTTGCAATTACAACAATCACGAGACGGATGAAGGAACTATTGTGTGGAAAAATCCTAGACCTTCATCTCCTCGATTCTGCAGACCAATACGATTGCAGTTTGTACATGAAGATGTACAATCAACATTGAAAGAAGTTACCGACATTGAACAGCAGATTGCGGGTCTTGCACCATACACTACTGAACAAAATGAAAAATCAATTTCAGTAACCTATTGTATGTCGTTTACGATGATAGACGGCAAAGTCTGCAACGCTGTAACCGGTACCACTTCTGCACAACGCTGCTTCCTGTGCAAAGCCACCTCTAAAGATTTTAATAACATCGACAAAATTATAAAAATCGACATTACTACAGATAATTTAAGATTTGGCATATCTACATTACATGCGTGGATTCGTTTTTTCGAGTGCTGTTTGCATTTGTCGTATAAGCTCACAACTCAAAAGTGGCAAGCTCGTGAAGAGGAAGTGAAAAAGATTGTGAAAGTACGCAAGGAAGACATACAGACTCAATTTAAGACAACACTGGGGCTTATCGTTGATCGACCAAAGCCAGGATATGGCAGCTCAAATGATGGAAATACCGCCCGCCGCTTTTTCGAAAATGCTAATATATCTGCTGAAATAACAGGAGTCGATGAAAATTTAATTCACCGATTTCATGTTATTTTGCAGGCAATTTCGAGCGGGTATGATATAGACGAAGAAAAATTCAAAGACTATTGTGTAAATACTGCCCGTTTATTCGTTGCTTTATATCCATGGTATTACATGCCAACATCTGTGCACAAAGTGTTGATGCACGGAGCAGAAATTGTAAAATATGCCCTTTTACCGATCGGACAACTTTCTGAAGAGGCCCAAGAGTCACGCAATAAGGACATAAAGAACTACAGGTTACATCATTCAAGAAAATGCTCTCGAGAATCGAATATGAGAGACATTTTCTATAGGCTCTTAGTATCATCAGATCCATTTCTCTCAAGCATCAGGAAATTGCCCCAGAGACCGGCGAAATCTTTACATAAAGAAGCTATAGAAATGTTAAAACAACCTGAAGTCACCAGACAAGAGATAAGGAACAATTCCGATTTGGATACAAGTGAGTCAACATCAGAATCCGAATCGAATGATTCCAACATTGAAGATGACATACAAGATTTTTGTTACTAGAAGTAAATAACAGATATTTGATTTATTGCAAATTTTGTACTCAAGAAATTGTTCAAAAATAAAAACATGGCTCAAGAGATTTTCTACTCATTTAAACCTAAAAATATTATGAAACATTTTCTATTTAAAAATATTTAAAAATTGAAAATTTTTGTGGAATCGTCTATATATCGCGTCTGCTATTTTGGAAATTAACATTCCTATAACAAATTCGTAATCAGCGATCCCAAAAACCCTTAAGAAATATGATTGGGTATTTTTTACTGAATTATTTGACTAATTGGTTGAATTATGTCCGCCATTTTGGGTCCGCCATTTTGAAAATCGTAATTCTGATAACAGATTCGTATTCAGCGACCCCGAAAATCCCCGAGAAGAGAATTGGAGATCATTTTGGACACTTTCCGAATTTTGGCCAGCTTTTTGGGATTCTGCCCCACTGTGCGCTGGTCGGAAGTCGATATCACGTTTCAGTGGCATTGTGGCATCGCATGCTTAGGTGACCCTCTGCATGACCACCTCGACCTCGGGTTGCACTTTCCGCTGCGAGGGGGCTGGTGTCAAAAGTTTCACGAAACAAGTCCGCGTCAAACATTTTCGTTTTCCAGCCCTTCCCGTTTGTCTTCGGTGCCTTCGCTGTTCTGCTGAAGTCTCCGCGAATCTCCCAGAGAATCGTTTGATGATCACTGTGAGTGTAGCTATCACTGGCTACCCAGTGGCACTGGTTTCCTCTGGCCAGGCTACTACTCACAAAAGTGAGGTCCACAATAGAGGAAGCTTCACCTTTAACAAAAGTGGGCTTTGTACCTGCATTAAGTAGTACTACATCCAATAAGGACATAGCCTCAAGCAGGGCTTGACCCTTCCTGTTCGTCACTTTACTACCCCATTCCACAGCCCACGCGTTGTAATCTTCGGCTATGGCTACCGGGAAGCGTTGTTTAGCGCCTGCGACTAAATTATCGAGAAAATTCTCAAACGCATCAGTCGTCAGGCTAGACGGTTCGTAACAACTGTAGAAATGAACTCCTTTGGCTTTTATTCTCACAAAACCAGTTTCCATCCGACTCGCAAGATCCTGAAATGAAAGTTTTCCGCAGGACAAAATTGCGGCCTTCCCACTTGCGTCAGATTCCCAGGGTTGCGTGTCTAGATGTCTATATGGTTCCGAGAGTATCGCCAAGTCAGGCTTCAGCTCGCGCAGTCTGCATGAGCAGGTCCTGTGCGGCTTCACAATGGTTGAGGTTGAGCTGGAGTACTCTCATTTGCATAGTTTTTGGAGTGCCTGGAGAGCCTGGAGAGCCCGCGTATACGCTGGCCATCGGCTGCTACCTGCGATGTGGGCTGTGGGTGCCCCATCTCCCGCTTCCGCACATATGACACACTTTGCGCTTGCTGTGCTTGCGGCAACTTTGTGGCCAGTGTTACTGCACTTGATGCAGTCTTTAGCCCGGTCGACGCTGCTCTTGTAGTTCCGTGATAAGTGTCCAAATTTCCAGCACTTGAAACACTTTAGTGGTCTCACCACTTCTCGGATTCTGCAATTACACCAGCCGACTCGGATGATACCTGTATCCAGAAGTTTCCGGGCAGCAGGCACCATGAGTCGTATTACCGCGGTCTGAGTCCTGCCATATGCTTTACGCAGAGACTTAAAAGAGTGTTCCGTTGCTGGATAGTCCGGTCCCAAGACTCTCTGCAGGGCCGCCGATATCTCCTCCTTCGTCGCGTCCTCTTCCAGGTCCTTGATCTCCAGATCAACTTCCTGGACTTTACTCTGCACCGTTGCTGATTCGCCAAGAACACCTTCGAATTGGTTGCGCAATTCCGGTGCTTTGGCTGAGCTCTCCTTATTCAGAACGATCAGCAGATCTCCCGCGTTCGTTCTGCGTACCTTTTGGACGCATTCACCTGCATCCTTGAGCGCCGGATCCTTCTTTATACGACTCAAGATCTCCGCATAGCTCAAGTCACCCTTTTTATGGATGACGAGAGCGTTGGGCAGAGTCGGCCGTTCGCGAGGTTTCTGCAGCTTCTTCTGAGGCTGCTACTGGGATATCTTATGCGATCTTTCCTTCTTTCTGGCAGTCTGCCACTTCTGCTCTGATCGCTCGCCTCCCTTATCCTCGGATTGACCAGCCGATGGCTTCTCCAGCTACTTCTTCTTCGGCTCCTTTCTCTCGGTGGACGTCGGTGTAACCCGCTTTCTCCTCTTCGCCTTGCTTACTTGCGTCGATGTACCGTCCACGTCCATGCCTCCATCGTTCCTCTCCTTGTTAGGGCGAGTCAATTTCGCTTGGCTTATGGTTGGCGTGGTTTGCTTACCTCTTCCTCTGTGTGTGTGTGTGTGTGTGTGTGGGTGTGCGCGCGCGTGTGTGTGTGAGTGTGCGTGTGTGTGTGTGTGCGTGCGTGCGTGCGTGCGTTCGTGCGTGCGTGTGTGTGTGTGTGTGTGTGTTAGGGCTTAGTGAAAAAGGTCAATTTTCGCGTATTGTATCGTAATAGCGCGGAAATATTGCGGTTTGGCATCACTAAAAAGTGCACGAAAGAAAAAAATTGACAATAAATATGTTCTGTTCCGGCAAACGCCTTAGAGTTTTCATTTTTTTAACGTAGGTTTAAAATGAAAAAAAAACCAGAAAGATCGGTTGGCACTGAAAAATTCAGAAAAACTCACCGAGTGGGTCAATCTCAACGCCTTGTGTTTATTCGAAGCGAGATGGATGTAGCTTTCATTTGACGTTTCAAAAATGAATATATCTCGATTAGTTTCAGAGATATAAGCGTTTGAAAACAAATTTTTTTCTGGGGAAAAAATAAAAAATGACAAAAAATTAAATTAAGAAGAAAGAATTGCCGAAATTCATAGTTAGCACTAGCAAGAATAAATGAAAATTCGACGAAGAATCTTGCTTTTATTTAGTTTTTCAACGAAATTTGAAATTTTGTTCCAGCAACACGGCTTATCAAGTACCCGATGCGAGACAAGTACTTGAAAAACTCGGGTACTCGATAAAGTTCGAGTATACCCGTCCGATCACGGGTACTCGAAAAATTCGGGTACTCGATCCGAATCATAGTCCAATTACCCGACCCAACCCGACCCGACCCGACCAATTCTGCTACCTGCACACCCCTAGTAATTCCCAAACATAGAGGGTAGGTCGTAAAAATCAATTCTGCGATTTACCCGGTTTGCTCCTTGGGAGGGCCAGGTCAGGTGAATCAGACTAGGTAAGTCTGGTCAGGGCCCGATACAAAGTAGGCAATGCCCAGTCACATTTCGGCATGGGTTTGCTTTTCATCCCATCACAGATATTTATAATTGATAAGGATGAAACTAATACATCTGTTATAATTCTACTCACCATTGTATGCATTTTCTATTAGTAATAATAATATACGTTAACAAAAATGCTCACAATGAATAACGGCATTACAATGAGTATTCATTTGAACATCACGAATAACCAAATCATTATATGAGGCCAAGAAGTTAAGCATGTAGTACGTGGTTTTTAAAAACGAGGGCGCCTTTTCGAGGAATATCAACGTTCTGGCCTTTAAGATATTTTATCTAAATGTATTTCACTAAGAATCCGCGAGATGGCTTCAAGCGAAGCGCTTCGCGTAACAAACGTAGCATCGTGCAACAATATGACTCCGAACTGTCGATGTACTACATACAGGAGTGCTATGCTTACAGCGTGTACCCACACTTATGATTGTGTCATACTTGTGAAATAATAAGTATCAGTGCCACTCGGGTATATGGCCAAAAGCCCTTCCATCAGCATCACCTTTCTCATTACTTCCCGGCAATTCCCGAATCATTTTCGTCGTCAGTTCCTGGTTATTACTCGAACTCTTTTCGGCCAGTTCCGGATGAGTTCCTGAAAAAGAAAACCGTGTAACAGGAGCTTGGCCCAAGACCTGTTACATGGCGAACCTGATCCACGCTGGAAGGCGTGACCATTGCCTGGTATTATGTAGGAAAAGCAGATAAGTGAAGCAAAGACTGAGTTTGAAAAAAAAGCAAAAAGTTAATTGAAGAAAATTTAGTAAGCATTCAAGTAAAACTAGTTTACACGCGATCGCTAGAGAATTGGTCGGCTGCGTCAATTTTATTGATATGCAAATTTGCAATATATGCAAATCGGGAATATGCAAACACTTTGAACATTTATATTAGATGCTCTTAAACCCCTTAATAACTTATGTCAATCGGCATAAAGTCCCGTGGCAGTAAAGAAGCACCACTTATAAATCTCAATCGGAATAAAGTGCCGTGGCAGCAAAGAAACACCACTTTTCAATCTCAATCGGATAATTTCAAGAAAAATTATGCGCCTAAAAACCTGAAATCGATTGTCGTCGATAATTAACACGCTAACGAATGTATGCTCATCAGGTACCACAAATCGAACACGTATGGTCCTTCAAGTCAAATGAGGCAAATTTTACAGGAACTGTGGAAATAAGATAGACCCTGAATATCAATGTAAAACAAGGATGAACGGCAATGACAATAAAATCGAAATAGTGCGTACAGAGGGTGAAACATTAAGGGGTTACCCCCACTTGCGATTTCGAAAAAATCGATTTTTTTTATTGCATTTTTTTGAAGTATAAGTATCTGAGAATATGTCCTGAAAATTTCAAGTCGAACCGAACAAAATTGACTGAGATATGAGCGTTGAAAGAGAAGAATCCGTTGTGTAAACGACCGGCTAGACTGCCGTCTGGCGCGCTCGACCCTCCCTCCGACCTTCAATGCATTGTTCGATGAAAAGGGTCGTATACCTTGCATTCACAACGTTCATATAATAGACTGGAATTTATAAAAACGTATTTTCGTTTCTGTTATGGTCTAAACTCGTCAGTGTAGCTCGAAAGTTCGACTATATAAGACGTATATTCCGCCGTTCATAATATTATAAGCGCAGGTTTTATTCATTTTACATTCAAAAATGGATCGAAAAAAAGGTTCGCGACAAACAAGAAGAAGAAGAAGAAGAAGAAGAAGTTCGTATCAACGAGCTCAGGCGAGAAACGAGGCTTTCCAACACGATTACAAACCACTTCCATCAAATGTATTGGATGCCATCAGACCTATATACAACGATCTGAGTAAGGAAACTTTACTCGAAAGATGCGTCGGTGGCTTCAATCAAAATAACAACGAAAGCTTCAACCAACTTATTTGGAAAATCAGCCCAAAAATCGTCTCGAGTGGAGCAATCGTTGGACATTTAGCAGCGTATATTGCCGTTGGACTATTCAACGAAGGTTCAAAATCATTATTATTTTATTTGAACTCAATCGGAGTGAGCTGTGGACACAACGCGCACAAATACGCTGATAAAATGGACGAAGCACGAATTGCACTGGCAGAGAGACGTGCGGCCGAGAGCACTCGTGAAGGAAGAATGTTACGAAGGCAACACCAAATTTCCGTTTTGCAAGCGGCATCGTTGGTGGAAGAACTTCTGTATGGGCCCGGAATAGATGACTCTATGTAAGTTTACAAAAAAAAATATTTTCTTCGTGTAAACTGAAATTGAAACTTTAAACGCGTTTTTCTCAAAATGGCATTTCTGGAGTCGGTGACCAAGATTACTCGAACACTAATGAACCGATCTTCTTGAAATTTTGCAGGCTTATTTAATACATAAAAACGTAGTCTTTAATCGTTCGATTTTTTCGTTAAAATCGAACCATTAACTTTGACTGTCCGCCATTTTGTGAAAAATGAATATTTTTTAAAATCCTTCGATTAAATACTAGTTTATCCTTATATTTGACTAAATCCATCCGCATTTTTTTTTTCAGATGATCCACTTCGCCGCAATGTTGGTCACCGCAAACCGTGTATATAAAAACATTATTTCATTGACGGCCATTTGCCACTAAACAATGTAATATCTTTCAACAAAAAAATTACTGAAAGCTCTTCAAGATGTGTTCTTTAAGATGGTATATTGATCGATTAAAAAAGTTTTGTAGTTTTCTTTAAAAAAAATTCATGAAAAAGGCCTTTTTTGCGCTACAAGTGAGGGTAACACCTTAATACGGGAGAGAAACACGCACACTTCAAGAGAGAGACAGCAAGTGGCAGTAAACCTTGAAGCCCTAAGAAGGAGGGGCGCGGTAGGGGCAGTCCTATTTCGCTTAGGTTCACGGCAACGACAAAGGAACAAATTTCGATCCATAAATACGAATGACAATCGACTTTGATCACGCGCAAAAATTACCAGATGTCTACAAAGATGAAACCATGAGGTTTCTAAAGAGTGCGAAATGGCAAATTTGGCTTAAACAGAAGATCCTGTAACTCCGCAGGATATAAAAAAACAGATTTATGGCGCAAATACTCAACACTACATGGGTCCCTACGTGTTCCGTATTAGAGACGATGGTGTTCAAGGGAGAAAACAAAACTATCCGTTATTACAGCCGTTATTAACGTTAGCAGAGAAAATGGACCTGGAGCTCCATCAAATGGATGTCGTAACAGCACATCTGAATAGCCAACATGAATAGGAATTATGTATGAACATTTCCGGGCCGTTACTAACAGTCCTGAATAAGCGTGCGGGAACAAGTACATTGGTGACCCGCGATAACCGAATACAGAAGAGAGCTGCTCATTGTTATGGAGCAATGAATACAAGCACAATATTGTATGGCTGTTACAAAAGTACGGATATGTACTTAATACGGATTACGACAATCCGAATTAAGAAGGTGTCAATCGCTCACGATAAAGTTAATTTATCTTGAAAGGAATAACTTACGAATTATTATTTATGTTGGCGAATTATTACGGGCGTCAAATGACAAGGAATAGGTATGGGAAATTAAAGCGTCATTGGTTGAATCTTATGGAACAATAGATTTCGGTCCTACAAAGCGTTGTTTAGTACTTCCATTTGATCATAATTTAAATTCCCTTTAATTTCTCGTATTACAACGTTATTGTTGAAACAATTTGGTATGATCGGTTGGAAGCCGACGCAATTTTTTTTTTTATTTATCTAGTATGAGCGACTGCAAGCCAACACAAAAACCAATTGAAAATTACTGTAGACTATGAAAACCGGCGTGTGCTGATAAAAGCGCTATAAAAAGAACCCGTATTAAGGATTGACCGGAGCGCTAATGTATTTTTGCGCGGTCAGAAATTAAAGTCACGGAGGCCAAAGCCGCAAGAAAAATTTTAAGATGAATAAAAGTTACCACAAATAATCGCCTGTTATACAAAAGTGCAAACATGGCTTTGTTGGTATCGCAGATGTGGGGTTTATAGTTCTTTCGGAATATTCTTGCCAATGAAAGTTGACTTGCAACAGTCGCCGCCGAATTTGCAGCTGTACTTAAGATACTTTACGATTGCTTCATCCTTACAATTCTGGCAAGCGTAAAATGTATCTATCTCAGAAGTTCTTTTCTTGCTTGGTAACAAGAAATTGAGTGGGTGGCAACACACAAGCGTAGGCCGTTGTGAGAAATTGGCATTGCCACAGAGCTGGTGGTTCCGTTAGTTTCATGCAGAAGCAACCTTAGATCGAGGTTACCGAGTTCTGAAAGGCTTTGATCGTATTGCACTGGTCCTCACTCGCGGCTACTGTTGCTGCAGGTGCTGCAATTCGGGAATCTCGGCGAGAAACTACGGAATCCGACAATCGTCGTACGACAATTCCAACTTGTCCCAACAATTCTTAGCACTTCTTATCGTTGCTTCTCTTTTTTTCGCCAACCTCCCACCGATCTATACGAGTTCCTCTGCCGTTCATCTGTTGCGGTAAGGGTTCCTCCCACCCCCTTATCCCGTACAACTGCCTCAGCACAGTTATTAAACGTGATGTTTTTTTAACTGGATACATTTTGCGCTTCAAATAAATAAAAATGAATGATCTAAGTAGTCAATTCCGATTCACGACAAGAATATAATGTTAAGTTTATTTACAGCAAAGGCTTCTTAATATGAATGGATTCTGTGTGCTCTATTCAGCATAACTCTATGTATCAGGAGCTTGTATATCCTATCAGGGTTATATATAAATGACAAAGAATGTTACAAAAAAAGCGATTGGATACCTAAAATTAACTCTCATTCGTAGACGCACATGAGAAAGATGTTTTTAGCTCATATAGTAGTGGGTGCGAAGGTGCTGCATCGATCCGATACATCACAGGGCCATTTACATCCCGCCCATCCCCCCACCCTACATTTTAGTCGTCCTTTCACTGTTTCCATCTTACTCTAACTTGTCCGGCGCTCATTCTTCCCTTTTTCGCGTGGCCTTTCTACCCCTTAGTCAAGCGCGTGCGCGGATTACGAGACCTTTTGCTCTTTTTTCGTGCTTCCGTCCATATCTTCACATACAATTTCAAGACCTCCATTAGATCTGCCATTGTATGCACATCAAATTTAGACCCCACCCCGGTCCTCCGTGATAGGAAAAAGTCGTTTAGCACACAGGCAACCAAAATACTCTAAAATGTTCTTACATTATTGTAATTCTTAATTTTTTTGCTGGCTGTTGTCGATCCATCGTAGTAAAAATGTACAGCGAACTGATTAGTAGTCACAGTAATTGAGAGATAAAGTCTCTATCTTTTTCGATACAGATGGTATCCAAATGATCTCGATTTATTTTCTTCAAGTTTATCTGTAAATCAAGCACGTTGTTAATATTTAAAAGACCAATTTTTACATCCCGCCGCATATAAACTGAGCGCGCCTGTTCTGCGATTGAAATCTTTTACCTCCCGTGTGTGTGTGTGGGTGTGAGTTTGTTTTAGTTTGTTCGATAACCCAAGCAAACCTAAATAAGGATTTAGTCTCTGCGACTCGTCACTTCCGTTATCAAACAAACCCAAACAAACTCACATGCATTCCCACTAGGGTTTGTTTGATAACGGAAGTGACGAACCGCAGAGACCTCATCCTTGTTTGGGTTATCAAACAAACCCAAATAAACCCAAACAAACTCACACCCAAACACGCATGCACACTTACACTGGGGATGTTAAAGACGTTACCTCCACGTGGTCCATTTTGGACAGTGCGAAAATAGTAAAAAATGGAGCGACCTAAATCTTTTTATCTTTATAAAAAAAAATCCCGCAAAAGTCGTTAGCCTGATAAATTTGTTGGTGAAACAAAAAGTCATGTTCCCATCTTAAGAAAATGTCGGCCATCTTAACATCGCCATTTTGAATTTTGGACCAAAACATATTTTTGTTCAACGTTTTTTTAACATTAACCCTAAAAGTTTCACTATACTCGATATTTGATTGGAGTAGTATTTTTCGAGATAAATCAGGTGTAAGATGAAAATGGGACACCCGGTATACAGGGTGAGGCACTAACTGTTGCCACCTTGAATATCTCTATAATTATCGACGTCACAAAAAAATGTTTGAAACAAAAGTTGTACCGTACGAAAGGGGTCATCAAATGCGACCATTTTTTTAAATCTCAGTGGAGGCGCTGTTGCAAAGTAAAGGTCACCTCCACTTTGAAAAATAGGGCGGTACATTTTTTTTTCAACTATCTAGTAGAGCATCGAAAACTGCATAAAAAACATTTAAGGGTCAAAGTCGTTCAAGGTCATTTAAGAACAAAAAGTGACATGAACATTATTTTTATGTGAAATTACCTTTATTCACAGTAGATGTTCAAAGTGATTGCCATTGCAACCAATGCAGTATTGCAATCTCCTCATCACGAATTTCTTATCACTTCGGCACTTATCGGCGAAGTCTTAACATTGTCTTGTATGTAAACAACGGCACCAAACCTACAATGTACATGGAACATTGTACAATGTTTCGCCCAAACAAACGCAAGATAACGATAGTAAGAATGGTGAGACTAGTATTAATAAATCAAGCGAATGCAAATAATGTATTCTTTTGAAGAGCAAACTGATATGCTTCTAATTTACGGAGATTGTCAGAAAAATGCAGTGAGAGCTAAAGACTTATACGCCGAAAGATTTCCTGAACGTTCTCATCCTGCACGCCATACATTTCAAATTTTGTACACTAAACTGAGGACAACTGGATCCTTAACCCGTCGGGAAAGTAACCGATAAAAGCGAGTTACTAACGAAGAAACGGAAATTGGTGTTCTTGCCGCCGTTTATCGAGACCCTTGTGCGAGTTCTCGTCAAATTGCGAGGGGGATTCCCTTGCAATTTGCGTAAGCCAAAGAAGTATTCTACGTGTTCGACATCGTCGTAAATATCATCTTTACCACATCAGTCTCCACCAGGAATTAACTGGTACGGATTTCATGAATCGCACTGAATTCTGCCGATGGGCTCAACACCACATTCAGAGAGATGACTCATTTATTAATCGGATTTTATTTACTGATGAGGCAACATTTACGAATCATGGAAATATTAACTTGCATAACATGCATTTTTGGTCAACTGAACATCCACATTGACTGCGGCAAGTTGCACACCAAAGACCGTGGTCGGTTAATGTATGGTGTGGGATTATAAGGGATAGAATCATAGGCCCTTATTTCATCGAAGGGAATCTTAATGGTAGGAAGTACACCACATTCCTTTAAGAAACATTAGGTCCGTTATTGGAAGAAATACCTTTAGAAACAAGAAACAGAATGTCGTATCAACACGATGGGTGCCCGGGTGATCATATCCAAAAATGTTTCATACAAAAGTATCAGTGTTTGAGAAGGCCGTCATAATGGACCACCTTTTTTTTTATCGGTGGAGGCGCTGAAGCTACGTCAAGGTCAACTCCATGTTTTTAAATGGAATGGTACATTTTCTTTCAACCAACTTGTGGAGAACCTCAAGCCGCATAAAAAACATTGGGAGGTCAAAGTCGGTCAAGGTCATTCAAGATCAGTATGGATCATACAAATCTAAATATCACTACCAAATATTTGGTAGTAATCCGGGATATATGGATTGGTATTTTATTTTAATGGGTGACGTTGAATGACCTCGAACGACTTTGACCCCCGAATTTTTTTTAAGCGGCTTGAGGTGCTCCACAAGATAGTTGAAAAAAATGTACCATTCTATTTAAAAAAGTGTAGTTAACCTTGACGTAGGTTCAGCGCCTCCACCGATAAAAAAAGGGTTGTCCAGTATGGCGGCCTTCTCGAACACTGAAACTTTTGTCTGAAACATTTTTGGATATGATCAATAGTTTGAGTGCTATTGCTCTGTAACACTTTATATGCCTTACCCTGTGTATATATATGTATATATTGTAACGGGTCGTAAAGTCGTTACAATCTGTTTGTTCAAGACTCGATCAGGGAATAAATTAATTTAGACTTAGGTAGTTTGGGTGGTGATGTACAATAAAAATAATTTATTCAAATTTATGGATGCGATATGATATTGTTATGTCACGATGAACTTGCGATTTGTTGTAATCCACTGGAGTTGTAAATTCCAGCGCGTTTATGATACGACACATTCAAGTTGACACGTTGGCATCAAAATTAATCAATTACAACTGGTTTCGCGTAAATTCATGAGGATCCAAGACTTTAATGGTATGCTTGAAACTTAATAAATGATACAGTTGTTGGTGTGTAATATAAAAAAATGTGAAATGACTTTGCTTTGATGTGTAAATGTAAGATATGGTTGACTCGGCAAACATTCGGGTTTGTTGAGAGTTGTTCGCGTTGAGTTCGAGTGTTGCACTGTCTGTTATTTTTCAGCGATAGACAATTCTTGAACTTGTCCCCCTCTTTCCAAAGTTTGAAGGAGACGCCCACCGAAATAAATCGCGCATACTCATTGGATCTTTAAATTCCTGGAAGAATTCACCTATTGAGTGGTGGTTCATTTAATGGTTGATACCCTCTACAGGTATTGACGAGTCGGCCGCGATACGTGGGTTCGCATCTGCTAGCGAAAGAACTCTTAGCGAGAAAAAAACCGCAATAAAATGTTGGCGAGAAAAACTGACCACTATTAACCCTACTTTGGCGCGACTGGCAGAAAGACTCGTGGATCCTTTCGGATAATAAACCATCTGGTCGCCAGACAAATCAACGTATTTTCCCGGCTCCAAATGAGTTTTGTAATTCTAAGGATTAGAAAGCATACGGGTATACTAGATTGTACGATTCTTTGAGGATACGCGATATTTCAAGTAATACAAAAAATAGCTAGACCTTTCTTTTTTATCGGTTTGGAAATGTTTGTGTGCGTAAGTGCCTATCGGCTATTGTGTGTGTTTAGTATTTTATTTTGTTATATGTGTTTCAACCAGGCAGCCTCTCATGCGACGCTCCAGATATAATTTAACGTCGTGTATGAGTGTAATGTGTTGTTTGTGTTGTTTTTCGTGTAATACGTCACGAGCTGATCCTTCGGTCGGTAATGGTTTCATTCGCGGGGTTACCCGAGTGGTAAAAGTTTCCGAACGCGACCTGTATCGGTAACCATGCGTCGGTAACCGTCACCCCTTCCTTACTCGCACTGGCACTCAGGGCGCGGTGGATCGTAACGTGGTGGATCGCGGTGCGCTGGCTCGTCACGGACGGTGCCCGCTCTCTGTTTATGTTCTCGCTGTAGGCGTGTCTTATAATTTCGCTCGCGGATATCCCTTGTTTTGTTTCTTGCCTTTTATAATTCCCTAATCAAATTTTGATATCGGTGTGTTTGCTTATGTGTGTGTGTGTGATTTGGCACCTCCTATTGCCTGCTGTCCCTTTATTTTTTCCTGATATAATGTTTCTATTTAAATTCCAATAAATCGTTCCGTTTCGCTATTAATTCATTATTCGATAATCCTTTTAATTAACTCGTTGTTTTCTTGATCCGCGCATCGGTATTCGCCAGAGGTTCCCTATTTTCACTCTACAAATTATTCTTTTCCTTTCCTTTTATGTAATATTCCTCCCATGCTCCCTCTCCCTTGGACCAGTAATCGTGCGAAGATTAACAAATTAATTACCTTTTTCCTTTTTTCATTCACTTATTTTTGAATATTCATGATCCTTTCAGATTCGCTTTGTTTTTTTCCTTCGGCGGCGCTTTCCTTTACCCCTTTTGGGAGATAGTATTCGCGTCTCGAAGTACTCGTCCAATCCTCGGAATCTGAGAGTGCTCTGGTGAGCTGATGACTCCACTCATTCCTTTCTTTTGGTTTCCACGGTCACATTCCTTTACCCCTTTTGGGTGTTAGTATTCGTGTTGCCAGTACTTTTCGATTTGCCAGAAAAACCAGGAGTGCCTTTCCGCCAAATTTCCCGTCCTTATATACTATGATTTTACCGCTTTTTCTTTCCCGTTCCCTTCCTTCTTACCCGGCATTCCTGTTATTGTTAACTTTTTCTCTTTTATTAAATAAATTTCACTTTTCATCTGTTTTTGTGTTTTTATTTGTTTTCTTATCCCTGATTCATTTCTTGCTTTGTTTCGCTGCCTTTCCCCTTTCCTTACCCTTTGTTATTGTTAGCTATTTCCTTTTAGTTGAATAAATGTTTACTTCTCATCTGTTTTTGTATTTTCCTTTCTTTTCTTTTCCCTGTATCCCTTTTTGCTTTGTTGTGCCGACTTTACATTCCCCTTCCTTTGGGTAAGCCCTTTGTTACTGTTAACTCCTTCCTACTGTTTATAAATTTTACTGTTTTTGTTCTTTTTCTTGTTTTTCTCCTCACCGTCTTTCTATTCGCTTATGGTTTTGTTTTTCTGTGGGTCTTTTAATTTTCCTTAAGTTTTCGTCTTGGTCAGTTATTTCCCCCTCTCCTACTCCTCCGACGGAGTCGGATATTTTTGACTACGGAATGGGGTTATTTATTTATGAAACGGACCTATACGTCTCAATATACATATGTGTATACATATATATAAAGGAGGGGATGGTAAAAGGGGAAGGACCCCATACCTCTGAGGAATACACATTATATATATATATATATATATATATATATATATATATATATATATATATATAGGGTGAGGCACATAAAGGGTTACAGAGCAATAGCACTCAAACTATTGATCAGATCCAAAAATGTTTCAGACAAAAGTTTCAGTGTTCGAGAAGGCCGTCATACTAAACCACCCTATTTTTATATCGGTGAAGGCGCTGAAGCTACGTCAAGGTCAACTTCACTTTTTTAAATGGAATAGTACATTTTTTCAACCATCTTGTGGAGCACATCAAGCCGCATAAAAAACCTCAGGGGGTCAAACTCGTTCAAGGTCATTCAAGGTCAGTATCGATGATACGAATCTGAATATCTCGGATCACTACCAAATATTTGGTAGTGATCCGAGATATTTAGATTTGATATTTCATTTTAATGGGTGATCTTGAATGACCTTGGACGACTTTGACCACCGAATGTTTTTTATGCGGCTTGAGGTGCTCCACAAGATAGTTGAAAAAAATGTATCATTCCATTGAAAAAAGTGAAGTTGACCTTGACGTAGCTTCAGCGCCTCCACCGATAGTAAAAATAGGGTGGTCCAGTGAGACGGCCATCTAAGCACTGAAACTTTTGTGTGAAATATTTTTGGATATGATCAATATTTTGAGTGCTATTGCTCTGTATGCACTTCATGTGCCTCACCCTGAAACAAACCCAAACAAACTATTGATCATATCCAAAAATGTTTCAGACAAAAGTATCAGTGTTGGAGAAGGCCGTCATACTGGACCACCCTAATTTTTTTATCGGTAAAGGCGCTGAAGCTACGTCTAGGTCAACTCGACTTAACATTTTTTTGTAATAATACTTTGCGTGATACTACTAGGATGACCTTGTGTTGTCGGTCGCTGAATTTGTGTTAAGGCAGTCCTCTAGTTTCTCGGGTCGAAAAAGTCGATTTTTTGTTTTTGTCATAAATCACATTTACAACATGTGTAGAAAATGTATGCTAAAGGATTTTTCGATATTCGAAGTGGTTCACAAGTTACGGCCCTGGAACGGAGCAGGTATGAGCTTCTCGGAGAGGCTGAGCAATTCAAACACAATAAACCGCCACTTTCTGAAGCAGTTCAAAAAGTGATAAAGCCAATTTATGAGGATTTATCCAAAGAAGAATTGTTAAGCAGATGCCTGGGAGCGGAAACTCAAAATAATAACGATTCGCTCAATTCGTTAATCTGGACTTTTGCTCCGAAGCACCTCCATTCTGGGCCAAAAGTGGTTGAAATCGCCACGTTTCTCGCTGTCATAATCTTCAACGAAGGCTTCAAATCTATCCTGAAGACCTTGGAAACCATGGGCGTGAAAATTGGCCCACAAGCTAAAGGATATGTTCAACAGCGTGATAGCTCTCGGATCGACCGTTCAGAAAGGCGTACGAGTAATGTTGTAAAATAGGCCCGAATCGCGAAAAGGGAAGATGGAGCAGCTCTGCGTGACTTCCAAGAAGAAGAGGAAGGCCTATTGTATGGTCCAGGCATAGCAGATTGACGGTGAGATGAAATTTTTAGTATAAATCACATGCGCGAACTTTCAAACGCGTTTTTCTCGAAACACCATTTTTCGAAACGGTGACCACGATATTGCAGAAACTATTGCACCGATCTTGTTCACATTTATACAGCATCTTTAATATGTTATAAGCCAGCGATTGAACTAGGATTATCATGATTGCTTCGATAGTTTTTTTTGTACGAGCGAAAAACTTTAGAAAAAATGAGTAAAAATTAGAATGTAATTTTCAAAAGTGTATAAAAAAGTCAATTTTTGGAATTTCGAATTCACTCTAGTTCAATCGCTAGTCTTAAATATGACGATTAAAATGCCATTTGGTTTTTCGATTTCAGATAAGCAGAACAGCCGCAATCGTGGTCACCGTCAAGCACCTCTTTTACTTGATGTCTTCCTGTCGGTCACTATAACCTTTATTCTATTATGTATTTTGACTTCTAGAGATTTGTAAAGCTTATTTAAATGTTAATAAAGATTATGCAAAAACAATGAGATTGATTATTATGATGCTTTGCCCGTAAAAAAATATTGAAAAAGCCGTAAAAAAACAGCCGAGAAACTAGAGGACCGCGTTAAAATCGGTAATAATGTCATCGAAAAAAATGATGGTTCCATTTTAAAAAGTGGAGTTGACCTTGGCGTAGCTTCAGCGCCTCCACCGACAGAAAAAGGGTGGTCCAGTATGACGGCCTTCTCGAATACTGAAACTTTCGTCTGAAACATTTTTGGATACGATCAATAGTTTGAGTGCTATTGCTCTGTAACACTTTATGTGCCTCACCCTGTATACAGGGTGCCCCTCTTATCTCTGCCACTCGAAATAATTCGGTAATTATCACATCACAAAAAAGTGTTCGAGACGAAAGTTGTACGGTGTTAAGGGGGCCATCAAATGCGATCAATTTTATTTTTATTTTGGTGGAGGCGCTGACGCACAATGAAGGTCACCTCCATTTCTTTAAATGGAATGGTACATTTTTTCTACTTCTTAAAAATACCAAAAATATTTGGTAGTGATCCGAGATATTTAGATTTGTATAATCGATACTGACCCTGAATGACCTTGAACGACTTTGACCCCCCAATGCTTTTTAAGCGGCTTGAGGTGCTCTACAAGATGGTTGAACAAAACATGTATCCTTCCAAAAAAGTGAAGGTGATCTTCACTGTGCGTCAGCGCCTCCAGCGAAAAAAAAAAAAAATTGGTCACATTTTATGGCCCCTTTCACACCGTGTAACTTTTGTCTGGAACATTCTTTTTGTGACGTCGATAATTACGGAGTTACTTCGGGTGGCAGAGATAAGAGAGACACCCTGTACACACACACACACACGCACACACTCCAGGGGGGTAAAGTCCTTTTTAGGACGTCTCCTGCACGGAGAAACCCAACTCCGACTGGAGCGCGTCCCCGGGTGGAAAGGACACCCCCAACACAAACCTAGGGTAAAGAATCCCGACAATAAACCAACTATGTATAGCAATTGAAGTAAAAAAAATAACCCAGGCGGCGACCAGCCCCGCCATCTGTTCCGATCGGGTGCAAGCCTCGATGGCCGGTGCAGGCTCCATGGATTCTGGGAGGAGCCAACAATCATTGCCGCAAGACAACAGCGATAATGGATTGGATCACTTGGCCCCCACTGCTACAAGTGAATACCAGAAGGAAATTATGAAGTTGGTGGAGAGGCACGGAAAGATGCTGGAGAGCCTAGCCTCTTTTATTCAGAAGAAGAAAAACCTCGACAAAGAGATCCAGCGGTGGGTTTCTATGCTCACCAGTACTTGGAAAGGTATAGAGGAGCTGGTAACGTGGAGTGCAAAGCCACAGACGGCAACGTCGACTGGAGGTACGCAAACCACGTCGACCATAAGCCAAGCGAAATCGACTCTCCCTAGGTAGGAGAGGAACGATGAAGTCATGGACGTGGACGGTACCTCGACGCCAGGGCGAATAAGCGAGGCGAAGAGGAGAAAGCGGGGTACACCGACGTCGACCGAGGGAAAGGAGCAGAAGAAGAGGAAGCAGCTGGAGGAGCCATTGTCTGGTCAACCCGAGGAGAAGGGAGGCGATAGATCAGAACAGAAGTGGCGGACTGCGAGAAAGAAGAAAAGATCTCGCAATATATCCCAGAAGCAGCCTCAGAAGAAGCCGCAGAAACCTCGCGAACGGCCGACTCTGCCCAACGCTCCCGTCATCCACAAAAACGGTCACTTGAGCTATGCGGAGATCTTGAGTAGTATAAAGAAGGATCGGCGCTCAAGGATGCAGGTGAATGAATCCGAAAGGTACGCAGAACAAACATGGAAGATCTGCCGATCGTTCTGAATAAGGAGAGCTCAGCCAAAGCACCGAAATTGAGAAACCAATTTGAGGGTGTTCTTGGCGAATCGGCAACGGTCCAGAATAAAGTCCTGGAAGTTGATCTGGAGATCAATGACCTGGAAGAGGACGCGACGAAGGAGGAGATATCGGTGGCTCTGCAGAGAGTCTTTGGTCCAGATTATCCAGCCACGGAACACTCTCTTAAGTCTCTGCATAAAGCATATGGCGAGACTCAGACCGCGGTAATACGACCCATGGCGCTTGCTGCCTGGAAACTTCTCGATACGGGAACCATTCGAGTCGGCTGGCGTAATTGCAGAATCCAAGAGGTGGTAAGGGCACTAAAGTGTTTGAAGTGCTGGAAATTTGGACACTTATCACGGAACTGCAAGAGCAGCGTAGACTGCAAGCGGAACTGCAAGACTGCATCAAGTGCGGTAATACTGGTCACAAAGTTGCCGAATGCACAGCAAGCGCAAAGTTTGTCATATGTGCAGGAGCGGGAGATGGGGCACCCACATCGCAGGTAGCAGCCGATGCCCAGCATAAATGCGGGCTCTTCAGGCTCTCCAGGCACTCCAAAAACGATGCTAATGAGAGTACTCCAGCTCAACCTTAACCATTGTGAAGCTGCACAGGACCTGCTCATACAGACTGTGCACGAGCTGAAGCCTGACCTGGCGATACCCTCGGAACCATATAGACCTCTAGACACGCAACCATACGAATCTGACGCAAGTGCGAAGGCCGCCATTTGGTCCTGCGTAAAGCTTCCATTTCAGGATCTTGCGAGTCGGATGGAAACTCGTTTCGTGAGAATAAAAGCCGAAGAAGTTCATTTCTACAGTTGTTACGCACCGCCTAGCCAGACGACTGATGAGTTTGAGAATGTTCTCGACAGCTCAGTCACAGACGCTAAACAACGCTTCCCGGTAGCCATTGCCGGAGATTACAACGCGTAGGCTGTGGCATGGGGCAGTAAAGTGACGAACAGGAAGGGCCAAGCCCTGCTTGAGGCGACGTCCTCATTAGATGTAGTACTACTCAATTCAGGTACAAAGCCCACTTTTGTTAAAGGTAAAGCCTCCTCTATAGTCGACCTCACTTTTGTGAGTAGTAGCTTGGCGAGAGGAAATCAGTGCCACTGGGTAGTCAGTGATATCTACACTTACAGTGATAATCAAGCAATTATCTAGGAGATTCGCGGAGACTTCAGCAGAACAGCGAAGGCACCAAAGACAAACGAGAAGGGCTGGAAAGCGACAATATTTGAAGCGGATTTATTTCGTGAAACTTTTGACACCAGCCCCCTCGCAGCGGAAAGTGCAACCGAGAAGGTTGAGGTCGTCATGCAGAGGGTAACCGAAGCATGCGATGCCACAATGCCACAGAAATGTGATGTCGACTTCCAACCGATGTTACACTGGTGGACCGAGCAAATTGCCGGCCTCTGAAGGGAGTGTCATCGAACTCGCCGCCAAGCTCAACGAGCTCGAAGCAAACGCTCGTTCCCCGATTTGAAAGAACAGCACAGGAAAGCGCGCTTGAAGCTTAAAAAAGCTATCAAGCAGAGTAAAGCTGTAAGCCGGGGCGAACTGCTTAGCGAGGTGGAAGATGCTCCCTGGGGCAAGCCGTACCTAGTGGTAATGGCTCGGCTGAAAAGCCAGCCAATGCCATCGCCTGCGGCCGCAGCCCTGCTGGAAAATATTGTCACACATTTGTTCCCTGAGCATCCCGAGGAGGACTACCAGCTTGAGGAGGACGTCGATGAGGACATCCCACCCATTACTGAAGAGCTTCTTACGGCGACTGCCAGGGTGGACAACAATAAAGCCCCCGGCATGGATGGGATACCGAACATCGCACTCAAAGCAGCGATCAAGTTGGCGTCGGCAATATTCCTGAGCATGTACAATGCATGTGTTAAGGACGGAATTTTCCCGGATAGGTGAAAGTGGCAGAGGCTAGTGCTCCTTCCGAAAGGGAAGAAGCCACCCGACGAACCTTCATCCTATCTTCCGCTCTGTATGCTGGATACCGCCAGAAAGATCTTCGAGCGGATCATCCATAACAGGATTGAGAAGGTAGTGTACTCTCTACTGACGGAGGGCCAGTTTGGCTTCAGAAAGGAGCGCTCTACTCTGGATGCCATTAACACAGTGGTGAAGCAGGCGCAGGAGTCGACTGCGGGCAAACGATGGACAAGCGGGTCCAAGAAGCACTGCGGAGTTGTCGCTTTCGACGTCAAAAACGCTTTCAACTCGGCGATCTGGAAGTGTATCATAGATGCCCTAAAAACATTAGGTGTACCATGGTACGGAGAATAATGGCGAGTTACCTATGTAATAGGTGGCTCATGTACGACACAGAGTATGGACCGAAGACATATAGGGTGACTGGAGGAGTTCCTTAGGGCTCTGTACTCGGACCGCTTCTGCGGATCATGATGTCCAATGCTCTGCTGCTATTACAATTGGCGAAGGGAGTGTCCATCGTAGCGTTCGCAGATGACGCGGCGCTGATTGTCATCGCCCTATTCCTGGAGCAAATTACCGCACTCTTCGGCAAAGCTTTCGCCAAGATAAAGGAATGGATGTCTTCTGTTGGACTGCAGCTTGCAGCTCACAAAACGTACTCCCCGTATCCAGCAGGAAGATGATGGAAACGGTGACGCTCAGGGTTGGAGACGCCGAAATCACATCCCAACCGATCATTCGGTACTTGGGTGTGATTCTCGACGCGAGGCTGTACTCTATAGAGCAAACCGAGCAGATCAGCAGAAAGGCCTCTGTGGTGGCTACTACACTGGCGCGGCTCATGACTACTGCCGATGATTCCAGACAGAACAGGGGGGTACTGCCGTCATCAGTGACGACCTCAGTGCTCGCCTATGGCATACCCATTTGGGCTGATGCACTGAAAATCCAGGAGTACCGCAGGAAGGGTGCAGCAGCGTATCGCGTCAATGCCTTGAGGGTAGCCTGTGCATTTCGCACTGTCTCCGAGGACGTTATCAACGTTATCGCAGGAATGCCGCCCATTGAGGTGCTCGCCGAGGAGCATAGGTCGATGTACCAGCAGAAGGAAGCTAGAAACCCCAGCTATGCGAAGACCGAAGCAACCAGTCTCAACCAGTAGCAGACGATGTGGGACGCCTCTGCCAAGGGAAGGTGGACACACCAACTAATCCCCAAAGTGCAGATATGGGTGAACCGACCACACGGCGAGCTCAACTATTATCTACCTCAAGTGACCTCAGGACACGGCTGCTTCCGAGCTTTTCTCTATAAGTTTAATTATGAAGCTTCCCCGAACTGCCCAGCGCGTGTAGCAGTCGAGGAGAACGCTGAACATGCATTGTTTCACTGCCCTCGGTTCAGTGCCTCCCGCGCGATAGTCGAGGATTAGCTGGAGACACGCAACACGCCGGACAACCTGTTAGAGTTGATTCTGAAGTCAGCAGACGCAGGGACAGCGGTATCGGCTTATGCTGTCGCAATAATGACGGAGTTGCGACGTGCAGAACGCGCGAAGAAGAAGACGACGTCGGAAGACCAGGCAGTCATAGATGAAACAAACGACCCGAACCCCTAAACCACTCATACGATCTCGAGTGGAACGGGGGATGTAAGGCCGTCGGACAACACTGCAGGAAGAGCTATGGCTAAGGTTTTTTCAGCGATGTAATACCTAGCGGTCGTCCCGCGGGAGAATTTATAAGGCCGCAGAGAATCAGGCGTTTTTAGTCGGTGCAAGCCCGACACACGGCAATTATTTGCTCCGGTGCGGAGGCATTTTTCCACTAAACCCCTTAAAAAAAACACACACACACACATTATATACTTATCATCATTTTTCATCACAACAGCTCGGGTTAACATAAACATTTTCCTCAAATACGAATATTATGGTATAATCCTGAGACGCAGTAGCATCTCAAAGTCGAATGCTGAAAGGCAAAAGACGACTATGAATACACTCACACGACAATAGGACCAAATAGCGGATGCTTATATTTCAGCAACTATGTTTCAAAACGGAATTTTGATGGCACGTTAGTTCGAACCTACACTGAGAGAAATGTATGGTGTTCTAAACCACATATTAACTATTTTTCTTTATTTCACTGAGGGGTCAATAATATTTTATATTCGTAGTCGCTGCCAAAAGTTGCATGAGGCCGTGTTGAGGATCAGCGTTGTGCCGACGTTTCGCAAACGTTACAGTCTGCATCATCCGAGCTGAGAGCCCTGCGAGCTCAGGGCATAACCGATTGCATAGGCAGCGTCCTTGGAAAACATAACTTGCGAGTCGTCTTCAAACCTCAGAAGAAACTAGCACAAGTGATTCCGAGTGCCAAAGACCAAAGACGACCATTTAGTGCACCAGGAGTGTGCAAGATGCCTTGCTCGTGCGGTAAAGTGTACATAGGAGAAACCGGGAGGAAGATCAGTACACGGATCAAAGAACACCAACGGTCTATCAAATATGGCCATATTACACAATCAGCGCTGGCCGAACATTGGATGGAGACTGGTCATGCCAACCAGTTCGACAAACCCCAAAGTCTGACCCCATCAAACAGCTATTTTTCCAGGAAACACCGAGAAGGCTTGGAAATCCGAAAACATCCGGACAATCTAAACAGAGACGGAGGATATCACGTCAATCCTATTTGGCACACCGTCCTCCCGGTTTTTTAATTGACCAGGTGATCAATAAAATCATCTGATTGGCTGGTGCAGCGATCTGGAACGAAGACTGCAACTATATAAGGAATACCTAAGACACGAGAGCTTCAGTATCGGAGCCCTCTCCGAACGCTGGCTACCATGCATCATCCGACTCTGGTTAATCACCGCCCGGGTGTAGTTGGCTACCGCTTGCAAACCAAGAGTACTGTCAACGCTTGGCGGTGTGGCAGCGTCAGTTCAGCAGCCGACGATCAGAATGCAACTATGGCTCAGGAATATCTGGATACTCGCTAATCATCGCCCGGGCATCGTTGGCTATCGCTTTTAGATCCGTTGGTAGCATCAACATTTTATAGTATCGTAAAGTTTCTATGTTTATAATATTTCGGTGCGAAAACAATTTTGATAATTGCTAGGATAAGTTAAAAAGCGTTAAGAGCAATAATTTGGATTATTCAAATTGGGAAAACGAGTGCCGACTTCGGTAGAACGTTCCTGGTCTGATTTCGATAAAATGTATCTTTTTTAATGTTCTCAAGAAAATATATGCAGTCATCCTTTTTAATTGAAAGCTAGACAACAAAGAAAAAAATGAGATAATAATCAATGAGTTTAAATAATGCTCTTTAAGTCATATATTTATAAATCTACTAAAGTGTGCTTCCAATGCTTGAAAATTACATCGTTTTACTTGGCGCGAATTTGAATTTGCGCGCGTTCTTGCCACTGACAGAAAAATTCTATTGATATTAACTAACCACCTCTATTTGATTTTTGCTTGGGTTCCTCGATTTTTCGTGGAATTACATTTTTCTTATTGAATCCATCATTGGAATTATTTATTTTAAATATATTTATTTATTCAAATCAAAATATATTTAATATCGTTAAATCACTAAATATTCTATTGATTACCAATAAGTCTGTGACTCGGTTTCATCTGTTCAAGAAAAATTAAGTTGAATCCACTAAATGGATCTATTTTATTTTTAAAAAATTTAAATTAAATCGAATTTTCGCAGAGTCAATATTTTCCTATTTGATTGAACTAATGGCCTGTCTTTCATATCGCACATATCAAAGAGATGTGGGGTAGAGGAGGAGAGGAGTGGGGTGGAGAGAGAGGAATTATATATATATATATTGTTATGCCGGGTTGTTTGGGGTGGAATCAAGTTGAAACCTTTTTATTCTCCGTTTTTCTCTTATATCAATCTCACATTTATTTAGAGACTCGCAATGAACAGATTTCTATTTCTACTTTCGTATACGGTAATTCTACTATTCGCTTATTCTCCAGGTCGTTCCGAGTCGAAGGAGTTACGACGACTGACTTCCCTTCCTTCCAAGATTCACCTTAGCCTATCAAAAATATGTATTACTCCGCCCTACTTCATATCACTCCGCGAGCAAAGCGCGGTTTTCGAAAGCAGTGCGGTTAGTCTCCCACGCTTGATTCGCTGAAACAGCAACTGTACCGTGGGACAGTTTCTTAGCGTAAAGTCTTTATCTAAAACTGACGACTCAGGATGCATTCCGAGGCGTTTCTAAGCCTTGGCATAACACCCCCACCCATAGATGAGAAATCCCCCTCACAATTTTACATAAAGGGATTTCTCTCTTTTTAATTTTTTATTACTAATATTCATGATCATCTTCAAACTCTGAAATTCGTAGATTTGAATGTCTAAAATGTCCGCTTCTTGTTCGTGATTGGTATTTTCGCACGTCCAAAGTGTTTGGGGACGGGTCCCTATTTGGGGTTATTCTGTTAATACGTTCTACCAGCTCCATAGGAATGTCATTTCGAAAAGTGTTATGATTCGATTGCTGCTTCGAAACACAATTTGGCAAAGAACTGCATGTGTTAAACACTTTATTTAATACGAATTTCAGAAATTGCAAGATTCTCAATTTAAACAGCAGGTAGATTATTAGAAGTAGTGCTGACCCGTAGAGAATGTACCAAAACCATTTAGTTATGCTCTCCTGAAAGGTTCGCGTCCTTTCATGGTGTTCAATCCCTTCTATTTCTTTACTAAGATCGCTTAATTTGGTGCCGTATCTGGTAAGGTCACCTATCTCTACGTCGGGAGTTTCAATTCCATGAATTTTCAAGAGACTTAAGTTGAAAGATCGATTTTTTAATATTTCAAAGTTATTGCCGAAATCATAGGTTATCAAGGGAGTGAATGACTTGTTCTGACTGTATTTTCTTTCCACGTACGAATTTAGTATGACATCGTTGGTTACTGCGTTACATCCGGGCGCGAGCCAAAGAATTTTTGTTCCGTTGATTATTTTTTCTTCTACATCATCGTTGCAGACAATTCGAATGTTTTCTGGCTTTGGTGCAGTGTATAACCACCTATTATTATCTTTAAATTGGATCCACATAGTATGGGTTATGTGAACTACCTTAACAATACAGTCTTCTTTGTTTAGTTTAAGTGGTTCGTTTACAATTTTACCTAGGCAGGTATCATGCGCCTTCATATAATATTTCGGATTATTTCTTTTACAGAAATACAAAGTTTGGTGTACTTTACAGGTATCTAAAAAGTTTGAATAACTCGGCGTGTATAGCAACTTTTCGTCGTTGGTGATTATATAATCATGTGGATTGGATATGTATGCGATTACATTATTTTCAATTAGTTTCGGGGCGGGAATTACGCGATACGCTTTATAATTTTCTATTTCAGGGATTGGTACTTTGATGATGTAGACAAAACGGTATCCTATTACGGTTATCGATACGTCGCTTATTTCTAAATATTCAAAGTAATTACTACCGTGGACAGGAATGGGCATTCGTTCGTTACCCTTTTCGTCTCTTATTAACTTAATAGCGCTAATTAATAACTTAGGCGATAAAAGCTGAGGGTTTGTTTGGCCAGATTTTCCGAAGATAATTGATTCCATTAAAACTCTAACATTTCTGTTTAGGTCTAGCAATGCCAATTCGATTTCGAAGCACATCTCAGTAATCAAAGAATCCTTTTCTAATGTTTTTTCTTTTTGCAGTAATTCATTCAGGTTTTTGTCGACAGTTTGGAAATTAAGATCGATTTCCTGCAATGATTTGTTATATTTGCGAAAGAGAGTCTCACTCTTCTGAAGGGAGAGTTGTATAATATGAGTTTGATTTTTGAATAATTCTGTAATTCTTCTGTTGTCATTATAAACCGCATCTATTTCTTTATTGTAATATTCTGCATCCTCTGCGCTCATTGTTCCAAATAGTATTTTACTTGCTTGACCAACAAAATCAAATAACCCACGTTTATTCCTGAAGAGGGTTGGTATACCAATGGTGGAAAACAACTTGTACTTATCATTAATGGTAATGTCCAATTGTTTACGTAATTGCTGAATTAATCCACTTTTTGCACAGATGTTCGAACACAGTGTTTTCACCGTGTTCAATGCCTCGCCAACTTCGCTCTCCCCCAAGGTCAGCTCGTCCAAATTGTAATAAGATATCACATTGTAAGTCTCGTGGAAAAACTTCGTATCTCCCAAATACTCCATGTGCAAGTTAGGCAATGTCGAGAATTCTATTTCCCCCGACTTGCTGGCATTGTTTGACGATATCTTAATCAGTATGGTTCTGGAACAAAGTAACATTAGCATATTTCATTCTATTCGCATGAACAATTATCTCTTTTTTATTCTTAGCTATGTTATAATTAACGTCGGAAATTTTCTCAATTATCCTGTATGGACCTTCAAATGGCAAATTCAATGCGTTCGTCTTGTCATTAGCTGTACTATCTCTTTTTAGCCAAATGAAATCCCCAGGATGAAATTCTTGTGGATTAATCAGCCGATCATATCGTTCTTTCGTCCGTCTCTTGCTGTCAGCGATAATTTGTTTGCTTTCCTCCATTGTTGTTGTAATTTTCGTTTGTAGGTTTTCCAAATACTCAGGGTAAGTGGTATTGGTCCTTTTCAACGAAGAGATACATCTCGGATTGTTTCCGAACGTTAATTCGTAAGGGGTGAATCCAGTACTTTCATGTTTAGACGTGTTGTAATATAAGTTTGCTAGATGGATTCGTTCGTCCCAGTCGTCCGCATTTTTGTTAGAGAAATGTCGCAAATAATCTTTCAATACCTGATGGCTTCTTTCTAGACTACCATTGCTTTCTGGATGAAAGCTAGTCGTAGTAATGTGCTTAATTCCCAACATTTTCGTAAAGTTCTTCATCAGATCGCTAGTGAAATTCGTCCCTCGGTCCGTTAGGATGGCACCTGGTACGCCAAAGTATCTAACGTATCCTTTCAGAAACATTTTCATTACTGAAGGGACTGTGAAATCTTTGAGTTCGAGTGCGACGAGGTATTTGGTCAAACAATCCTGGATCGTCAAAATGTATTTGTTCCGGTTAGCAGTCAATGGCAATGGGCCGCAAATATCCATGGCAATTTTGTCGTTGCATTTTTGCGGTGTGTCAGTGATTACCATTGGCATTTTTGTCGGGTGTCTGTTAGCCTTATTCCTCTGACAAATAACACAATTTTTTACAAATTTTTCTACATCTCTTCTTAAATTTTTCCAGAAGAAATGTTCTGATATCCGATAATAGGTTTTCTTGATTCCGCCATGACCTCCTATTGGGCTATTGTGGTTTTCTTCGAGTATCTTCTGGATATCACCTTCTCGGGGGATTATTCGCTCTCTGTCGTGGAGGTAGACAGTACAGTTTCCATTATTAAAAACATTTCGCCACAGCTTTTCTATGTCTTTCCTCGAAACACCAGTTAGGCGAATGCAACTGTCGTGATCGACATGAATCTCATTCCATTCTTCGGCAATTGCTGCATAAAATAATTCTTTGATGTATCTCGATAAATCATCGGTCGTTGTTCTTTGGTCTACCCCAATTACTACATGGAATTCACGGTTGTCTTCCTCAGAATAGACTTCGAAATTCTGTGCAGCCTCGTCTTGTTCTTCTTCCTCTCGTCTGACGAAACAAATATCTACACCACCCTCGGGTATTGGAGAGTTCGTCAAAAGTATTTTTCTTCCCAGTTTTTCTTGGAGGAATCGTTCGGTATCTTCCCGGGCATCGTCCTGATGTGGTTCTTCCAATTCTTCCATTGATATTTCCCCTGTTTCTTGAATCCTCCGTCTTTTTGTGCTCACGTTTTCTTCCAGTTCTTCTTGGTCAGCCTTTCTTCTTCTGGGCGTTATTATTTTCCTCGGCCAATCGTCTTCTTTCGAGGTACCTGGTGTCGGGCTTTCCTCTCTTCTCGATGACCCTGATGCCTGATTGTCAATGTTCACTTGACGGTTTACCAAGACTGGGTTCCTCGATAACGCATCTGCATTGGTGTTGAGGATCCCTTTCTTGTATACGATATCGTATTCATAATCTTCTAGAGCGATTCGCCACCTTGCAAGTCGTGAATGCGGATCTTTGTGATTCATCAACCAGATTAATGGACGGTGGTCGGTAATGATCTTGAATTTACGACCGTACAAGTAGGGTCGAAAATGTTTGATGCACCAGACAATCGCCAATAACTCCTTCTCCGTTGTTGAATAGTTTCGTTCCGCTTTGTTGAGTACACGGCTCGTATACGCGATTGGATGTTCCTTGCCATTTTTTTCTTGAGAAAGTATTCCTCCCAGAGCAATGTCCGAAGCATCTGTGGTCAATGTGAACTGTTTGGAAAAATCGGGGTACGCCAAAATCGGTTCCTTACATAATTCCCCTTTTAGGGTGGTAAAAGCCTTTTCCTGTGGAGTGCCCCAAATAAAATCAACATTTTTTTGCAGAAGCTGCGTCAATGGTTTGGCCTTTTTACTGTAGTCTCTAATGAATTTCCAGTAGTATCCTGTCAATCCTAGAAATTGGCGGACATTTTTAACGTTTTTCGGTTTTGGGAATTCAGAAACACTTCTGCAAGTTTCAGGGTTTGGTTTCACTCCTTCTTCTGTGATAATGTGCCCTAAATATTGCAGCTCAGGTCGAAGATATTCACATTTATCAGATTGAAGCTTTAAATTCGTTGTTCTCATTCTTTCAAAAAATACGCGTAACTTTTCATTGTGTTCTTCGAGAGTCCTCCCATAGACTACAACATCGTCTAGATAAACGAAGCAAGTGTTGCCGATCAATCCTCGTAGCGCGTTGTCAATCATCCTCTGAAATGTTGCTGGGGCGTTCTTCAAACCAAACGGCATGCGTAAGTATTCGAAGTGACCATGGGGTGTACTAAACGCTGTTTTTTTTCTATCTTCTATTTTCATTGGGATTTGATGAAATCCACTGGCCAAATCGAATGCTGAGAAGTACCGTGCGTTACCTAGCTGATCAAGAATTTCCTCGATGTTGGGCAAAGGATAGGCATCCTGTAAAGTTTTTTCATTTATTTTTCGAAAGTCGACGACTACTCTCCATTTTTGTTTGCCAGACGCGTCCTTTTTCTTTGGAACAACCCATAACGGTGAGTTGTACGGAGAGTTCGATTCTTGGATGATTCTTTTTTGATGCATTTCGTCTACTTGTCTCAGGATTTCCTCGTGTTGAGCCAAGGGGTATCGATATTGTTTGACATTTACTGGGGTCTGATCGGTCGTTTCTATTGCGTGTTCGGCCAGATTTGTACACGGTAATGGATCACCGGGAAGGTAAAAAACGTCTTGATACGTATCGATAATCTCCCAAATCTTATAGCGATCTTTTCCATTCAAAATGTGTTCAATTCGAGTATTTTCTTTCAATAGCTGGCTTCGGGAAATAGAATAGTTACCCGAATGCGACAGATCTAATTTAAACATTCTTGTCTCCGAGCACCTTCTAGCGAAAACTATCATGCGTTGTTTCATGTCGATAATGGCGCCTTCCTCTGCCAAAAATGGTCGCCCGGCAATACCATCTTCATCAAGAGGGAAATCGTTTGGGACTACTAAGAATGTGTGATCATTTTTACCCAGAGTAATCTTACATTCTTGGTTACAGAATATAGGAGTGTCGTTTATGCCAGTTATTGATGCGAATTTTGATCTTACCGGCAGGCCGATGGTGTTTTTTTCTTTTATCAAATTTACTGCTGCTCCCGTATCCGCCAAGAAGGAGTGGTCCCGCGCTCCATAGGTGCTGTGAATCCTGAGCACGAAGCTTGCTCCGGGGTTTTTTCGATCTCTTGACATTCGGTATACTTTATATTGTTCGGTGGTACGTTTGGCATGTGGCGGAAAATTCTGCCACGATGTGTTGTGACGTTTCGGGCATTCTCTGATAAAATGACCGATATTGCCGCATCCGTGGCACGGAAAGCTTTTATTTTCTTCCTTTCGTGCTCTTGGACTTCCTTTTTGATAATTCGGAGCGCTGCTGAACCTTCCCGGGTTTGACGAATTTTCCTTAAAAGGTTTTTTGAACAGAACCCGCGACATTTCCTCTTCTTTCTCGGTCTCCAGAGCGAGATTTTGCGCTTCTCTTATTGTTTCAGGCTTTCCTGCTTTCACGAATAATCTGATACTCGGCAACAGTCCCCGAATAAATTGTGCTAACCCTTGTTTTTCTTCATTTTGGAGTATTACTGCTCGATGTTGAGGGTTTAAGCTCCGATCACTCGTCACTGCACGTTTTACGTTCGCGTGATGTTCTGAAAATTTTTTATTATATGCATTCACGCCCTCACTGTTTTGTTGGCATTGGCTTCTCTCAAGCAAGCTGATTTCGTAGGACTTGCTATCCCCGAAATTGTTACGTAGCACTTGGAACAACTCTTCGGTTGTTCGAATGTCGTGACCGTCAATTGCTTTGCGCGCACCTTTAATGATTTTTTTCGATATCACTAATCTGGTGAACATATTTTTTTGTGTTTCTAAGATTTCTTCTAGTAGTGATTTTATCTCGAAAATAAAGGTTTCCACTGAGATGTTGTTCCCTTCGAACTCGGTAATAAATTCTAAGCTCTCTTTCAGTCGTTTTACAGTTGACACTTGGTGATTAGTTTCTTGGGGCGGCCCTTCATTAAGTTCTTCTGATGAATGTATTTCTCTGTTGCCTCCCAAATCTTCAATTTTCTGGTTCAGGCCGTCAACTTTTTCTCGAAGCGACTCTAACGCATCACGAAAGTCGTGCAGCATATTTTCCATTTCCGTAAATTAACGCGCCGTTTTTATTTAAACAAATTCTCACTGGTTTGTTACAGATCAAATTTTCACTTACACTAGCACCATTATGCTTCTCATTTTTTTGGACGGCATTTGATCACCGGTTTGAAGTATCCTTTTTAGCTGCCACCAATTTTATGTTATGCCGGGTTGTTTGGGGTGGAATCAAGTTGAAACCTTTTTATTCTCCGTTTTTCTCTTATATCAATCTCACATTTATTTAGAGACTCGCAATGAACAGATTTCTATTTCTACTTTCGTATACGGTAATTCTACTATTCGCTTATTCTCCAGGTCGTTCCGAGTCGAAGGAGTTACGACGACTGACTTCCCTTCCTTCCAAGATTCACCTTAGCCTATCAAAAATATGTATTACTCCGCCCTACTTCATATCACTCCGCGAGCAAAGCGCGGTTTTCGAAAGCAGTGCGGTTAGTCTCCCACGCTTGATTCGCTGAAACAGCAACTGTACCGTGGGACAGTTTCTTAGCGTAAAGTCTTTATCTAAAACTGACGACTCAGGATGCATTCCGAGGCGTTTCTAAGCCTTGGCATAACAATATATAGTGAGACCTACAGGTCCGTCTCAGGCGCGATACCCCCACCACAAATTCAAACAGAGAAACCGATCCATGATAGGAGCAGGGGGGGGGGGGGGGGGGGGGTAACGAATCCTAACAACTCAAAACACAAGGTCACAAAACCATAAGCAGGAAGAAAGCCGATGGAGAGAAGACACAGGAAAGAAAAAAACAGTATAAAAAGTTATCAATAAAGGGAATGGTAGGTAATAACAAAGGGAAGGGGAAAAAGACGTTGGAAAGAAAATAGAGAAAGCAACAAAAATACAGGAAACGTAAAATTTATTTAATTTAACAAGGAGACGGAGCAGTATATTGAACAGACTGCGCAAACTGGAAGTGCACCTTGTGGTGGCAACACCCTTGTCACGGAAGTATTTACCGGTAACGCAGACGTCGCCAAAGATGCTATTCGGAGAACCACGCACGCCTGCTCGCCCAACTCAAGAAGATAACGGAAAGAGGAAAACGATCTCTCCGCTCGAAGAGACGAGCCGTGAAGCCAAGAAAGCCAAGCGTAAAGGAGGTAAAGTCCGAGATGTTATACCAGCCGCAACCAGCCCGACCCAACCTAACCTGGAAGACAAGAGGGAAGGGGAGTGGGAAACCGCTCAAGGGAGGAAACACCGCAAGAAACGTGGTGTCGCGAAGGTTGCCCAACGCTGTCATAATCCAGAAGAGGAGAGAATCGAGCTATGCGGATATCATATGCAGAGTAAAGAAGGACGCCACGCTGAAGGAGGTCGGACAAAGCGTATCTAAGATACGCAGGACTGCGGCTGGTGACATGATACTGGTCTTCGATAAAACCAGTGAGGAGCAGGTAGTCTTCGATAAAACCAGTGAGGAGCCGATTGCCTTGCAGTTCTGCAAGGCAATCGGCAGCTCGCTGGATGACCAAGCAGCCATCAAGAGCCGGGTGCAGATGACGTCAATCGAGATCCGGGACCTCGTAGAAACCACTACGAAAGAAAAAAATCAAGAGGTGCTGGAAAACTCGCTAGGCGAACAGACCAAAATTGAGCTACAGGCCATAAAGTCACTACGCAAGGCGTTCGGCGGCACCCAGACAGCGGTTGTGACCATCCCTATGGTGGTAGCCACAAAGATTACTGAGACAGGGAAACTGCGAGTGGGCTGGGTCGTCTGCCGAGTCCGTGAACTTGTGCAACCAACCAAATCCTTCAAGTGCTGGCAGTACGGACACCCGGCCCGAAACTGTAAGAGCACGATGGACAGGACGAAGTGCTGCATCAAATGCAGTACTGAATGCCACAAAGCCGTGGAATGCGAGATGGAACTGTACTACGCACTGTGCAGCGGAAGGGAAAATTAAGAGACCACCAAGCACGCGGCTAGAAACAGCAAATATGCTATCTTCAGAAAAGCCTACCGGGAGCGTATCTAAAAACGTGGATAAGAATACTGCAGGTGAATCTCACCCACTGCGAAGCAACATAGGATCTACTCGCGCAAACCGTGCGCGAGGAGAAAGTGGACGTGGAGATCATATCGGAGCCGTACCGAATCCCCGACCAGCAGTCCTGGGTGGTGTACCCCTTCCAAGAGATCGTGGGAGTACGTCAGGACGGTTTCGTCGGGACCAAGGTAAATGGAATTCACCTGTATAACTACTACACCCTACCAAGCTTGATGCAGGAACAGTTGGAAGAAACATTGAACCGGCTGGTCACTGATGTAGCAGACCGGAATCCACGACTAATAGCTGGTGACTTCAACGCCTGACCGATCGACTGGGGCAGCAGAAGGACTGATAAAAGAAGGCAGGCGCCCTTGGAAACCTTGGCTATGCTCAACCTCGTCCTGCTAAATGATGGCAAGGCACCAACGTATGTAAAGGGCGAAGCGAGCTCCATTATAGATCTCATCTTTGTCAGTCGCGGCTTTGCGAAAGGGAACACAGACTGGCAGGTGACCGAAGTCTATACTCATAGCGACCACCGGGCTATCACCTGGAATATCGCGAAACAACAGAGGTGTAATGCACCATCACCGAACAAGCCAAATACCAGGGGCTGGAGGGCAGGAACATTCGACGAGACTGTGATCCGACTAGCTATGGAGGATGGAGAGACCGAAGAAGAAACGGCTAAGAGAAAAGTGGAAAAAGTGATGCGAAGGGTAGCCAGAGCGTGCGACACCATGATGCCAAGAAGAGGACAGGGGAACCTACGTACTCCGGTATACTGGTGGAATGATGAGGTGGCCGCGCTCCGCAGGGTAAGCAACCATGCCAGGAGACTAGCCCAGCGTGCTAGATGCAAACCCGCACACTCACGATTGGAGGCGAACTTCAAGAAGGCGAGGGCCCGAGTGACTCAGGCCGTTGAGCGCAGTAAGCGACAAACCTGGAAAGAGCTGATCCTTGAGGTGGACGGCGACCCGTGGGGGAAACCATACAGGTTGGTCATGACCAAGCTGAGGAAGCAGTCGAGGTAAAAACCAACTTGCCCTGACCAGCTGGAGGGAATAGTCACGACTCTGTTCCCCCAACAGCACGACCTTGACTACCTGATAGGAGACGAAGATGGCAAAGCCATACCTTTCGTCGCTAAAGACCCACTCGTTCGTCTGAACGTATTCAGTTTGGAAGTGAGGTATTACAAGTTGTTCGGCCTTGTGGCGAAAGGTCGTGCCGTGTCTAGGGCGATTTGAGTTGAGAACGCTGTGCAGTAGACAAAGAGCATTGAGTTTACGCCTGACATTTAACTTTGACCATTTTAGTTGATCCCAGAAAGGCCCAATGTGTTCATCCCATCGGACATCAAAGATGAAATGGACGCAAGAGTTCAGAACGACTTTAAGTACTTTAAGTAATCAAAGAGCGGGATTATAAGCGTATTTACTAGTTTGGCTCTAATTAGTCGTGGCAGCGAATTGCGACGAGTCTTTAGTTAATGCAGCTGCGAATTAGAGACTTTCGCGATGTGTATTGCGTGCTCCTTCCATCGGAGAACGTCGTCAACCCATACACCTGGTATTTTGACTGATGAAGTGCACGTGATCGGGGTTGGACCATTTAGTATGCCAGGCAGTGCTGATAGGTCAAGGGCTCTGATGAATGATCTACTACCGACGATAATGGCCTGAGTCTTGTCCGGATTGAACGAGAGCAGGTTGAGGGCGGCCCACACTCTAATCAGGACGATATCCTTGTTGATTTTTGTGATGTTCTTCTCAAGGTCATGGACTGGAGTGCGAACGAAAACCTGAAGATCGTAGGAGCGGGACGAAGAGAAACGGCGAACGAGGAGACGTTCAATATCAGCCAAGATACGCTGGACACTGATGGGATGGGTACTGAGGACAGCGAAATCACAAAGGCCCTCATAAAAGCCATGAACAATATACGTAACGAGCAATGACGAGAACGTATCACCACAAAAGTGGAAATTAAGTAACAGGATGACCGATGCATCGTGAGATCACGGCAACTACAAGACGAGACAAACAAGAAACTCACAAATGAATTCCACAAAATCGAAGAACGCACCGAACTAAAACTCGTTATTGCTCAGAAATTAGTAGAACAAAGCCACAATCAGGTTCGAAAGGAAAACAACGAGAAAATTGAGGATTTCAACACCCGGATGGAAGCCATCAGACAGGTCGTCACGGACCACTCCAAGCGAATCACGGAGTGTGAGAAGAATATCCAATCCCAAAACTCGGCCACAATGAGCAACACAACATGGGGGACGGGACTCAACGTCAGCCAGATGTACGCTGCCAAACAAAAACCACCTACATACAATGGTGACGCGATGACGGCAGGGAAAGACCTATGAGGTTCCTGAAAGACTTCAAGAAATTCTGGCGAATCACTGGAACTACGGATCTTCAACTCTTGATCAGTCAGTCACTAAACGACACTGCCAAGGACCGGTGAAGAATAGTCGAGGACAGGGTCCAGACGATAGACGATTTCGAGGAACAATTCCGGGCGCGTTACTGGAGCCAAGAAATCCAGGACAAGATTCGCCGAAATCTCGAATTCGGGGCATATCAGTGGGACGGGCACCATATGACCCAAACCGAGTATGCCACCCAAATATTCGGGAATGCAGAAGACTTGAGTGAGGCGCCAGCAGAGGACCAAATAATTCGGAAATTAGCCAATCATTTTGACGAGTCAATAAGAATGGCAGTACGGGCTAGTGGCATTAAAAACTTCGAACTCTGGAGAGTATGAATGGGGCAGGACCACTGAAGCCAGAGATCCCTTCCACGGCGGCAGGAGCCCATCGTCTCAACATGGCAGCAAAATAATAAAGCAGAGAACGATAAATAATTTGGGGTTTTTCAAATTTTGAGGCACCGAGCGAATGTTTTTTTTTTCGTATTGCCGCTATCGTAGAGATTCGATCTGGACGTTTCCATATCGAATAACAAATAAATTATTTAATTTTTATTACGACCCTGATCAAATTTTCAATTCTTAGTTGTTGCGGCGGTGGTAACAATTATCACGCCCGATGATATTATTCAATAAGAGTTTGTGTTATGATTCTTATCTCAAGAAATAAAAATTAAATTCGTTTTTTTACAGGCTTTTGTTTAACTTGACTCGGCGTTAGATGCGAAACGGAGAATCGATATTTCACCCACTTAGGGTTCGTCCATTAATCACGTGAGGTTTTTTGGCCACTTTTTGAGGCACCTGCTCCCTCATGGTGATATGTGGTGAAGTTTCTGTTATCCAAATCCTCCCCCCCCCCCCTATTTGAGCCTCACGTAAATTATGGACGACCCCACATCACCATGGGCGTGGGGGGGGGGGGGGGGGGGGCGCTCACAGAATGGCCAAAAAACCTCACGTGATTAATAGACGATCCCTTCCCAACTACTCAGAGCTCTGAAATTTTTCCAACATGCATTTAAGGCGTGACAATACATCATTCAACGTTAAAAAAAGAAATAGAAAACCACTTTCTGTGAGATGTAAAATGGAAAATCGACCTTTCATCTACTTCTCGACTACTTAAAGCTCTGCAATTTTGAAACCATGTACAGTAGAACCTCGATTATTCGAACAAATAGAAACGGGGGCTAGTTCGGGTAATCAAAAGTTCGGATAATCGAAACGTGGGTTTTTTAGGACGAGATCATAAACAACAACTATTTACATAAAAACAGTACATATATATTAACGTTAATATATATATATTTTTAATACTTAAAAAAAGTCGAATGCCTTTTTTCATATTTAAAAAAAAAATCTACCATTTTTAATTGATGAACGGCTGTATCGCGTTTTTGAGCGGATAAGTCTCGCAGCCGTTTGAGAAGGAGAAGTTGCGTTGGGCTGCTTATTGTTCCTCACGGCGGTGGCAGCGAGCAACAATGTATCTTTTGAGCCAACGTTCGGATAATTGAGCGTTCAGATAAACTAAGTCATCGTTCGTATAATTGAGGGTTCGGATGATCGAGGTTCGGATAATCGAGTTTCCACTGTATCTCAGACGTGACAGCGTATGATTAGAATTTAAAAAATACATTTATTTTTTAAATTACGACTCTCTGTTGAATGCAAAACGGAAAATCGGTATTTCATCCACTTTTCAACTACTTCGTGCTCTGAAATTTTGCAAACCTGTAACTAAGAAGTGACACAAGCTTTCATTCATAGTCGCATGTGGGTGACTTCTACAACACTTCTACAAACACGATTTCTACTTTTTAGCATATGATGTAAAGGCTTGGTAACAAATTATTTTCTTACATATAAATGATTTCTATTCATGTTACCGATATTCTGAATATCCGAATTATCCAACTGGCGAGTACCCCAATTTTGCTGAAAAAACGGATTTACAAACTTATACAAATAACAAAGATTAAATGCAAGTAGCGACAGCTGGTTCATCCGACTGCGAGCTGTTACGTGAGCAAAAAAGCAACTAGTGCGAACTGGCGAACATTTCTGAAATCATTCGTCGATTTTTAGATTAAATTTCCGGTAGTTCCCCTCAAAGTGAAAGCATACCTTTGAAATCGACGACTTGCATGATGGTTGTAGGGGTTGTAGGCTCGGACGATCGGCGCCCAGTGCCTAGGGAATAGAGACGAAATCGATTCTCTCGATCATTTTCCTAGCATACATAGAACATACTCGAAACCGTCCCGTCGAGTTTGTAAATGATTTTATCTCGTTCCTAATCGGGAGAGTGGTTCATGTCAGCAGAGGTATGAGCTGCGAAAACGATAGCTCCTTTGAGTACGTGTAAAAGATGAAATCAACGGCTCGATTAGCACATTCGGGTATTTTTCACTATAACCCTGCCATACTCGTCACAAACTGCATCGATTTCATCTCTGGTTCAGTAAACGATGCCGAAGACGTAGGTGGTCTATAGCCGAAACGGAGCTCGGACGATTGCCACTCAGTTTCTAGCGAACAGAGGTGAAATCGATTCTCTCCATCATTTTTATAGTATCCGTATCACATCCTCGAAACCATCCCGTCGAGTTTGTCGTTGATTTTATAATGTTCTTAATCAGGAGAGTGGATCATGTAAGCAGTGGTAAGAGCTGCGAATACAACGATAGGTCCTTTGAATACGTGTTAAAGATTAAATCAAGGGCTCGGTGGGTACATTCGAGTAGTTTTCACTATAATCCCGTCATACTCGTCATACTAGGTGCGCAACTAAGTTTCCGGGTTTTTTTGACCAATTAAAAATCCAAATTTTCAAGACAAATACAAAAAATGGTTCATTCGAAGTATTGTCCCTCGCTGTTTACACATTTTTGCCATCTCTCTGGCAATACATGAATACCGCGATGATAGAAAGACGCGTCTTTGGACAGAAACCAATCGTCCAACCAATTTTGTACTGCATTGTAATTAGCCAAGTGTAGCCCACCCAAGCCATGCGCCATCGACCGGAACAAGTGATAGTCTGAAGGGGCCAGGTCTGGCGAATACGGTGGTTGCGGTAGCAGATCTCATTTCAGTGTTTTGATGGTGTCCTGGACGATGGAACTGCGATGGCACGGAGCGTTGTCGTGCTGCAATATCACACGTTCGTGTCTCGTGTCCCATTCTGGCCGTTTTTTGAGCAATGCGTGGTTCAGATTGATTAGCTGTTGTCGGTAGCGATGCCCATTGACAGTTTCATCCGGTTTCAGCAGCTCATAGTACACGATTCCTTTCTGGTCCCACCAAATGCAGAGCATTGTCTTTTTTCCGAAGCCATTTGGCCGTGCCGTGCCGTCGATGTTGACGCTTTTCTTCATTTGGGATTCTCGGAATATATCCATTTTTCATCGCCAGAAACAATTCGATGCAGGAAACTCTTTCTGTTCTGCCCCAAAAGCAAAACTTCGGAAGTGGCTCTTCGATTTTCCATTTGTCTCTCAGTCAACTTATGCGGCACCCACTCTCCTTCCTTGTGAATTTTTCCCATAGCGTGCAAACGTTTCGAAATACATTGCCGAGTCCCATTTAATGCCTCGGAAAGTTGATCTTCTGTTTGAGTGTCATCTTCATCCAATAACGCTTGCAGATCGGCTCCCGCAAATGTTTGCGGTCTTCCCGAGCGCTCCTTGTCCCCAGTCTTAAAATCGCCACTTCTGAAACGCTTGAACCAATATTCACACGTTGTTTTTGATGGTATATGTTCGCCGTAGCCCTCTTCAAGTAACCGACGTGCTTCAGCTGCTGTTTTTTTTCTGGTTGAAGCAGAAAAGCAATGCTTCCTGAAAATGCTGTTTATTTGACACAAACTTTGACATCTTCGAGGTTAGAAAAAAGGTCGTTGTGTTGCTATATTTGTTTGTATTACGACTGGTTATTCTTAATAGATGTCCAAGATATAAAGACACCCAATTTCAGACCTGTATGCCGACTACATGTGTCGCTAGCGCTATCCATGTGTGAAACCCGGGAACTTAGTTGCGCACCTAGTAAACTGCATCGATTTCATCTCTGGTTCAGTAAACGATGCCGAAGATGTGGATGGTCTATCACCGAACCGGAGCTCAGAGAAGCGCAGTTCCTAGCGAACTGAGGTGAAATCGATTCTCTCAATCATTTTTTCTAGTATGCATATCACATTCTAGAAATCATCTCGTCGAGTTTGCCGTTGATTTCATGTCGTTCTCGATCGGGAGAGTGGATCATGTAAGCAGAGGTACAAGCTGCGAATACATCGATAGCTCCTTTGAGCACATGATCCACTCTCCCGATCGAGAACGACATGACATCAACGACAAACTCGACGGGATGTTTCTGAGAATCTGATATGGATACTAGACAAATTATCGAGAGAATCGATTCCATCTCTGTTCGCTAGAAACTGAGTGGCAATCGTCCGAGCTCCGTTTCGGCGACAAACCATCCACGTCTTCGGCATCGTTTACTGAACCAGAGATGAAATCGATGCAGTTTCTGACGAGTATAACGGGGTTGTGGTGAAAACTACCCCAATGTACCAATCGCTCCCGTTATTTCATCTTTTACACGTATGCAAAGGATCTATCGCATTCGCAGCTTGTACCTCTGCTTACATGATCTACTGTCCCTGAACGGGACCGAGATGAAATCCACGACAAACTTCACGGGATGGTTTCTAAAATGTGTTATGGATGCTAGAAAAATGATCGAGAGAATCGATTTCATCTCTGTTCCCTAGGCACTGGGCGCCGATCGTCCGAGCCTACAACGCCTACAACCATCATGCAACTCGTCGATGTCGAAGGTATCCTTTCGCTTTGAGGGGAACTAGGCGGAATTCAAATGTAAAAATCGACGAATGATATCAGAAATGTTCGTCAGAGGGTCCAGGGATCATACGGAGCATCGTTTACTTTTTTGCTCACGTAACACCTCGCAGTCGGATGTACCAGCTGTGGCTACTTGCATTAAATCTTTGTTATTTATATAAGTATGTAAATCCGTTTTTTCACAAAATTGGGGTACTCGCCAGCTGGATAATTCGGATATTCAGAATACCGGTAACATAAATAGAAATCATTTATATGTAAGAAACCAATTGTTTGAATAGCTTTTATTTAATATGCTAAAAAGTATAAAATACATTTTTATTCGAAGTCACCCATATGCGACTATAAATGAAAGCTTGTGTCACTTCTTAGTTGCATGTTTGCAACATTTCAGAGCTCGAAGTAGTTGAGAAGTGGATGAAATACCGATTTTCGATTTTGCATTCAACAGCAAGTCGTCGTTTAAAAAAGAAATGTATTTTTTTTTATTCGAATCATGCGCTGTCACGTTTGAGATACATGTTTCTAAAATTGCAGAGCTCTATGTAGTCGGGAAGTGGATGAAATATCGATCGTCCATTTAGCATCTCACAGAAAGTCGTTTTTTATTTATTCATTTTTTTAAACGTTGAATCATTCATTGTCACGCCTCAAATGCATGTTTGCAACATTTCACAGCTCTAAGTAGTTGGGAAGTATGTGAAATATCGATTTTCCTTTTCTCATCTAACGCCAAGTCAAGTTAAATAAAAGCTTGTAAAAAAACGAAACAAAAAAAAACGTGCTGTACCTCGGTACATGAAACTCCCGATATATTGGAATGTTGCCGACTCTGTTAATTTTTATTTCTTGAGATAAAAATTATACCACAAACTCTTATTGATTAATATCATCGGGCGTGATAATTGTTGCCACCGCCGCAACAATTAAGCATGAATAATTTGATCAAAGTCGTAATAAAAATTAAATAATTTATTTGTTATTCGATATGGAAACGTCCAGGTCGAATCTTCACGATAGCGGCCATACGAAAAAAAAACATCCGCTCGGTGCCTCCGAATTTGAAAAACACCAAATTATTGATCGTTCTCTGCTTTATTTCTCTGAAAAATAAAGATTACGAATGCATTACACGTCTCATGAATGTCGGCAACCTTCACGCCTCGGCCCAGAATTCATGGAGCGACAGAAGACGAGGCGGGAAATATCACATCATCCGCGCCGTCATCTGTCAAATGGTGCGTTTCTCAAGCCTTGCATGTTCAGAGCGCGTGTTACCTGTCAAACGCACGCTCCGAACTTCCGTACCCAAGATGACAGAAAATAATAGCAGACAATACAAGAAACGTCAAACTGGCCGGGCAAGCGAGACAGAGCTACCTTGCTCGCTGCCTGCTACGCGTGTCGCGCTCAGACTCGTCGCTTGAGTGGCGTCGTCGCTAAGGCCAGGCTTGAGCCCGACAATGATCAGTCGAACGCCGAAATTCTAATCGCTCTCATTTGAAAACTATTATACGGAAAAAAAACGCCTTGGTACTCGGGGCACCCCCCCCCCCCCCCGCCGAACCCACCAGTTCCGGGTCACTTATAATGAAACACCTTGTATATGTGTATATATATATACATATATTGTGACGTTGCGTGACAAGGAGTTTCGAGAAAAAGCCCGTGTGACCACGCTCGGGCGTAATCTCCGCCACGCACTTTCACGTGAAATTGATTTGTTAATTTTAAGCCAGTTTAAAGAGTTTTATTGTATAGAATCAGCGACACTATCCCCCCCCCCCGTTCCTTCTCGTACCGCTATCATGACAACCACGAAAGGACCACGCAGACCCTCGACTGGGGCCAGGTCGGCCCGGCCGTCAACTCGGCGACGAGGAATATCGGGCTCGCCGTCCAAGGGCATCCTGCTGCCATCTCCCGGGTCTCCGGCCCACCGCGAGTCAGGAGAGACTGCAGCTCTCGCGCGGCAGGGCAGGCGAGCGTCGTACCGATCGGGGCGCTCAACGACTCGGGACAGAGAGAAAATCAATCGAGGAGATCGGCCGGAAGAGCGATCCACAACGATCGAGCAAGAAGATCGATGGGAGGTCCGTTGTCTAGCGAGGAATCGGGCGAGACGAGGAAGCCGGCCTGCGTGGTCCGATATTGAGTCTCTGAGCGTGGTCAGCGAAGGACGAGATGGATCGGCAGCCCCGGCGTAGGAAAAAGAGAATAGAATAGAGACGAGGACACAGGGTTCATAACCGAATTCATTGAGAACGAATTCTCCGCGCAACCTGAAAGTCTTTTCTCTTTTTTTATTTTGCGAGAGCGGCCACGGCCGTCGACCGAACCAAATGACACCTTTCGCGAGAAGACATTGCAAAAGGTTGGATCGAGCAATTAGTATTTTGCTATCTCCCTTTTTTTGGTACGCGGAATTAATTCATGTAAAATAAAATAAAGAGTGTAATAGTCGTGGTCCATGTGATAAGAGGCCATCGCGTTCGAGAACCCCGTCTGTCCCCGATGCCCCGAGATACCCATTAACCTTCTAGCGAGTCTCATACGAACAATACGAGCTAGCGATTGTTTACTTTTTTTTTGCCCGAGAACGGCTGGCGCCCAACTTACTGAATTTATAAAATACAAAATATTTGAACGAGTCGAGAAATCGAGTAGGGGCTTCGCGTGTCCAGTAACCCGTTTAATTCAAGTCAAAATTATTATCATTATTGCGGAATCTTTTCATTATATCGAGTCTAACTTTATTGTTCTTTCTTGTATTTATTCCAGTAACTTCTTTTTGTATCGAGCTTCAATTATCTTTGTGTGAATTAAATTATATTTAAATTTTATCATGTGTTGAACCAGTATTAATTTTCCCTTCCCCCTCCCTCCGCCTACAGTACCACGCGATACCCGTCATAATATATAGGTTATGTTGGAAAATATATAGCATGTTATTCGATAGAACTCTCTAATTCTTACAATGATATTAACTAATTGATATAGTTTATGTGATACAACAAATAATTATAGGAATTAATTTGGTCTCTTATGTCATATCTGCGACTGAGATGCTACAAGCACTCGATAGCATAGGGACAGCGTGCGTAGCTATGAGTAGGTAGGTTCTCAGTTCGATTCCCATATAGGTAAAATATTTTCTTCGATAAAAGTCATCTCAAAAGGCCAGGGAATGATGAATTATGATAGAAAATCGTTGTCGTAAAACTCCCAAATAAGTGTTTCATTTCATTTTGGATTTATGAAATATTTTATGCATATAGTACACTTCGATTTTCCGTGTACATAGTAAGCAAATAGAGATTGATTTGAATCGAATCTTCATTTATTCAATTTGAAAATATTCAATTTTTGAAAAGAATAGCTTCAAAAAAATCTATTCGATTTAAATAGATCCTATTTAAATTTTTTTTTGGCAGCGTAGGGCCGACGCTGCAATCGACGTAGGGTCGTTGCAGCAGTTTTAGCGACAAAACTAGTACAAAATACTGTTTTGAGAAAAACTCGTTTAAGTTCTCGTGTAGTACTGCAACAGAAAAATGCAACTTCTGTACGTAAAAAATTGCCGGCGCTGTAGAAGGACTTCTCTGGTTCAGCTTTTTCTGTGGCAGCAATCGGGGAATGTCGGTATCTTTCAACCTAACTTCGGTTGTCGATTTTTACAATCTCTTGTCTGCAAGCGTTTCCAACAAGCGTTTCCGGTCACGCAATTTGAACATTTCGACGGCGCGCTCCATACTCCAAGCGTAGTTCTTTCGTAACATCCAGCAAATGAATCGAACCATCATTCAATGACAAAGTTGCTGGGTTTGTTGCGGTATCAACGATATCAATCCCAGTGAATGATGCTTTCGAAGCAGTTTTCCACACAATCGACTGTAATGATCCGTTTGAATTTTATGTAAAATGTCCCTCGAATCTCGGCAATAGTTCCTTGTCAGTTAAAGCCCCGTACTAATTGGTTTTATTGGTTTTTGGACATTGGCATGCAGTGCAGGTTTGTCTTTGTAGTCGTTCAGTTAGCCGTCACGTTTAGCTTTTTGCTCCGTACACCTATATTGGAGTTTTATTGCTCTCCTGAACTCAATTTTGCTAATAGTTCAGTTTTGTTTGCGCCCAAATGTTTGTAAGAGATTGTAGTAACAGAATACAAATAAAAACGAAAAAAATCGAGATTTTCCGATGCCTAGTCCCCTTGAAATAGAAACGGGCTATTTTCAAAATGACTTCAAATGGGAAGAGGCATCTTTGAAACACTTTTCAAAATTACTATAACTACGCGTTATGTAAGGACTTCGTATCCTTCTTACATTATACATAACGATATGCTTAGTCGAGCATAGATAGCAGAATTTGCGAATCAAAGTCTAGCAGCTTTATTTCCCTCCTCCCTCGATTATATTAGGCAACGAACGAAAGATAATGGACCAAAAAGTGGCAAGCAACATTTTTATCACCTAGTATAATTACAACTTGAATGGCCATTTCACTTTAATTAAAATTATATATTGGAAAACATTAATAAGGATGTAGAAGAAAAGGACAATGGCTCAACCCTTAAGTACTTTGCGAATGTTCTCTACGTTTTAACAACAAAAAAGTTTTAGATACACTAAAGATCAGTCTTTATACGCCTATGACACGTAATATTATGTTGAAAAAATACTTTCAATTTAATTATAAATTATTGCAATGTACCTAAAGTGACTACAAAATGGCCAAAACATCGGGGGCGCGTTTTGGAATAATCACAAACCATTGCTAGAATAATCACGCTTCGGCATTTACAGGCCCATTGCTTGCGCGATGGATCACGAACTGATAATAACTTATATTTCCATTTTAAGAAACTATGAGGGCTGAGGTTTTTATGGGATTATCTTTTATTGTACCAGAAGTTTCAATACCTTGATCTCGTAAAAAAATGTACCGATAGCGGAAGCATTTCTGTTTTCTGCGTCACTGACAAATTATATTGTATAGTCGCCTACTCCCGCACTACCATTTTCTCTTCGTCATGCTTTCTGCCCTCGCTGTGTGTTTGGACTCGTTGCTTTGATGTACTCGATTCGATTGAAGGAATCCGACGAACGCATATTCTTCTGTGTCCCATCGTTATTGATTGCTCTTTCTTTTCTAAGAGGGTGAACACTCAAACTCGCATGTCGTTTTCTTTTGATGTCCTGACAAAACAGAGAAATTCTAATCCATTTTATCCAATATCTTATACAAGCTGTCACGAGTAGCATGATTATCTATTTTACACCACTCTTGTCTAATTGCTTGGCTTCGATTGCATGTTTGCTTGTCAACAGGTTATTTCTCCTACGATGTTACAATTCACCTGATTCGTACTTGCAATAAGCTTGGGCGGAGCATCATAAACGGAAGTCCCAAAGACAATGCATATTGCTATTCTTATTTCAACTTGAATACAACAGCGATGCTGTATACTAAAATAGAGCCTGTACTTTTTTACGAGCTGACACCATCAACTCGATTTATTATCGGGGCACTCCCGCACCATAGTGATATTTTAGTGGTTCTCCAAGTAGATGGATTTGAATCAGCGCACAGTATTCCAAAGTCTCGAAAAATATGACAAAATCGAAAAAGTTCGATATTTTTTTTTAGGCAAATCACCCTAGAATATTGTAGGGATGATTTTGCCGCATACTATGCCGGAAGGCCAGAAGGTAAACCTCTATATCTGCTCTCGAGCATCAGCCCGAGTTAACGCTTTCGGAACGATGCTCGTCAGACGCAGCGCTCCGAAATATTTGTAATTATTGATAGGTGAATAGTTAATGCTTGGTGTGCTCGATTTGAATGTAGCTTGAAGGAGCGTATTCCTAAAGATATGTATGATTTGAATATAAATTACTTGTTTATTGATTTTTGTTTAATTCCTACTAAAAATAAGGTGAAATATCAACTCGTCAAAAAATTAAATTTTCAATTGAACGGGTCGCATTATCGCGCCACCTTTTTTTACCACTTTATTTTAAAATGTAATACATAGTTTAGAATGTTTTCCATCGAATATCCCAAGAAACAGTTGCTTAACAATGCTAACCTCTTTTATAAACAACTTTATTTTGAGCGATGCGCTCGAGCACACGTAAGCGCGCAGCGGGCGAGTTGATACCCGACCTTTGACGCGTGTTGATCTGCATCTCGAATTAAGGACCTGACCCGGACGTTAATTTTATCTGATTATATTGGGAGTACAAATAAGTCTCCGCCGTTTGACAATAGATGGCCGCATCAGAAGGGTATAGTTTAAATTGTCGAAAATGTCGAGTTTTAATTGTGCGAAAATGTCGAGTTTTGCGCCGAATAAGCGTCATTTGCGGGAACTTTATACCTCCTATTTACGTTTTTAATTTAATGACATCTGCAGCTGAGGCTCATCGATTGCTTGTCGAAGCATATGGTGAGGCTGCTTTAAGGGACAACACCACGGTGACGGCTTCAAAAAATCGATTTTTTGAAAACCATCTAGAAAAATCTAAAATACATTTAAGATTAAGATGCCGTTGGACCCAGGTCGAAAGAATAATTATTTTCGGAGATATTGAATATTTTGTGGAGCGGTGCAGCGTTCCATGACACTCGAGGTCCCGCGCAGCTGCGCGCCTCCGGGTCGGCAGGTATACCGGGCCTTTCCCAGGTCCTGCGGCTCTCTCCCAGGTATTATTTTGTCTCCCTTCACAAAAACGGACTATTTTTATAAATATACTTTCGAAAAAAAGCCATAGGTAACGATAATTGAAAAATGTTCAAGGCAGGTATAGGGATAGCGTCATAGCGTCAGTTTGCGAATAGAAGCGACGCTACTCGTGTCTAAACGCTCCGAATCGTTTCGCTTATAAATATCGAACGCTCAGAATTATTCTTTGCACATCGAAATGGATAATCCGAAAGTGTACTCGGGGAAAAAGGGAACAAAACGGAGCTATGTGAAGAGGAGTCGAAGGAAAATTTCGAATCGAAAACCTCCGAACCGTTATAGCTCCGAAAATAGTTCTGCAGAGTATGTGAGCACGTCGGCGAAAAAGTTAAAATCGTCGGACGATTCAGAGGTCGGTGTTACTAACGATTTCGGTTATCACATAGTACACCTCGTCAATGCATTGAACATTATATCGACGTTAGTGGAGTGCAAAGTGTGTGATCGCGATATAAAGTTTACTGAAAAAAGTTTGCGCGGACTCGGATTCAAAATCGAGGTCAATTGCGGCCATTGTGAAAAAGTGCAAATCAATTCGTGTCCTATGATTGACAATGCATACGAAATAAATCGTCGGATCGTATTCAGTATGCGTCTTCATGGCGTCGGTTTGAATGGCCTGATGAAGTTTTGTGCATTTATGGACCTACCGCGCCCCATATTTTAGTCTTTCTACGATCGAATCTAAATTCGATTTCGATTGCCACTAAAGCTGTGAGCACAGTGAGCAAACAAAAGGCTGCACTTGAGGAGGAGACAATTTCGTTGGAAAATGAGGTGGAGGACGGAATTATCGTTTCAGGCAACGGATCGTGGCGTAAGGGGGCGTCCATTAATTACGTGAGGCGTTTAGGAGGGGGGGGGGGAGGGGGTCGAGCGAAATCTCACCCAATCTCACGTGGGGGAGAGGGGGGCTTCGGCAAATATCACGTAATTTTAGTAATTTTAATAATTTTAGTAATCCCATAATTTTTATCACGTAGGGAGAGTCTCCCTACTACTTTACATGGTGGAGTAAATGGTACTACAACTGCAGTTACTTCTAGTACAGTGTATTTTCCGTGAACGTATGCATTTTGAAAAATATCACGTGAGATTAGGGGAGGGGCGAGGGGTTCGAGCAAAATCTCATGACATCTCACCAGGGGAAGAGGGGAGGTCGAAAAATTGCCAAAATCACCTCACGTAATTAATGAATGCCCCCTAAGCGCGGTTTCAGCTCGCTTTTCGGCATAACATCGCTAATCAGCTGGTACACTAAAAAAGTGATCGACGTTATGGTGAAATCGAAATATTGCAAAGCTTGCGAGCATTGGGAAAAAAAAGAAAGCACCGCGGAGTACTGGGAGTGGAAAAGTACCCACGACGATGAGTTCCAGGCGAACCACAGCGGCTCCTCCGGAAAAATGGAAGTCGACTCAGCTGTCGAAATGTTTCAACGGTCTGGAGAGCTCTATGGCATAAAATATAAATATTATATTGGTGACGGCGATTCTAAAACGTTTCTGGGCATATCGAATAGCGATCCATACGACGGTTTCGAGATAAAAAAAAGAGTGCATCGATCATGTCCAAAAACGTATAGGGACGCGCCTCCGCGAAATCGTGAAAAAACAAAAAGGATTGTCTGACAGAGGAAAGCTCACCGGAAAATTGATTGACGAGTTGAGCACATATTACGGCTTGGCTATTCGGAGGAACAGCGATGATGTTGAAAAAATGAGGAAGGCAATTTGGGCAACTATCAAACATAAAATATCCACAGATAGTGAGCCACAACATGACGATTGCCCAGAGGGAGCCGAGGCGTGGTGATCGTGGCAGCGAGCGGTCGCAAGCGGTAATATTTCTGAATATCGCCATAAGCCGCCTCTTCCTGAGGAAGTATTGGAGGCAATTACGCCAGTCTTCGAAAATTTGAGCAGAGACGATTTGCTGCAGCGTTGTTTGGGCGGCTTCACGCAAAACAACAACGAAAGCTACAACAAATCAGTTTGGGCAATAGCCCCCAAGTGTCAGTCCGGGAGCAAAAAAATCGTCGATATTGCAGCTGATATCGCGATATTATTATTCAATGCTGGCCTGAGAAGCCTCATGAAAGTTTTGGAGACGTTGGGTATAACTATCGGCCCAAATTGTTTCAATTTTTGCGTTGAAACCGACGCAGCACGGATCGAGCTGGCGGAGCGCTCGCTCGCAGACGCTGCAAAAGAGGCAAGAAGAGCCTCTACAAGTTCGAGAAAAGATGCTCGGGACAATGATTTGCTTCTTGAAGGCCAGCTATATGGTGCCGGCATCGCTGATTAAAGGTAAACATTTTTTTTCCAATTTATCGCATAAATTAACAAGCCTAAAACTTCGAACGCGTTTTTCTCAAAACCACTTTTTTGAGTGCGGCACGCAGCAGAACTCGAGCAATTTTTATCCGATCGACTTCAAATTTGGACTGCATCAATAAAACTAAATTATCTAAAGAAGTACATAGGATTTTTTCGATATCTCAATAATAAAAAAAAGTTATAGCCTATTTTTGACGAGAAATTTTGCTCGAAAATCGTCCTTTAATTTCAAAAGCGTTCCTATTTTTTTTAAATCAATATTTTCCTCAAATCCCTGTGTTCTTCTCTTCAAAATATCATATTATTAACGAAAACACTCGGTATTTTTTTTTCGGATCCACTTTGAAGAGAGTTCTGCTGCGTGCCGCGAAACACTGCAGATGCAACAGTACCTGACGTGGGAGCTTCCCCAGCGTCACCATGGGGCGTGAAAAATTTGAATTTTTTTTTTATGTACCTTCAATAAACAACGAACAAAACCAAAAAAAATTTCGTATATTTTTTTTCCACAAAAAAAATTCTTGAAAAATGGCAAAAAAACAGGGGTCACAGTGGTGTTCTGCCTTAAGTGATAGAAGTTGTCGTGAGTGGTTGAAAAAGTTTAAGAACGGTGAGTTTGACGACGAAGACAAAGAACGTAGCGGAAGGCCGAAACGAAGACGCGGGATTGGAAGCATTATCGCGTAATTATAACATAAGAGTTCCCGCAAATGACGCTCATTCGACTCAAAACTCGACATTTTCGCACGAAAAAATTATGTGATGCTGATACAAAATCGATAATATTTCAAGGTTATGGTCTTGCCAGATGTCCAACGTTACGATATGACGGTTTACATCTGACGATTTCAACCATAACCTCCTAGTGGGGCCATCTATTGTCAAACGACGGAGTTTGACGGAGTTGGGAGTACTTATTTGTACTCCCAATAGTATTATTTTGTTATGCACTACTCCAAAAAAATAAGGAACAGAAAATTTCTTCAATTTTTTAAGTGTTCTTTGAAGCGCTGTATCTTTATGAAAAATGGGGATATCGAGCTGAAAAAAAGCATTCTGAAGCTTCAAGGTTCTAGTTTCGAGATATTTTGGCAAATATTTTTTGTGCGCTACGGCTATCGCGCAATCATAAGAAATGGCGCGAGCACATTTTTTCCCAATTTTTCTTGATTTTTTCTTCGAGGGTCCACGGGCTCGCGATTTTTTAAAAGTTGAATCCATGCATAGCTCAGTTAGCTTGTTTATCCAGCTTTAATTTGTTTTTTTTTTCGTTTCTCTACGTCAATTTTTTGCTGAGATATCCTACTTTCAATGAAAAAGGATCCTTCTGTCTTTGATCATCGATATCTCAGCAACCAATGATTGCACAGGGAATTAAAGGGCAGCTTTGAAAACTTGAATAAATTATCTACAAGACCCTTTCGTTGATTTTTGAGAATTTTTTTTCTCACACTCAACATTAATTTTGAAAAAGTATAAAATAATGACTTTCTATGGTTATTCAGTGAACCTGCCACTACTTTACAAATATTGATGGAAAGACTAATGTGGCCAGGTTTTTTCAGCTACATGTACCCCCTAATAGTCCTGTAAATTTTCAAATTGATCCATCGAATCGTTTTTCCGAACCGATTGATCAAAGTTTTACAAAACAATTGAAGCAACAAGTATCGTTCCTAAACATCGTGTAATTATCATCAAAATGATGAGGCCAATTTATTTCAATTTTTTCACAACTTTGCACTAGTTACTTTTAAAATTTGGGGAAAAAATTGATTTTTTTTAAATTCTGTAAAACATTTCAGGAAAGAATACTGACTCATTTTTGACACGATTCGTTCTTTGGATACCATAATTTTACTCATCTTTAATTTTCACCCGAAGAAGCATGAAGAAACAAGGACTTCAATAAATATCGAGGGAACTGGGCTCGAAAAGTTGGTCGAGAAAAAACTATGGAAGAAGTTTTTGACTGGCTTTTGGCATCTTCGGATCCTCTAGTTTCTAGCCTTAGGAAAATGACTTTGAAAAAGAGCAAAAGCTTATCAAATGACGCGATTAAAATGTTGCTGCCCTCCAATGCCCGAGATCTGATAACGATGCTATTAAGAGCGCATCGAGTGACGGAGATCGTTCTGTTGACGAATGTTCGTAATGCCATGTATTCTCTTGGCGTTCACCTTATACACATTTAAATCAATGTTCTTGAGTATGATCTGTTTACAATAAATTTAACTTTACTACTAGCAACTTGACGTTTTATTTATATGACTTTTCAATCGAATGTGACTACTTTTTAAAAGCAATGTCAGCCATTTTGGGTCTGAATTTTGAATTGCGAAATTTGGTTTACGGATTCGTTATCAGCAACCTTGCAAACCCTCGTAAACGGATTTTCGGACGAAACTGAGAAGTTTTTGTGTGAAATTTCGGCCATTTTGGATCTGTCATTTCGAGTTCCGAAATTTGAATTTTGGATTCATAATCTATCGTTGAATTGATCGTTGATTCATATCGTTGAAAACTCCTATATACGGATTTTTAATCAAACCTGACAAGTTTTTTCGCAAAAATATCGGCCATTTTGTATTCGCCATTTTGAGTTTCTCAGTTTGTATGTCGGATTCGTTATCAGCAGCTTCGAAAACCTCTATTTACGGGCTGTGCTTGGAATCTGACATCTCTTTGATATCATGTCACAATCGTCGAGACTTTAAAACCCTGTGCGGCGTACTGGTCTGGCGGTTAGCGTGTTTGCCAGTACACCCGAACATCGAGAAGCCGCGGATTCGAAACCGAGCCCCGTAGTCTCAGAGAAAAAGAAACACATGGGTGGCGTAGCACCCATCATCCACGGATATCACGCACACAAAACGGTCCGTGTATGTTCATTGGGTATATGAGTAGAGTAGTTAGGGCAGTTCTAACGCTGGGATCTCAGGGGGAAGCCGAGCGGCGGGGTCCAGCGCGGGGAAGCCAAGTGCCTGGTGGCGGGGGTAGCCATGTGGTCCGAAAAGCGACTGGCGGGAGGGGGAAACCGCTGTCGACGAGTGCTTTGTGTGTGTGCGTGTTTTTTTAGAGGGGGGGATGCTTTTTGCACCGTAGGTTGCATTTGCAACCCCTGTGTTGAACTCGCGCACTTGCTGTACCAACTAAAACCCTGAACCTCTTTCTCACTGACCTTTTCTACTCCCGCGGGACCGCCGCCAAGCATTACTTCGCGAGAGTGATCACAGCCGTAGCTGTTCCTCCGATGGTGCCGACTGGCTTTCTTCCTCTTTTTTCAAGCATCAGCGGTTATCGTCACTGTCGCACTTTTTCTCTTATTTTCTTCTTGGCGCAGTTTCTTCAGCAGCGCCGTAGCGAAACTACTAATCGCTGCCTAGTTCTATTCTGTTTTCATCATGAGTCCCACTAAGGTCTCTGGCTTTTCCAGCCGAGGACTTTGGAACCACCGAACGTCCATCGCTTGCACTGCTGCCTCGACGCTTCCCATGTGATGGCGCAATGGTCACTATGTGTATAGATTCCCGATAACTGCCAGCGTGTATTGCCGTTAGCGAGTCCACCAGTGATGAAGGTGCGGTATAACACCGAGGAGGCATCTCCCTTACAGTACGTTGGTACCTCGCCATCGTTGAGCAGGACTAGGTTTAGTACGAACAGTGCTTCCAAGAGTGCCTGACCTCTTTTTACTGCCCTAGACCAGTGCCCAGGCATTAAAGTCACCCGCAATCGCATGTGGAGTCCGGTCCTTGGCGTCTTCTACCGGTCCAGACTTTCTTCAAAGTTCTTCAACGTCATGCTCGGTGGCATGTAGCAGCTGAAGATGTGAGCGCCGTTTGTTTTTGCCCTAATAAAGCCGTCTTCCAGTCTCTTCGAGATGTCCTGGAATGCTACCCAGAAACCCCAGGAATGGTGGTCGAGGTTTCTGTATGGTTCCTACATGATCGCCACGTCAGCCTTGTACTCCCGCACAGTCTGCATGAGCAGATCCTGTGCCGATTCACAGTGATTAAGATTCATTTGCAGTACTCTCATTCTCGCTTTCGGATGAGCGTCTGGTAAGCCTTCTTATACACTGGGCATTTGAAGCTTCCTGCAGCATGCTTGCAAGCATCATCATCCTCTTTGCCGCGACACAGCGGGGCTCTTCAGCACACTTTTCGGCCTTGTGACCTTCGCCGCCGCACTTAATGCAACACTTCGATCTGTCCACCGTGTTTTTGCAGCTGCTAGACAGATGCCCATAGTGCCAGCACTTGAAGCACTTAGTTGGCTTCACTATCTCTCGAATTCGACAGACTACCCAGCCAACTCGAACGTTCTCTGTATTGGTAGCCTTTTTCGCGACCGAGGCAGGTAGTGTCACCGTCGCTGTTAGGGTGCCACTGTACGCTTTCCGGGTAGATTTGATAGCTTCAGCTTCCACCAAGGCGTTCTCGTCTAGGACGTCCTGGAGGGCTTCGGAGATTTCCTGCTTCGTTGTATCTTCAGCCAGGTCTCTGATTTCGATCGTAGTGAGCTGCACCCTGCTTTTTATTGTCGCTTCTTCGCCGAGGGCCGTCTCGATAGCCGTAGAAAACTCGGCGGTTTTGTCTTGGCTTGCTTTATCGAAGACGAAGATGATGTCACCCCCCATCGTTCGACGTATTTTCGAGACACTTTGTCCCACCTCCTTTAATTTGTCGTCCTTCTTTATCTTATAGATAGGATCTCAGCATAGCTGAGATGTCCTTTTCGCTCGATTATCAGGGCATTAGGGAGTGCAGGCTCCTTGCGCTGCTCCCTTCGCGGTTTCTGAAATTAAACAATGACTTTACTATGTATAATTTCGTCAAGTCAACTATACATAACATTTTTGGTGTGTGTGTGGGCGCGCCTGTTTTTTTTATTATTGAAAAATTATTTTATTTTCATTATCAGCAGCGGTACAGTCATTCTCAAACAAACAAAACATGCCCCATACTAATCTATCAAACATAATGATATTTAGACAGATATACAAGTTTTAAGATAATACTCACAATCGGCCCGGTATACGTTCAGGCAGGTAGGATGTAACGTCGCGAGCAAAGTGCATAAAAATATTGCGCTTTCTTTCTCCTACTTTGTTGAAATCCCCCGAGAACGCTGGCCTGAGCGATTTCCCATGGAAATCGAGAATAACCATTAAACGAATATGGCATTCACATTTTTCGACACATTCTTGTATCTTCTTAAACTTAGACATAACACAACTGCAATGTAACCTATCGATAATAAGCGAGCGTCGGGCGTACTTTCGTACGACCCTCCTTACCCACTCGAATCCAACGAGAACATAGTTTTAGGCACGCTTTCTCGGAAAAGTCGTAAAACAAAAATTATCATATTGCAAGCCAGATGACCCAGAGTTCACCCGCCGGCGAAGGCATAGCTGAGCTCCGATTCTTAAATCCGTGTGGGAATCAAGGATAGACCAAGACCACCGGAAAAGTCCACTCGACTCGGTCATAAAACCGGGCCGCGACGAAAAACAAAATGCACATGGAAGGGCTATGAGGCGCATAGCAGCTGCACTATCGCAGGGCGACTCGGCGCCGGGCCCTAGACCTTAGATAAACAAACACAATCTCATGCGTTTTTTCCACGAAAACTCGCTCGGAATAGCTTCATTCCGATTGGTCGCCTTGTAATTAATTTCATGCGCCTAGACTCCCAGATACAAAGAACTGTCTCCCACGTCGACCGCTCCGATTGGTTAAAAGAGTCAAAAACGAAAACCCCCTTTTTTTCTCCTACTCCACCCAAGAAGGGAAATCTGGAGCAGGAAGGTCCAGAGGATTAAAAGAAAAATCAGTTCAGCATCATCATCCAAACCAGAAAGATCTCTTCTATCGACTCCAACCCTGTATCGCGATTCGTAACTCTATTCCGCGTTTAACAATCCAACTCTGTTTTTCGATCATCCATTTGCATATCTATATACTTCGAAAAGTATTGTGAACCTTCTCCGCGCTCTTCACACTCACGAAGTGACCCTCTGACCCATCTGCGGCACCATTGTAAACACAGCGTGTGTGCGGCCCATCGACCGACATTGTACAAGCGAGCGTAACAGGCCGAGAGCGAAGGCCCTTTCACCGAAGTCCGAAGGACCGTCATCCAGCGAACGTAAGCTAACTGCACCATTTTTTTGTATCATTTTCTTAATCCGCCGAACTGTACTCTTCCCATGTTTCCGACCGGCCAAGTGGACGGCACTGGGTAATAAACGAAAATTTGTAAACGGTAGCTACATCTGTCGCAATCACTCATATAACTCTTGACCATCTAGGCACTCGAGACCTAGAACACCCGTTTCACACATTCTCCTTTTACCCTCATCCCGTGCTATTGCGCTTGGCGTAGGCAAGAAAGAGGGAAACGAAAGTTTTATGCTCTCATCCCTTCCGGATGTGACAAGGACACGTGTTGTATGGGAAAATTTGATAGTTAGCCCGCCGCAGATGGTGCAAAAAATATTCCCCGGATTGCGAATCGGAACGACAGTGACGTGATATCATATCGTCCATGCATGGAGCATTATAATACGCCACAGATGGAAGATCACATTGATTGCGCCCCACCTCAACGTCCGGACTGTGAAAAATGTCGGGAGGGGGAACATTCTCCACGTATGGGGTTCTTTGAACATGTTTGCGTCGTTTTCCATGATTGGAAAAGTGGGAAAACGCTTGAAAATTTGAGTAGGACGGTTGCGAGGGAGCTTAAAATTTCGTGGACCGAGCTCAAACTGCACTATTCCACCGCAACATCAAGATCTCTCCAAAAAGAGCTTTGAAAAGAGAAAAGTGTGGAAAATGGAGCTCTCGAGTATCAAGAAAGTCAGCCTGATAGTGGAATTGCTCCCAACGAAGAAGCTGTCAGAACTCCCCGATCAATCGGATCATTCAATCTCTTACATGACAGCCGTACGAACCAAGTTTGGAAAATGCTACATCGTCGACATCGTGAATGAGTTCACGGTCCTTTTACCAGCGCGACTCATGGAGACCGCCGACCAAGATTCAAAAACGTTCGACAGTATGCGTAAACTGGCATGCGATGGCTAACTCTACATACGTACATGAGCGGAAAGTACAACAGCATCGAATTCTACCAACTCTGAGCACACCATGGTGTACGCATCATCGAGAGTATGTTGCAACTGGCGTGCAATGGTAAACTCTCCATGCAGGTGCGGAAAATACAATAGCATCAGTCCCATCGTCTCTGAGCATGGTGGAAAAGACAAAATTCGGTGGGACACCATCGTCAAATAGCCGTCAGCATCACAGTTGTCTCGTCTTCGTTTTCGATGTGTTGACTATGTAAAAATGTATCAAAGTTTGTCATAGGATTGTAAATGAGGAAGAAACTATTTTCGCCGTAGAATAAATGAAGAATACAAATGATACATATTTTCATAGAAATGTTCTTTATTCATGAAAAAAAAAACTCCCTCGCCCACACAACGCTTCGTATACACTCAACCAGCAAATTCTAGCATGAAAAAAAAACTGAAAGGCCATGCTATCAGCCTTCTAATATAATGAATCGAAGATGAAGACGGAAAAATATTTCTCCTCAAGTTATGAAACTGTTTTTCTTAGTGCGAGCGCCCGCGTCCTATACCATCACGACCTATCGCTTCACACATGCAACATGAGCGTGATCGTTATGTACGATCACACTTGAAAGCCCATACAAATACTAGAACGACTATAGTACGATGATATATGAACGATGACATATATATATTCCCACGTGTTCCAGTATGTATGGAGTCTAGCCTGTCACGAATCATAGGGCTCTTCGCAGAGCAACATCGAACCTATTCAAGTGACACTTGAGGCTATACAGTTCTTACCAAATCAGCCATATGGTTAAGGCATTTTTTTCTTCGTTGACGTTCGAAGCCACCGTCAGAGCCTGGGGAACATTTTTTTTACATTCCGCTCGAGTAATGCCTTGGATATCCAAAACACATATACAGAAACGAGGTATTTATTACAGAAACGATAAACTTTCCGGATCTATGGCCGAAGCCTTTTTTAGGCTTCCACCGCTGATCCCGCTGCATGCACCATTTGAGCACTCTGCACTCTGTGCTCAAATATTTTTTTTGCTCCCGTTGAACCTCGACCGGCTCGTTGTGTGTATGTGATCTGGAAAAAACTCTGGTGATTCCATTACATTTTCCGAGCTAGAAGAGAACGACGAAAGTATTTCTGTTGGGCGTCCATTTTTAATCATCGACAGCGCTCAAAAGCAGCCACACTTTGAATGAAACAGTGATTTAACATAATCTCCCTGGGAAGACTTTTCAACTCGGTAATATGGAGAATAACAATGAACCAGATTTAAGTATTATGACATGTACAGGCATTTTATACGCATGGGTGCAGGACACAGCGATGATGGGTTAATGTGACGAGAAATCGACTTGAATGCGTGTTGGTCTATACTTTAACCCCTGCTCGATGAATTTCAACAACGTAACGTGGTTGAGCTTTACAAAAAATACGTAATCTTATAATAAATGTAAATAAGTATAAACCAATATGCGTTGAATGTTGTATCTCATTGCCACGGGAGATAATGATTATGATGACTGCGATTAATGTGCAATTAAGACATAACACACATTTCGCATGGGTGACAGTCACAGCTCTATACCCAGCTGAACGAATCAGTAACGACGTATCTTATTAGACGCATTATTCAACAGTATTGAATCTATCGAATATTGGATTCCCAATGACCGCAGGTCAAATTTGAAAAAAAAAATTCTGTTCGAAGGGTTCGATGACGCTTAAGAGACTTTCAAAGACATTCACGAGGGGTTTGAAGATGTTCAAGAGAGTTTCGAAGACGTTCGTGAGACAGTCCAAGACACTCATAACACGTTTGAAGACATTCATAAGGGGTTCGAAAGACGCATAGGAGACTTTCACATTCATTCGCAAGGGGTTTGAAGACGTTCAAGAAACTGTCGAATACGTCCAAAAGATCTTCGACGATATTCATAATACGTTTAAAGACATCGATGAGGGGTTTGAAGACGTTTAAGAGACTTTTAAAGACATTCACGCGGGGTTCGAAGACGTTCAGGAGCCTTTCAAAGCCGTTCAAGAGATCTTCGACGACATTCATAATACGACCTTCGACGACATTCATAATACGACCTTCCGCGACATTCATAAACCGAAGATTTTCATGACGTTTGAGTTTTGCCGGAATTGTTTAGGTTTGTTTGGGTGAAAATCCCAAACAAACTCAAAGTTCATGAAAATCTTCGGTTTATGAATGTCGTTGAAGATCTCTTGAACGTCTATGAAAGGCTCTCGAACGTCTTCGAACCCCTCGTGAATGTCATTGAAAGTCTCTTAAAAGTCTTCGAACCCTTCATCAATGTCTTCAAACGAATTATGAATGTTGTCGAAGATCTCTTGAACGTATTCGCCAGTTTCTTGAACGTCTTCAAACCCCTCGCGAATGTCTTTGAAAGTCTCTTAACCCTTTTTGCCATGGTGGCACTCTGAGAGTGCCACCTGTTTTATAACCTTTTTCTGAGCAATTTCGACCGAATTTTCCAACTTTTTTTGGGTGTTTCAGCATCAGTCATATATTCAAGAATAAGAATTGATGTGCAATAACTTAAAATCATGGATGATTTTGTTTATGCGCATAAACAAACCTTAACAAATTGCAATGGTTCTAGATAAAATTCATTATCTCCGAAAGTTTTGGAAGTTTTTGCGTTAAAGTCGCCACTCGGGGGTCCAATAGAATTCCCAATCTTCTGCACAAAGTTTCGCACTCAGTCGAAACCAGAGACACGAACGAGGACGTGGCGGTTGTTGTCTCCATTTGTTTGTTTTTTTTGTTCTTTTTATGGTTTTTTTTGTTTTTCTGGAGATTTGATTGGGCATTCATAATCAGCGACCCCAAAAATCCAAGAATATACATTTTCAGCATATTTGCACCGTTTCCCGAATTTTTATCCGCCATATTGGATCCGCCATTTTGAGTTTTGAAATTCGGAGCTCAGATTCGTCACCAGCGACCCCAAAACCCCCCGATTGCTAATTTTTTCGTTCATCGGGAAACTTTTGGCATTTCTGTCCACTATTTCAAATTTTGGAATTCTGAGCTCAGATTTGTCATCAGCAACCCCAAAAACCCCCGAGTAATATATTTGAAGCCGATTGGACTAAAGAAAAATGTGACACAAAGGGCTAAGCGTCTTCGAACCCCTCATGAATGTTTTCAAACGTAATATGAATGTCTTTGACAGTCTCAAAAACGTCTTCAAACCCCTCGTGAATGTCCTCGAAAGTCTCTTAAGCGTTTTCGAACCCCTCATGAATGTCTTCAAATGTATTACGAAAGTCTCACGAACGTTTTCGAAAGTCTCTTGAACGTCTTCAAACCCCTCGTGAATGTCTTTGGAAGTCTTTTAAGCGTCTTCGAACCCCTCATGAATGTCTTTAAACGTATTATGAATGTCGTCGAAAGTCGCACGAACGTCTTCGAAGCCCTCATGAATGTCTTTAAAAGTCTCTTAAGCGTCTTTGAACCCCTCATGAATGTCTTCAAACGTATTATGGATGTCTTCGAAAGTCGCACGAACGTTTCCGAAAGGCACGTCTTCAAAGCCTTCGTGAATATCTTTGAAAGTCTCTTAAGGGGTAACATGCAGTCAGAGGCGTGAAAAAACGAGTATTTTCAATAATTTTTTTTATAGTTATTAAGTTTGTTTTACAAAAGTGGTTACACAGACTTTTTATGTTATATTTCAACTTGACTTGTACAAATTTACAAAGAAAAATATTGATTATTTATAAAAATATCGCCATCTTTATCGGACCCACTTCGGCATGTAGTGCTTTGCGGTGACCACCATAAAATTTTACTGGATCATCTAAAATGAAAAAAACTAAAATAAATCATTAGTATAATAATAAATCTAGTCCTTAATCGAAGCTTTTTTTTTCAATTGAAAAAATGGCGGCTTCCGACGGATAACTTTCGATTTTCGACCAAAAAATCGCTCGTTTATTGTTTTAAAAAAATATACATTTTCAACAAAATTGAAAATCCTTCGATTAAGGACTAGTTATTAATGCTATCAATAAGCACACAAAATTTCATCAAAATCCATCGAGTGGTTTTTTAAATATAGAGGTCACCGACTTGAAAAACATAGTTTCGAGAAAAACGCGTTGAAAGTTTTTCGATGTGGATGCGGTCTTATATGTTCGTAAAACTTTGAGCTCGATGGATGAAGCTAAACTTTTTTTTATGTATTTTGATCCGCTGAATCCGTATATTACAATTTTTGCCGAAAAGTCGAGCATTCAATTGTTAGAAGCCAATTGTTAAAACAATTTTTCAAAAAATGTAAGTTTTTCGGGATGAATTTTTTTTACATTTTGGGCAATTTTAAAACGAAAGTATTCTTTATAAAATTTTGCTGAAGTTCATAGTTTTTGAGTAATACAGTTTTAAAAATTTCTTAAAGAGTTTTCCAATCTTACACTTGATTTATATATAGAAATACTAATTAAAAAATTATTTACATCGAATCATCAATTCCTGACCCACACAATAGGGCTTCTGCCAATGTGGAAGCTTCCAAAATATCAACTTGTTGTCTTCGAAGCATTCTGCGTTCCCGGGTATTAGAGTTTGCGCGTTTGTCAGCCGCTACCTGCTATGGGGACCCGACGCCCCTTCACTAATTGTGGAATATCCCGGAAACTATTTATCGGATTGACTTGAAATTTTCAGGGAATATTATCGAAACATCATACTGCAAGAAAATGTATAAAAAAACGATTTTTTAAAATTCTGACTGCATCTCACTCCTTAAACGTCTTCGAACCCCTCGTGAATGTCTTTGAAAGTCTCTTAAACGTCTGCGAACCCCTCATCGATGTCTTCAAACATATTATGAATATCGTCAAAGATCTCTTGAACGTCTTGAGAACGTCTCTAAACGGCTTCGAACCTCTCATGACTGTCTTCAAACGTCTTATGAATGTTTTCGAACGTCTCTTGAATGTCTTCAAACGTCTTATGAATATCTTCGGAAGTCTCTTGAACGTCTCACGAACGACTCTCGAAAATCTTCCAACGCCTCGCAAACTTTCAACAAACGGCTCTCGAACATCTATCGAACGTATACCGATGAATGTCTTCGACCATCATTGGATGATTATAATAATTTATTTTCCATCAAATTCCATAGAAAAAAATTGAGCTTCTATTCTATTCAGTTGCACATTCCACATCAGATGATTCTGACATAACCAAGTACGGGGTGAGGAGAATAGAAAATACATGATGTTACATTTCTTGTATTTGCACGAATCTTTGTGATTCAGCCACCAATTGAAGATTTTAAATTCATTTTGTAAGGCACATTTGTTTTTATGCTTTTCACATCGTAGAGTAGAACCTCCATCTAATTTACTTTAGGCATCCATATCTTCAAAATCCATATCCAACGACTCAATGATTAGCTCATTTTTCATATTTAGTATTTCAGCTAGCCATTCTCGTTTTCAATAACCCTTACAATAAACGATAGGACACATATCGTCTTCCGTTGTACCATTAACTGCAGCCGTTATTAAACGTTCGGCTATGCTATATGGAACGTTTCCATAGGCTCACTTTAGACCATGATGATTGTGAATCCACCATGATGCTTCGTATCTCTCAGATTTTGTGAGAAGTCTCCATTGTATGGGACTCGCGAAAATGTAATCGGAGAGCACGCATCCCGCTTTCAGAATTGCTTCCTCCTTCACGACAAAGTTCCTTCCAACAATGAATCCTTAAAGATCCACAAATGTGGTCACAGTCATAACGAATGTTTTAGCGTGATCTAGTCAATGACAAGATCCAATTATGACTGACGTTGATCTTTGAGAAACTCATTTTTATACTGTTTATTCATTTAGCCGGGGGCGGGGGCGGGCGTATTTTGCTGATCTATACAATTTTACGGATAATGTCGGTCAATGGACAATGTTCAACAACGCGATCGTGTAAGATTGAAACAATATGCAGTTTTATTCGGTGGTGATTCTTCCTTGCATCCAATCATTAACCGTGAGAGGGTCGTTACATTAAAACTTGGCGATGGTTAGCAAAGAACGATCACAGTAGAGGAGCTAGGCCGGTTCTAACTCAGGGATCTCAGGGGGGGAGCGGGGCGGGGGAGTCGAGCGCGGGGAAGCCGGGGTATGCATGGCGGAGGAGGGGGGGATCCTGCATGCGGCAGCCGAGTGCGGCGTTGTGGCGGAGGGAAAGGGGAGGGGTGTTAGAGAGTGGCGATGCTAGTTTTTGGTGACGATGTCTTCCAGGCGATAGCTGGACCCGCGGGCGAGAGGGGGAAGCCGCTGTCAACTCTGTGGGGGAGGGGGCATCATAGAGTCGCGGGTCCTTGAAAACCCATAAAATCTGATAATTTATTATCAACATTTTATAAATGTAAGCGGAGCATTTTTGTCTACACTATTCACAGGAGTTTATATATATATATATATATATATATATATATATATATATATATATATATATATATATATATTGTGACGTGATTTTTTGAGCCACGTCACAAAAAGGCTACCGATGCTCAAGATATGCTCTCGATGCCCGGGTTGCGACCCATGCGTTAGTGTTAAGGGTCTTTTCTCTAGAGTGTTTGTTTTGTTACGTTTGAGGTTTTGGGTTGTGTTTCCGTTTTGGTTAGGTTGGCGTGCGGAACTCGGTCGAGCGGCGTATGGCTCAAGGTACCGAGCAATCTCGACCGAGGGATGCACCCAGTGAGGCCTCTCGGGGAATCGGTGCACGCCCGGCTGAAACGCCGGCGCCCCACCGTAGCGGTGCATCGTGCTGGAGAGCGGGCCGTTTAGGTTACGCGCGGAGGCTGGAGATCTCCGCGCCGCGCTTCTGGACAGAAGCTTTGCCCGCTTTCGCACGGTGGCCCGGGGATGCGATCTCCGAGAGCCTCCATGTTACCGATGAGAAAAGGTCCCGATTTGTTACCGTTCCGTTTTCGGGGTAACTCGGGCAGAAAATATAGATTCCGAAAGGAATATTCTATTAGAATATTCCAGCTCCCGAAATAATATTTCAGCTCTCGATATTATACGAGATAAAGTTCTCGCTTGAACCGGCGATTTCGCATGGTCCGATGCCGCGAGCGTGTTGACATTTTTTCTGTTAACGCGCTCTGTCTCGCTCTCGCATAATCCCTCGCACGCCGGCCTTGGTCGCGCGAGGTACAGAGTCGCTACCGAATCTTCGCGTGAGACGGTTGTCTCCCAAATCGCGATCGCTCCCGATTTTAGTGATATCGTGATAGAGTCGTCGATGGGACGGCGAGCCACGAGCTTCGCGATCGAGAGACCGATCGTGTCTCTCTCGCGCCCGTGACGTCGCGCCGTAGTTCCCGTTCTAGAGACACGTCGTCGTGCCTTCTCGCTCCCGCGCGTACGACGTCTTCCTCCGCTTTCGTGTTCGCGTTGAGTGCGTTTACGTCATAAGTTCCCGGGTGGTTAATCCACCGGTTCCCGCACCACAACAAAAAACCTAACTGTGTTTTAATAGTGACGTTACCGTCATCGCGCAAGTGATAGATTCCGTGCTCGCTCACGCTACTCCCCGGTGAATCCCGACCCCTCTACCACAACCCACAGCCTGAGCGGCCGTGCTTTACCGCCACCGTTCTCCCCCGTGCAAGTGCATCCAGTTAGTCCGGTTAAACGATTCCGGCGATCAAAAATCGAGGAGGTCTCCAGACTCCGAACCCGGTTAGGATTCCGGGATACCAAAAATCAAGGAGAGCTCCAGTCTCCGCCTGGCGGGTCGGGTTTGATCACCCCGACCCCAGTTTATTCCGGTTGAGACGACCGGAGAAACAAAGTCTCTGGCGCCCCGGGTATTGCGGATGCACGCGCACGGGAGGAACGGCCGAAGGTGACGGTTTCTCGCACCAGATCCCGATTTGAGTTCAAGTTCTCGTTCTCGTGGTTAGAGAAGATATCGCTCGTCACAAATGGCGCCCAACGTGGGGCCACGCCGGCGAGTAGCAGTTCTCGTGAAAGTTTAAGGGGAAAAACGGAAAGGAATAATTTAGTTATTCTTTTTTTCCCGTTCTTTCCGCCTTTCTTGCTCTCGTCGAGAAAAAGAAATATTTTCTTTTTCTCTTAGTTCTCGTAATGCGTTTTCGTGTGTTTGCGATTGCTCCCGAATTGAAAAAAAATGTGCTCTCGAGAAAAAAAGAACAGTGCTCCCGAAGAAAAAAAAAAACGTGCTCCCGTGGAAAAAAAGTGTTCTCGATTCCCAGGGATTATCGTCCATTTGGATTATTGATCATATTCCGGTGAGTTCCCGACGCAGTCGGAAAATTTTATTTTCGTAAAAAAAAAAAAAAAAAAAAAAAAAAATTACGACTTTTTTTTTCCTGCGTGGTTTCCGCGATGCGAGGCTCCGCGGAGTTGCGTCGTTCTCGTTACCGGGGGAGTTATCCTTCGACCTCCCCGGTGCTCTCGCGACTTTGAAAAATTATTTCGAAGGGAAAGAAAAAAAAATAAAACGTCTTTTGGTTCTTTCCGCGATCCCGAGCACATCGAGAATTTATTTTCGAAGACAAAAAAAAATGCTAGTTCCCGTGGTTGGGAATTTGAAAAAAAAAAAACTGTCAAATTCCAAACTTGCTCTCGCTGATTTCGGGAACGAAATCGAGTTCTCGATATGAATTTTTTTTTTATGTTATGTGCTACGTCCTTTCAATGTGCTCGTGTCTTGTTTTGTCGTGTAATTCGTTTTGTTGAAGTTGTTCTTGTTTTCTTGTTTTCTTGTCTTTGTTCCCGGGATCTCGAAAATTTATTTCGAGATCTTTCTGCTCTCGTTACCCGAGAATTTCGTAGATTTTCTCGGGGGATCTCGATATCGAAATGACGTATTTTTTCGTTGTTGTTCTGTTTGCGTGTTTTTTTTTCTCGATCTGCTCCCGGGGTTTCGGAAATGCTTTTTCGAGACCCGAATAATTGCTCCCGTTAGTCCGAAAAGATTTTTTTGTTTTGTTTATTTTTTTTTCTTTTTGGCCGGCTCTCGAATTTTCCAGAACGACGAAATCGTTCTCGGGCTCCGTTCTCGTACCTCGCGGAGAGACCCGCGCGATACCACACATCGGGTGTCCCCGAGGTGGCACGCGCAATATCATATATCGGGTGTCCCCGAGGTGGCCCGCGTAATCAAGTAAAACTTGATTACGCGTCGTGCGTTCCCGTTGTAAGTGGGTTCAACAATTTTGTTTTGTTTTCTTTCCCCTTACAGTTCTCGAGCAGAGCCAATAGGATTTTTATTTTTGTTTTTTTTAAATATCTTTTTGTTCTCCTGTTTGGCTCCACCCTGATCGGAAATTCATTTCGATTTGAGGTTTTTGCATCGTTCCCGGATAGAGAGAAGAATTTTTTTTTCTTTTTTTTCTTTCTTCCTCCATCGCTCTCGACCTCGTCGAATTCGTTCGACGGAGGGGAATAAAAATTCCCCCAGTTCCCGAAATTCCGAAAGCTCATTTCGGATCGAGAGAAAATCTTATTTTTTTAAATTAATTTTCTCTCCCGCTCTCGACCTTGTCGAATTCGTTCGACGGAGGGGAATAAAAATTCCCCCAGTTCCCGAAATTCCGAAAGTCCATTTCGGATCGAGAGAAAATATTATTTTTTTTTCTGTTCTGTCTCCTGCTCTCGACCTCGTCGAACTCAATTCGACGAAATGGAATACAGTGTATCCGCTCTCGATTCAGCCAGCCACACTCTCGTGTTCCGAGTGTCCCGGGGGGAATACCCCATGGCGACCGGAGACAGGGTACCTGAGCTCCCGTCATGGCTCTCGGAACGCTCGTCCGAAGAAACGGACGAGGTTTTACCGATCGCGGACCTGGCACTGGGCCCGCGGAGCTCGACCTTGGGACAGCCGACCAGACCGGGTCGCGCCCAGGCGGCCGACGCGTGGCGCCTAGCGCAGCCACGAGGCTCTCGAGATATTGGACGCCTTGTTGCTACCATGCAACAAGCGGACGTCAGCTCCCGAAAAGGCGATACGTGAGCGCAACCTCTCGCGGTCTGCGCCATCACGCCAGGGATTCCCGAGGCCCCTTTATGGGCCAGTTCCAGAGGGACAAGGCGGGCAAAGCCGCGCCCCCGCTACCGAGTGGTCCCCTGAAGACCACGGAGGCTACCGAAAAGCCGAGTGAACCCAGCTGCTGCAATTACGGCAGAATGGGTTACCGGCATAGAGAATGTCCGGACTACCGGCGTCTCTTGTGCTACCGATAAGACCGTCAGGCGTGTCCACGACCCGTTACCCCTTTGCAATCGGGGAAACGGACAAGGAGGCGAGTGAGGAAATCTCCTCTGCCTCCCGTGATAAGCCTTGACGACTTACTTTCTCGACAAGCTCCCGTGTAGCGACACCACGCCGACCAGTTACCGAACCCGCAAACCGGCGAAGGCAGTTACGAGGATCACCCTCAGCTACCGATACGTCTCCCCCGAAGGAAATCCTTCCTTGGGATGACGTAATAGTTAACGCCGGGTCGGACGCAAGTAGAGGCACCCATCGGGTAGAGCCCGCATTCGTGGCTGACCCGTAAAAGCTCCCGTTAAAGGCCTCTGGCCCATAACTCTTGCATGAGGCAACCGCGCCGTACAACTCCCGTAATATGGGCCTCTGGCCCGTAGTTCTCGTGTAAGGCAATAATGCCTCACAGCTCCCGCAATGTGGGCCTCTGGCCCATAGTTCTCGCGTGAGGTGGCAGCACCCTCACAGTTCCCGCGATGTGGGCCTCTGGCCCATAGTTCTCGTGTGAAAGGGCAGCGTAATGATGGATCTCCGTCAGGCCAGCCCGGCCCCCGGCCTTGGCGGTCGCGGAGGCTGCGACGCTTCACCGTTCCCGCGAGTTGCAACGGATCAACTCGGATTCCCGGCACCATCTTCACCAGAAGAGGTGAGGCCCGGTTGGAGCCGTTCCCGCAATTTGGGCCTGGCCCAGAGCTCCCGCATAAGGCAATGGAGCCTCACAGTTCCCGCGAGTTGCAACGGATCAACTCGGATTCCCGGCACCATCTTCACCAGAAGAGGTGAGGCCCGGTTGGAGCCGTTCCCGCAATTTGGGCCTGGCCCAGAGCTCCCGCATAAGGCAATGGAGCCTCACAGTTCCCGCGAGTTGCAATGGATCAACTCGGATTCCCGGCACCATCTTCACCAGAAGAGGTGAGGCCCGGTTGGAGCCGTTCCCGCAAGATTCCGGAGCTACCACCCAGGCAAGGACGCTACGGCTAAGTGGTACGCCCGCTCCAATTGGTTTTGTCCGTCCTAGGTGGTAAGTGTGATCTCGATTGGCTCACTGCACCTGTTGTTTCTCGCGTCGCAGGGCGGTTGTCCGTCCGCGGCAGGTCTCGGTCTCTTCCCCGATATTAAGGCTACCGATTTGTAACTGGAAGAGACAACCATGCTACCGTTTACGAAAAAATATTTATTTTTGTTTTTTTTTGCGATTATATTTTCTCGTGCTGTGGGGCGATCACTCGCCCACGGTAGATCTCGATCTCTCCCACCTTTAGGCTACCGACTGCAACGGGAGAGATAAATTTTAGCCATTGAATACGAATAATAATTATTTTGTGTTCTGGTTTCCTTTCTCGCGCTGCGGATGCTTGGTTCCCCGCAGTAGGTCTCGGTCCTTCCCACCGTTTAAGCTACCGACTGCAACTGTGAAGGACACTGATTGCTACCGTGTGCATTTCAGCTACGGCTCTTGCTTAGCAGAGATCACGTAGATCCCTGATCGTAACCACCCTTAAGGGGTGGGGAGTTGTGACGTGATTTTTTGAGCCACGTCACAAAAAGGCTACCGATGCTCAAGATATGCTCTCGATGCCCGGGTTGCGACCCATGCGTTAGTGTTAAGGGTCTTTTCTCTAGAGTGTTTGTTTTGTTACGTTTGAGGTTTTGGGTTGTGTTTCCGTTTTGGTTAGGTTGGCGTGCGGAACTCGGTCGAGCGGCGTATGGCTCAAGGTACCGAGCAATCTCGACCGAGGGATGCACCCAGTGAGGCCTCTCGGGGAATCGGTGCACGCCCGGCTGAAACGCCGGCGCCCCACCGTAGCGGTGCATCGTGCTGGAGAGCGGGCCGTTTAGGTTACGGGCGGAGGCTGGAGATCTCCGCGCCGCGCTTCTGGACAGAAGCTTTGCCCGCTTTCGCACGGTGGCCCGGGGATGCGATCTCCGAGAGCCTCCATGTTACCGATGAGAAAAGGTCCCGATTTGTTACCGTTCCGTTTTCGGGGTAACTCGGGCAGAAAATATAGATTCCGAAAGGAATATTCTACTAGAATATTCCAGCTCCCGAAATAATATTTCAGCTCTCGATATTATACGAGATAAAGTTCTCGCTTGAACCGGCGATTTCGCATGGTCCGATGCCGCGAGCGTGTTGACATTTTTTCTGTTAACGCGCTCTGTCTCGCTCTCGCATAATCCCTCGCACGCCGGCCTTGGTCGCGCGAGGTACAGAGTCGCTACCGAATCTTCGCGTGAGACGGTTGTCTCCCAAATCGCGATCGCTCCCGATTTTAGTGATATCGTGATAGAGTCGTCGATGGGACGGCGAGCCACGAGCTTCGCGATCGAGAGACCGATCGTGTCTCTCTCGCGCCCGTGACGTCGCGCCGTAGTTCCCGTTCTAGAGACACGTCGTCGTGCCTTCTCGCTCCCGCGCGTACGACGTCTTCCTCCGCTTTCGTGTTCGCGTTGAGTGCGTTTACGTCATAAGTTCCCGGGTGGTTAATCCACCGGTTCCCGCACCACAACAAAAAACCTAACTGTGTTTTAATAGTGACGTTACCGTCATCGCGCAAGTGATAGATTTCGTGCTCGCTCACGCTACTCCCCGGTGAATCCCGACCCCTCTACCACAACCCACAGCCTGAGCGGCCGTGCTTTACCGCCACCGTTCTCCCCCGTGCAAGTGCATCCAGTTAGTCCGGTTAAACGATTCCGGCGATCAAAAATCGAGGAGGTCTCCAGACTCCGAACCCGGTTAGGATTCCGGGATACCAAAAATCAAGGAGAGCTCCAGTCTCCGCCTGGCGGGTCGGGTTTGATCACCCCGACCCCAGTTTATTCCGGTTGAGACGACCGGAGAAACAAAGTCTCTGGCGCCCCACAGTAGGAGAAAAGCCCAAAAACCTGGCTAAAACCCCAAAAAATAAATTTTCGAAATAGGGTCAGTTGAGTAGTCATTCAGGTAGAGGACTAGTAACTGCATTCTATTGTGGAAGGGAAAGCCCTTTAAGTGTATACCTGCGCCGCAGCGTCAGTTGGCAGTGAGTGTTCGTGAAGAGTGTACGTGTCACGCGCTGAACAGACGAAAATAACGCTGACTTCAAAAACCCATAACTTTAAAGTGACGGGTTTAATTTCAATTCTGCAACATGGATACGACTTCTGGAGGTATGTAGAACATGTTTTTACATCGGTTGAATCGAAAGTTTATGTATAAATGATTGAAATGTAGTATAGCCTTCGGCATAAATAAAATTGAATAATTTTGAAAACTTATATTTTCAACGGTCCGAAAAGTTATATATTTTGTCACATTTTGCAAAGCTCCTAGTCTCGGCCTTTAGTTTAATGTATAAGCTTTCGAAATTTACAAGAGTTACCTGCGGAAAACGTGCGTCTTGTCCGTTATGATTTTTTTCGCATCGTGCGGTAGCCGAGCGTGCACGCGGCACTATTGAGCAGCCGCTGCGCCTCTACCTGAGAATGGGTGAAGTAGCATCATAACGGACAAGACGGCTGTTATACGCTTGAAATAAATTATTTTAATATATATGTATGTGTGTATATATATATATAAATTTTCTGTGATTTAATTATGATATATACGTATGCATATATATATATACATATTAAAATCAACCACATAAAAATTTCTTAAATATGAATGAAATGTTATAACATTCGAATAAAATATTTGAATATATATATATTATATAGTAAGCAAAGCTTTCTTTTAACCAAATCCATGTCAATATTTTCTGTCTAATTTTCTTAAAATTATTTCAATTATTGCGGTTATTTATTTGGTAAAATAATGTACATTGTTCAAGTTTTTGTATTAATTGAAAATTTTATCTTTTCCTTTAACACCAATTTTCTACAATTTTATGTCTTTATTACAGTATCCGGTTACAAAGAATTGGTGCTGACAAGGAAAGAAGTATTTCTGATAATCAGCGAGCATTTATCCGATAAATTCGCTTCCTTGATCGAATTTATGGTAGAAAAAATTTCCAAGGACACCGGACGTACAGTTGTAGTGCCTGAGGACTCGAAACAGACTTTTTCGATACTCTTCAATCAAATGAGAACGAGGTGGCAACAAGCTCACAGAAAATCCTGTGTTTTTTTCAAGAATAACGGTGAATGGCTTAGCAAGCAGGTATGTTTTGCCGCACCTACAGACACTGTAGTAACAAGCCCGGGTAATACGGGCGGCCGCCCGTCCCTTGAGTTTACAATGTCCAGTGAAAGATCTAAACGAAGGAAGACCCAAGATATTCATACATCGTTCAACTCGGTCGAGTTAGCATACGCTACTCAGATGAGCCTTCGCTCTTCAGGACAATCCGACGCCGCAAAAGTTATTAAGGACGTAACAATGACGAGTCCTCTAAGAGCTTCCAAGTATCGTAAAGCTTACTCAGCAACGGATGAAATTACTTTATCCGAAGAGGCTGCACTTTCCGCTATGATTGAATATAAATTCTCTAAGAGTACTTACCAGGGAATGAGAAGATTAGGGAAGGAAAATAACTGTAAGCTATATCCGTCTTACGAAAAAGTGATGAAAGCAAAAAAGCGTTGTTATCCACCACGTGATGCAATCAGGATTACAGAGAGTAGTGCAGAAGTCCAACTACAGGCACTATTAGATCATACAGTTGAACGTATTTTACTCGTCCAAAATGTACTCATTCAAAGATTGACTCCAGATAATGTTCGTAAAATGGACTTGATTTGCAAGTGGGGTTGCGATGGAAGTTCTGGGCAAAGTGAATATAAGCAGACGTTCAGTGATGACAGCAAATCTGATGCGCATGTATTCTTTACTTCAGTCGTGCCATTACAACTCGTGTGTTATGATCAACAATCGAAGGAAGAAATAGTTGTTTGGAAGAACCCCAGACCCTCGTCTCCACGATTTTGTAGACCGCTTAGACTACTGTTTCTACGCGAAGACACAGAGTCAACACTTAATGAAGTCCAAATTGTTGAAGAACAAATAAAGTCACTTCGTCCATTCGAAAGTGTAATAGATGGAAAAGAAATCTCCGTAATGTACAAGTTGTTGTTCACCATGATAGATGGTAAAGTTTGCAACGCTGTATCATTGACGAAATCTGCTCAACGGTGCTATTTGTGTGGACCAACCAGCAAAGATTTTAATGCCATCGACACTGTATTGCAAAGGGAAATCAATGAAACAAATTTGAAGTTCGGATTGTCGACGCTGCATGCGTGGATACGGTGCTTCGAGTATTGCTTACACGTGTCTTACAAACTCGGCATTGAAAAATGGCAAGCTCGAAGTGCCGAAGAAAAAAAAATTACCCAGGAACGCAAGAGGGCCATTCAAGAAGGATTCAAGAAGCAATTGGGTCTAAATATTGATCGCCCAAAGCCTGGATACGGCAGCAGCAATGATGGCAACACAGCTCGGCGATTCTTTGAAAATTCGACGGTTTCCGCTGCGATAACGGGGGTCAACGAAGAAGTTATTAAACGCTTGTACGTAATCCTACAAGTTATATCGTGTGGCCACGAGATAAACTGTGAAAGATTTGAACAGTATGCTATTGAAACGGCAAGAAAGACCGTTGCATTATACCCTTGGTACTCCATGCCTTCTTCGGTGCACAAACTATTAATTCATGGTCCAGTGATAATAACTCATGCTCTATTACCAATCGGCCAATTATCCGAAGATGCTCAGGAAGCTCGAAACAAAGACATCAAACGATATCAAGAAGATTTTGCGCGAAAAAGTTCCAGGGTTAAAACTATGGAAGATGTTTTTCATCGGCTCTTAGTTACTTCTGATCCGTACATTTCAAGTGTCAGAAGACTACCACAGAAGAAGCTGAAGAGTTTGTCGCCGGAAGCTGTAGCGATGTTGATCGCTCCTAAAGTGACTGCTGCAGCAGACGAAATTTGCGCCGAGATTGAAGCCGTGCCGGGAGTTGTAATAGATACAAACTCGGATAATGATTCTGACTCCGACTCCGACTCCGATTACGATTTTGATTAAGAATAAAATTTTCTATTTTTGAAACGTTCCGTATGTATTTTGGAAATAAAAATAATAATTGCGTAGAATACACTGTTCACGTTTATTTTATTATGATGATTTTTTTAAATATATTAATTTATCTATTTAGCAGGATACTCGGCCATTTTGTTGATAACAATTTGCTATAAGCTCTTTGTTGCAAGTTATAAACAATAGATATCGGATTGGTAATCAGCGACCTTGAAAACCCGTATATACCAATTTTTGTCAACATCTGGTAACTTTTTAACGTTCATGTCGGCCATATTGGATCGGCCATTTTTTTTACGATAATTTGGCTTTCAGATTCGTAATCAGCGACCTTGAAAACCCCTGTAAGCCAATTTTCATTCCCGTCAAAGGTCATTTGAGGTTTTGGCCAGGTTTTTGGGCTTTTCTCCTACTGTGCGCCCCGGGTATTGCGGATGCACGCGCACGGGAGGAACGGCCGAAGGTGACGGTTTCTCGCACCAGATCCCGATTTGAGTTCAAGTTCTCGTTCTCGTGGTTAGAGAAGATATCGCCCGTCACAATATATATATATATATATATATATATATATATATATATATATATATATATATATATATATATATATATATATATATATATATATATATATATATATATATATATATATATATATATATACATATATATATACATATATATATATATATAAAACGACTTAGACAAATGGGTGAATGTGTGTGTGTGTGTGGGGGGGGGGGGGGGGGGGGGGGACTTCCATTTATGGCTAGGAAAATTTTTGAGAGTGAGATAACAATAGTTCCCATACGGAGGGTTGCCCTTTAAAGCCCATAAAATGCTTTATTTATTGCATGCAGCTGCAGCGTTATTCCGACACAAGTTTCAACCCTTCGAGGTTTCATTCCACAAGATTACGTCAAGATGTTCACATGTGCGAGTATGTACGCAGTTCATCCGGCCAAGCACCCCCTGGACTTGACCAAAAACGAGCTCGAACAGGTTCCAAAGGTCTTGCTCCTAAAGTATCGCTCCAGCGATGGACAGTCCAGAGTGTCCAGATCGATGACTTTTGTTGCTGAATCCGCGAATCTCGATAGCCATGAGCACTTCTCGAATCCCTTGGCATAGATCGTAGGAGCTCCTTCCAAGATTTCTCGAATTGTCGTTCTAGCTGCCTCGTATGGTATGCCACTGTGTTCCCATCGTATTCCATGATAATTGCGTTCCAGCCACTTGTTTGTCATTTTGTACTTGGCCGGTAAAGCGTCCCAGGCGAATGGTGCATCGAAGAAGAATGTCAGCGGTTCAGCGTTCTTCTCATGGAGTTTGACGATGGACATCTCCTTTAGGACAAATTCGTTGACGGGTCTCTTGAACCCTTGCACGTCAACGATAAGCTCCATGTTGATTGAAGTGGGCGCGGATCATTGGCATGATTTTATACCAATTTTTCAACCCCACCACTGATTGGATTGTACTCGACAATACGATCATGGAGGATCATGCAGTACGCTGAAGTTTGCGATGGAATATTGTTTTTCAATTCAAACTCAAGGCGCACATAAACAGGACCGGACTTGAGCGAATCGTTTTGTTTTGAGCAGTCAATGACAACGAGGGGGGCTTTTTCTAAAAATTCCATCCTACTCAGCCTCTTTGTTGTAATAGGTCGGTTGAGATATTAGATGAGATCAATAAATTATCATTACTCCGAACATTGGAAAGTGTGCGATACTTGAATATGAGTTTTCGCTCTTGGGATGTGTACGACTGTCCATCGCTTTAAAGCACAACAAAACATTCATGGACCGGAAAAGCTGCCTCCCAACTAGAGAAACCAAAATATGTAATTGGTGCGGTGCAGAGTGGTAAAAAAGATAATATATGGCAAAGGACATTATATTATTCACCGACTGCAAACTCACAAGTGCTAAACTTTATCTCAATTTAGCATTCTTTTCTCAAGATGACTCGCATTTGGACTTCAAAAAAGTTTCGGCATTTTGTTCAATATGTACTCTCAATTTTGTAAATACCATTATGACTGCAATAGTAATCTATCTTTACTAACCATCGCCAAGTATTAATGTAACGGCCCTCTCGCGATTAATGATTGATCGCATCAGAACGAGCCTGTAAAACATGCTACCGTAGATGTGTGAATAGAGTTCGAATGCAAAGAAGATTCACCACCGAATACAACTGCATATTGTTTTAATCTTACGTGATCGCGTTGTTGAATATTGTCCATTGGCCGACATTATCCGCAAAATTGCATAGATCAGCAAAATCTGCGAGATACGAAACATCATGGTTGATTCGCAATCATCATGGTCTAAAGTCGGCATATGGAAACGTTCCATATAGCATGGCTGAGGTTCAATAACAGCTGGAGTTGAAGGTTCAACGGACGACGACACGTGTCCTATCGTATATGTTAAGGGTCATGAAAAACGAGAATGGCTAGCTGATATAATAAATATAAAAAATGAGCTATTCATTGAGTCGTTGAATATAGACTTTGACGATATGGATGTCTCAAGTAAATTAGATGGAAGTTTTACTCTACGATGTGAAAAGCATAAAAACAGTTGTGCCTTACAAAATGGATTTAAATTCTGTAATTGGTGGCTGAATCATAAAGATTCATGCAAATAAAAGATATGTAACATTATGTACTTTGTATTCTCCTCACCCCGTACTTAGTTATGTCAACATCACCTGATATCGGATTGTGCAACTGAATACAATATTACTTTCGAATGTGGAACTAATTTTTTTCGATGGAATTTGATTGAAAATAAATTAATATAATCGCCCAATGATAATCGAAACCATTCATCAGTATACGTTCGTTAGATGTTCGTGAACCGTTTGTTGGAGGTTTGCGAGGCATTCGAAGATTTTCGATAGTGGTTCGTGAAAACGTTCCAGAGAGACTTCCGAAGACATTCATAAGACGTTCGAAGCCATTTGAGAGACGTTCGAAAACATTCATAAGGCGTTTGAAAACACGCATGAGAGGGTGCAAAGCGTTTAAAGAGACTTGCTACGACGTTCATGAGACGTTTAAAGATGTTCGTGAGACATTCGAGAGACTTTCGAAAACGTTCATAAGACGTTTGAAGACATTCATGAGAGGTGCGAAGACCTTCAGAGACTTTCGAAGACGTTCAAAAGATCTATGACGATATTTATAATACGTTTAAAGACATCGATGAGGGGTTCGAAGACGTTTAAGAGACTTTAAAAGACATTCACAAGGGTCTTGAAGACGGTCAAGAAACTTTCGAATACGTTCAAGAAACCTTCGACGACATTCGTAATACGTTTGAAGACATTCATGAGGGGTTCGAAGACGCATAAGAGAGGCTTTTAAATATATTCACGAGGGGTTTGTCCAAATACATTCATAATACGTTTGAAGACATTCAAGAGACATTCGAAAACATTCATAAGACGTTTGAAGACATGCATGAGGGGTTCAAAGAGTTTAAAGAGACTTTCTACGACCATCATAGGACGTTTGAAGATGATCGTGAGACATTCAAGAGACTTTCGAGAACGTTCATAAGAAGTTTGAAGACATTCATGAGAGGTGCGGAGACCTTCAGAGACTTTCGAAGATATTCAAGAGATCTTTGACAATATTCGTAATACGTTTGAAGACATCGATGAGGGGTTCGAAGACGCTTGAGATACTTTCAAAGACATTCACGAGGGGTTTGAAGACGTTCAAGAAACTTTCGATTACGTTCAAGAGACTTTCGACGACATTCATAATACGTTTGAAGACATTAATGGGGGGTTCGAAGACGCTTGAGGGACTTTCAAAGACATTCACGAGGGGTTCGAAGATGTTCAAGAGACTTTCGACGACATTCATAAGACGTTTGAAGACATGCATGAGGGGTTCAAAGAGTTTCAAGAGACTTTCTACGACGATCATGAGACGTTTGCAGATGTTCGTGAAACATTCAAAAGACTTTCGAAAACGTTCATAAGAAATTTGAAGACATTCATGGGAGGTGGGAAGACCTTCAGAGATTGTCAAAGAGATTCAAGAAATCTTCGACTATATTCGGAATACGTTTGGACACATCGATGAGGGGTTCGAAGACTCTTGAGAGACTTTCAAATACATTCACGAGGGGTTTAAAGACGTTCAAGAAACTTTCAGATACGTTCAAGAGACTTTCGACGAAATTCATAATACGTTTAAATACATTCATGAAGGGTTCGAAGACGCTTAAGAGACTTCCAAAGACATTCACGAGAGGTGCGAAGACATTCAGAGACTTTCGAAGACATTCAAGAGATCTTTGACCATATTCATAATACGTTTGAAGACATCGATGAGAGGATCGACGATGGTTTAGAGACTTTCAAAGACATTCACGAAGGGTTTGAAGACGTTCAAGAAACTTTCGTATACGTTCTAGAGACTTTCGACGACATTCATAATACGTTTGAAGACATTCATGAGGGGTTCGAAGACGCTTGAGTGACTTTCAGACATTCACGGGGGATTCGAAGATGTTCAAGGGACTTCCGACGACATTCAAAATAGGTTTGCAGATGTTCGTGAAACATTCAAAAGACTTTCGAAAACGTTCATAAGAAGTTTGAAGACATTCATGAGAGGTGCAAAGACCTTCAGAGACTGTCAAAGACATTCAAGAAATCTTCGACAATATTCGGAATACGTTTGAACACATCGATGAGCGGTTCGAAGACGCTTGAGAGACTTCCAAAGCCATTCACGATGGGTTTGAAGCCGTTCAAGAAACTTTCGAATACGTTTTAGAGACTTTACACGACATTCATAATACGTTTGAATGCATTCATCTGGGGTTCGAAGACGCTTGAGAGACTTTCAAAGACATTCACGAGGGGTCTGAAGACGTTCAAGAGACTTTCGACGGCGTACGTAATACGTTTGAAGACATTCATGTGGGGTTCGAAGACGCTTAGGAGACTTTTAAAGACATTCACGAGAGGTACGAAGACATTCAGAGACTTTCGAAGACATTTAAGAGATCTTTGACAATATTCATAATACGTTTGAAGACATCGATGAGAGGATCGACGATGTTTTAGAGACTTTCAAAGACATTCACGAAGGGTTTGAAGACGTTCAAGAAACTTTCGAATACGTTCTAGAGACTTTCGACGACATTCATAATACGTTTGAAGACATTCATGAGGGGTTCGAAGACGCTTGAGTGACTTTCAGACATTCACGAGGGATTCGAAGACGTTCAAGGGACTTCCGACGACATTCATGATACGTTTGAATCCATTCATGAGGGGTTCGAAGACGCTTGAGAGACTTTCAAAGACATTCATGGGAGGTTTGAAGACGTTCAGAAATCTGCGACGACATGCATAATACGACCTCCGACGACATCCATAAACCGAAGACTTTCATTACGTCTGAGTTTCGCTGGAATTGTTTGGGTTTGTTTGGGATTTTCACAGTTTTGGAAGAACGTGTTTGGGTGTGTTTGGGTGAGCACCCATCCCTTCGAACCCCAGATGAATGCATTCAAACGTATTATGAATGTCGTCTAAAGTCTCTAAAACGTATTCGAAAGTTTCTTGAACGGCCTCAAACCCATCGTGAATGGCTTTGGAAGTCTCTCAAGCGTCTTCGAACCCCTCATCGATGTGTTCAAACGTATTCCGAATATTGTCGAAGATTTCTTGAATGTCTTTGACAGTCTCTGAAGGTCTTTGCACCTCTCATGAATGTCTTCAAACTTCTTATGAACGTTTTCGGAAGTCTTTTGAATGTTTCACGAACATCTGCAAACCTATTTTGAATGTCGTCGGAAGTCCCTTGAACATCTTCGAATCCCCCGTAAATGTCTGAAAGTCACTCAAGCGTCTTCGAACTCCTCATGAATGTCTTCAAACGTATTATGAATGTCGTCGAAAGTCTCTAGAACGTATTCGAAAGTTTCTTGAACGTCTTCAAACCCTTCGTGAATGTCTTTGAAAGTCTCTAAACCATCGTCGATCCTCTCATCGATGTCTTCAAACGTATTATGAATATTGTCAAAGATCTCTTGAATGTCTTCGAAAGTCTCTGAATGTCTTCGCACCTCTCGTGAATGTCTTTGGAAGTCTCTTAAGCGTCTTCGAACCCCTCATGAATGTATTTGAACGTATTATGAATTTCGTCGAAAGTCTCTTGACCGTATCTGAAAGTTTCTTGAACGTCTTTAAACCCCTCGTGAATGTATTTGAAAGTCTCTCAAGAGTCTTCGAACCCCTCATCGATGTGTCCAAACGTATTCCGAATATTGTCGAAGATTTCTTGAATCTCTTTGACAGTCTCTGAAGGTCTTCCCACCTCCCATGAATGTCTTCAAATTTCTTATGAACGTTTTCGAAAGTCTTTTGAATGTTTCACGAACATCTACAAACGTCTCAAGATCGTCGTAGAAAGTCTCTTGAAACTCTTTGAACCCCTCATGCATGTCTTCAAACGTCTTATGAATGTCGTCGAAAGTCTCTTGAACATCTTCGAACCCCCCGTTAATGTCTTCAAACGTATTATGAATGTCGTCGAAAGTCTCTTGAACGTAATCGAAAGTTTCTTGAGCGTCTTCAAACCCCTCGTGAATGTCTTTGAAAGTCTCTCAAGCGTCTTCGAACCCCTCATCGATGTCTTCAAACGTATTACGAATATTGTCAAAGATCTCTTGAATATTTTCGAAAGTCTCTGAAGGTCTCCGCACCTCTCATGAATGTCTTCAAACTTCTCATGAACGTTCTCGAAAGTCTCTTGAATGTCTCACGAACATCTTCAAATGTCCTATGATCGTCGTAGAAAGTCTCTTTAAACTCTTTGAACCCCTCATGCATGTCTTCAAACGTCTTATGAATGTTTTCGAACGTCTCTTGAATGTCTTCAAACGTAATATGAATGTATTTGGACAAACCCCTCGTGAATATATTTAAAAGCCTCTCTTAAGCGTCTTCGAACCCCTCATGAATGTCTTCAAACGTATTACGAATGTCGTCGAAGGTTTCTTGAACGTATTCGAAAGTTTCTTCAACGTCTTCAAGACCCTTGTGAATGTCTTTTAAAGTCTCTTAAACGTCTTCGAACCCCTCATCGATGTCTTTAAACGTATTATAAATATCGTCATAGATCTTTTGAACGTCTTCGAAAGTATCTGAAGGTCTTCGCACCTCTCATGAATGTCTTCAAACGTCTTATGAACGTTTTCGAAAGTCTCTCGAATGTCTCACGAACATCTTTAAACGTCTCATGAACGTCGTAGCAAGTCTCTTTAAACGCTTTGAACCCTCTCATGCGTGTTTTCAAACGCCTTATGAATGTTTTCGAACGTCTCTCAAATGGCTTCGAACGTCTTATGAATGTCTTCGGAAGTCTCTCTGGAACGTTTTCACGAACCACTATCGAAAATCTTCGAATGCCTCGCAAACCTCCAACAAACGGCTCACGAACATCTAACGAACGTATACTGATGAATGATTTCGATTATCATTGGGCGATTATATTAATTTATTTTCAAATTCCATCGAAAAAAATTAGTTCCACATTCGAAAGTAATATTGTATTCAGTTGCACAATCTGATATCAGGTGATGCTGACATAACTAAGTACGGGGTGAGGAGAATAAAAAGTACATAATGTTACATATCTTTTATTTGCATGAATCGTTATGATTCAGCCACCAATTAAAGAATTTAAATACATTTTGTAAGGCACCACTGTTTTTATGCTTTTCACATCGTAGAGTAAAACTTCCATCTAATTTACTTGAGACATCCATATCGTCAAAGTCTATATTCAACGACTCAATAAATAGCTCATTTTTTATATTTATTATATCAGCTAGCCATTCTCGTTTTTCATGACCCTTAACATATACGATAGGACACGTGTCGTCGTCCGTTGAACCTTTAACTCCAGCTGTTATTGAACCTCAGCCATGCTATATGGAACGTTTCCATATGCCGACTTTAGACCATGATGATTGCGAATCAATCATGATGCTTCGTATCTCGCAGATTTTGCTGATCTATGCAATTTTGCGGATAATGTCGGTCAATGGACAATATTCAACAACGCGATCACGTAAGATTAAAACAATATGCAGTTGTATTCGGTGGTGAATCTTCTTTGCATTCGAACTCTATTCACACATCTACGGTAGCATGTTTTACAGGCTCGTTCTGATGCGATCAATCATTAATCGCGGGAGGGCCGTTACATTAATACTTGGCGATGGTTAGTAAAGATAGATCACTATTGCAGTCATAATGGTATTTACAAAATTGAGAGTACATATTGAACAAAATTCCGAAGCTTTTTTGAAGTCCAAATGCGAGTCATCTTGAGACAAGAATGCTAAATTGAGATAAAGTTTAGCACTTGTGAGTTTGCAGTCGGTGAATAATATAATGTCCTTTGCCATACATTATCTTTTCTACCAGTCTGCACCGCACCAATTACATATTTTGGTTTCTCTAGTTGGGAGGCAGCTTTTACGGTCCATGAATGTTTTGTTGTGCTTTAAAGCGATGGACAGTCGTACACATCCCAAGAGCGAAAACTCATATTCAAGTATCGCACACTTTCCAATGTTCGAAGTAATGATAATTTATTGATCTCATCTAATATATCAACCGACCTATTACAACAAAGAGGCTGAACCATGGCTGAGTAGGATGGAATTTTTAGAAAAAGCCCCCCTCGTTGTCATTGACTGCTCAAAACAAAACGATTCGCTCAAGTCCGGTCCTGTTGATGTGCGCCTTGAGTTTGAATTGAAAAACAATATTCCATCGCAAACTTCAGCGTACTGCGTGATCCTCCATGATCGTATTGTCGAGTACAATCCAATCAGTGGTGGGGTCAAAAAATTGGTATAAAATCATGCCAATGATCCGCGCCCACTTCAATCAACATGGAGCTTATCGTCAACGTGCAAGGGTTCAAGAGACCCGTCAACGAATTTGTCCTAAAGGAGATGTCCATCGTCAAACTCCATGAGAAGAACGCTGAACCGCTGACATTCTTCTTCGATGCACCATTCGCCTGGGACGCTTTACCGGCCAAGTACAAAATGACAAACAAGTGGCTGGAACGCAATTATCATGGAATACGATGGGAACACAGTGGCATACCATACGAGGCAGCTAGAACGACAATTCGAGAAATCTTGGAAGGAGCTCCTACGATCTATGCCAAGGGATTCGAGAAGTGCTCATGGCTATCGAGATTCGTGGATTCAGCAACAAAAGTCATCGATCTGGACACTCTGGACTGTCCATCACTGCAGAAGTTGCCGAAAATCGCAAACGTTAAATGTCCCCATCATTCCTTCAATACAAAATACAATTGCGCCAAAGCGAATGTAAAGTCGTTGAAAAGCTGGCTCTCTGTGTACGAAGCGTTGTGTGAGCGAGGGATTTTTTTAAATGAATAAAAACATTTTGATAAAATATTGTTCTCCATTTATTCCCTATATCTACGGCGAATACAGTTTGACGATAATTTTTTTTTTTTTTACATTATATTCGATGAAAAAGTTTTTTGTACATTTTTACATAGCATCAAGCGTTGAAAACTCTAAGATGATGACTGTGATGCAAACAGTCGTTGCACTCTACGATGGTGACGATGCCAGCTACCGCTGAACTCGTTGTTTCCACCGCGCCATCACGAGCGTTCTTTTCCACCTTACTCAGACTCGAGCGTCGAAAACTCTACGATGATGACGACTGTGATGCAAACAGTCCTTGCACTCTACGATGGTGATGATGCTGGCTGCTGTTGAACTCGTTGTTTCCACCGGGCCTTCACGAGCGTTCTTTTCCACCATACTCAGACTCGATGGAACTCGACGCTGTTGTATTTTCCACCAATGTACTTCATGTAGAGTTGACCATTGCGCGCCAGTTGCAGCATACTCTCGAACATTTTCAGATCTTGATCGATGGCCTTTACCAGCCGCACTGGCAAGAAGACGGCAAACTCATTTGCAACGTCCACGATGTAGCGTTTTCCAAACTTGGTCTGTACAGCTCTCATGTCCGTGATTTGATAATCCGAATGGACATGGAGTTCTGACAGCTTCTTCTTTGGGAGGAATTCCGCCATCAGGCTGACTTTGTTGATATTTGAGAGATCCATTTTCACTCTTTTTCAAAGTTCTTTTCGGGAACCCCGCACGTAGACAATTTCCCCCTCGCAACACTTTTCACAGTTCCGACGTTGGGGTGGAGGACCATCAATGTAATCCTTCATCTGTGGCGTATTATAATGCTCCATGCATGGAAGATACGATATCACTTCACTATCGTTCCGATGATGCTCCGGCAAACGATCCCACAGTAAACCAATAAAGTTACCCCAATACTTTAGGAGCAAGACCTTTGGAACCTGTTCGAGCTCGTTTTTGGTCAAGTCCAGGGGGTGCTTGGCCGGATGCACTGCGTACATACTCGCACATGTGAACATGTTGACGTAATCTTGTGGAATGACACACACACACACACACACACACACACACACACCACACACATTCACCCATTTGTCTAAGTTGTTTTATACATATATATATATATATATATATATATATATATATATATATATATATATATAAACTCCTGTGAATAGTCAAGACAAAAATGCTCCGCTTACATTTATAAAATGTTGATAATAAATTATCAGATTTTATGGGTTTTCAAGGACCCGCGACTCTATGATGCCCCCTCCCCCACAGAGTTAACAGCGGCTTCCCCCTCTCGCCCGCGGGTCCAGCTATCGCCTGGAAGACATCGTCACCAAAAACTAGCATCCCCACTCTCTAACACCCCTCCCCTTTCCCTCCGCCACAACGCCGCACTCGGCTGCCGCATGCAGGATCCCCCCCTCCTCCGCTATGCATACCCCGGCTTCCCCGCGCTCGACTCCCCCGCCCCGCTCCCCCCTGAGATCCCTGAGTTAGAACCGGCCTAGCTCCTCTACTGATCACTAATACAGTCGTAATGATATTTACGAAATCGAAAGTACATATTGAACAAAATGGCGAATTTTTTTTTTTAAGTCCAAATTCGAGTCAAAGTGAGGATACAATTCCGAATTGAGATAAAGTTCAACCCTGGTGGGTTTGCAGTCGGTGAATAATGTAATGTCCTTTTCCGTAGATTTTTTTGTTTACCAGTCTGCGCCGCAAAAATTATATATTTTGGTTTTTTTGGTTGAAGTCCAAATTCGACTCATCGCACAGTAGGAGAAAAGCCCAAAAACCTGGCCAAAACCTCAAATGACCTTTGACGGGAATGAAAATTGGCTTACAGGGGTTTTCAAGGTCGCTGATTACGAATCTGAAAGCCAAATTATCGTAAAAAAAATGGCCGATCCAATATGGCCGACATGAACGTTAAAAAGTTACCAGATGTTGACAAAAATTGGTATATACGGGTTTTCAAGGTCGCTGATTACCAATCCGATATCTATTGTTTATAACTTGCAACAAAGAGCTTATAGCAAATTGTTATCAACAAAATGGCCGAGTATCCTGCTAAATAGATAAATTAATATATTTAAAAAAATCATCATAATAAAATAAACGTGAACAGTGTATTCTACGCAATTATTATTTTTATTTCCAAAATACATACGGAACGTTTCAAAAATAGAAAATTTTATTCTTAATCAAAATCGTAATCGGAGTCAGAGTCGGAGTCAGAATCATTATCCGAGTTTGTATCTATTACAACTCCCGGCACGGCTTCAATCTCGGCGCAAATTTCGTCTGCTGCAGCAGTCACTTTAGGAGCGATCAACATCGCTACAGCTTCCGGCGACAAACTCTTCAGCTTCTTCTGTGGTAGTCTTCTGACACTTGAAATGTACGGATCAGAAGTAACTAAGAGCCGATGAAAAACATCTTCCATAGTTTTAACCCTGGAACTTTTTCGCGCAAAATCTTCTTGATATCGTTTGATGTCTTTGTTTCGAGCTTCCTGAGCATCTTCGGATAATTGGCCGATTGGTAATAGAGCATGAGTTATTATCACTGGACCATGAATTAATAGTTTGTGCACCGAAGAAGGCATGGAGTACCAAGGGTATAATGCAACGGTCTTTCTTGCCGTTTCAATAGCATACTGTTCAAATCTTTCACAGTTTATCTCGTGGCCACACGATATAACTTGTAGGATTACGTACAAGCGTTTAATAACTTCTTCGTTGACCCCCGTTATCGCAGCGGAAACCGTCGAATTTTCAAAGAATCGCCGAGCTGTGTTGCCATCATTGCTGCTGCCGTATCCAGGCTTTGGGCGATCAATATTTAGACCCAATTGCTTCTTGAATCCTTCTTGAATGGCCCTCTTGCGTTCCTGGGTAATTTTTTTTTCTTCGGCACTTCGAGATGCCATTTTTCAATGCCGAGTTTGTAAGACACGTGTAAGCAATACTCGAAGCACCGTATCCACGCATGCAGCGTCGACAATCCGAACTTCAAATTTGTTTCATTGATTTCCCTTTGCAATACAGTGTCGATGGCATTAAAATCTTTGCTGGTTGCTCCACACAAATAGCACCGTTGAGCAGATTTCGTCAATGATACAGCGTTGCAAACTTTACCATCTATCATGGTGAACAACAACTTGTACATTACGGAGATTTCTTTTCCATCTATTACACTTTCGAATGGACGAAGTGACTTTATTTGTTCTTCAACAATTTGGACTTCATTAAGTGTTGACTCTGTGTCTTCGCGTAGAAACAGTAGTCTAAGCGGTCTACAAAATCGTGGAGACGAGGGTCTGGGGTTCTTCCAAACAACTATTTCTTCCTTCGATTGTTGATCATAACACACGAGTTGTAATGGCACGACTGAAGTAAAGAATACATGCGCATCAGATTTGCTGTCATCACTGAAAGTCTGCTTATATTCACTTTGCCCAGAACTTCCATCGCAACCCCACTTGCAAATCAAGTCCATTTTACGAACATTATCTGGAGTCAATCTTTGAATGAGTACATTTTGGACGAGTAAAATACGTTCAACTGTATGATCTAATAGTGCCTGTAGTTGGACTTCTGCACTAGTCTCTGTAATCCTGATTGCATCACGTGGTGGATAACAACGCTTTTTTGCTTTCATCACTTTTTCGTAAGACGGATATAGCTTACAGTTATTTTCCTTCCCTAATCTTCTCATTCCCTGGTAAGTACTCTTAGAGAATTTATATTCAATCATAGCGGAAAGTGCAGCCTCTTCGGATAAAGTAATTTCATCCGTTGCTGAGTAAGCTTTACGATACTTGGAAGCTCTTAAAGGACTCGTCATTGTTACGTCCTTAATAACTTTTGCGGCGTCGGATTGTCCTGAAGAGCGAAGGCTCATCTGAGTAGCGTATGCTAACTCGACCGAGTTGAACGATGTACGAATATCTTGGGTCTTCCTTCGTTTAGATCTTTCACTGGACATTGTAAACTCAAGGGACGGGCGGCCGCCCGTATTACCCGGGCTTGTTACTACAGTGTCTGTAGGTGCGGCAAAACATACCTGCTTGCTAAGCCATTCACCGTTATTCTTGAAAAAAACACAGGATTTTCTGTGAGCTTGTTGCCACCTCGTTCTCATTTGATTGAAGAGTATCGAAAAAGTCTGTTTCGAGTCCTCAGGCACTACAACTGTACGTCCGGTGTCCTTGGAAATTTTTTCTACCATAAATTCGATCAAGGAAGCGAATTTATCGGATAAATGCTCGCTGATTATCAGAAATACTTCTTTCCTTGTCAGCACCAATTCTTTGTAACCGGATACTGTAATAAAGACATAAAATTGTAGAAAATTGGTGTTAAAGGAAAAGATAAAATTTTCAATTAATACAAAAACTTGAACAATGTACATTATTTTACCAAATAAATAACCGCAATAATTGAAATAATTTTAAGAAAATTAGACAGAAAATATTGACATGGATTTGGTTAAAAGAAAGTTTTGCTTACTATATAATATATATATATTCAAATATTTTATTCGAATGTTATAACATTTCATTCATATTTAAGAAATTTTTATGTGGTTGATTTTAATATGTATATATATATATGCATACGTATATATCATAATTAAATCACAGAAAATTTATATATATATATACACACATACATATATATTAAAATAATTTATTTCAAGCGTATAACAGCCGTCTTGTCCGTTATGATGCTACTTCACCCATTCTCAGGTAGAGGCGCAGCGGCTGCTCAATAGTGCCGCGTGCACGCTCGGCTACCGCACGATGCGAAAAAAATCATAACGGACAAGACGCACGTTTTCCGCAGGTAACTCTTGTAAATTTCGAAAGCTTATACATTAAACTAAAGGCCGAGACTAGGAGCTTTGCAAAATGTGACAAAATATATAACTTTTCGGACCGTTGAAAATATAAGTTTTCAAAATTATTCAATTTTATTTATGCCGAAGGCTATACTACATTTCAATCATTTATACATAAACTTTCGATTCAACCGATGTAAAAACATGTTCTACATACCTCCAGAAGTCGTATCCATGTTGCAGAATTGAAATTAAACCCGCCACTTTAAAGTTATGGGTTTTTGAAGTCAGCGTTATTTTCGTCTGTTCAGCGCGTGACACGTACACTCTTCACGAACACTCACTGCCAACTGACGCTGCGGCGCAGGTATACACTTAAAGGGCTTTCCCTTCCACAATAGAATGCAGTTACTAGTCCTCTACCTGAATGACTACTCAACTGACCCTATTTCGAAAATTTATTTTTTGGGGTTTTGGCCAGGTTTTTGGGCTTTTCTCCTACTGTGCATCGTGAGGATAGAATTCCGAATTGACATAAAGTTTAACCCTGGTGTGTTTACAGTCGGTGAATAATGTAATGTCCTTTGCCATCGAATTTTTTTAACCAGTCTACGTCGTTAAAACTACATATTTTGATTTCTCTAGCTGGGGAGGCAGCTTGTACGATCCATGAATATTTCGTTGTGCTTTGTAGCAATGGATGCTTGTATCGATCCCAAGAGCGAAAACTCAAACTCAAGTATTGCCCACTTTCCAATGTTCGAAGTAATGACAATTTATTGATTTCATTTAATATTATGTGGGGCATACGCCATTGTTTCTTGAGTAATTCGGCTTCTACCCCTAGTGATGGATGATGACTGAACGCACGATTAATGTCATTGCGCCAACGTATTAGAATTAACTAACGACGAGCATTGATTGTCGCAGAAAATGAATTTTATGCACAGCGCTAGTTTTTTCCAGTTCTTCCACAAACCATGATATGAAATCAGCGCTGTGATGTGATCGATACTTCATGATATTGATACATATCCTCAGCTACGTTCTTCTCATCAGTCTTTACACACCGTCATCTACTCTCTATCATTAGGCGAAAACACTCCAAATAGGCATTTACAATGAATGGATATCGTGCTTTCCGATTGCATTTGGTGATTTGGAGCCACTTATTGGTATCATTTAATCGTCGGATGGTGCAATTCTTTATTGCTCCACAATCGACCTCATGTGATTGCAATTTACTTCTTATCTAAAGTAATGCAAACACCTGCGAAAGTATGGATTTTTGTTTAATTCGTCTAGCACATATAACGATTTAGTAATTATGTTAACTTCACACACCGATGGCATGTATTTTTTTTAATGGCTGTCTCTATTTAGTTCAGCGCTCACGAGGCTCGACAGGACTTGATCTATGTGAAATGTCATACACTGTTATCCTCGGTATCTTGTATGTATAGCAAATTGATAAGCTTTTTCTTCATATGTTGAGCCACGTGTATCGGAGCAATCTCTTTTTGGCGCTATACACATTTATGGCTAGATTGTTTTGAAGCACAATTTCTTTTTTTTTTAATTTGATCTACGGTCACTGGGAATGCAATATTCGGTAGATTCAATACTGTTGAATAATGCGTGTAATAAGATAGGTGGTCACGGTTCCGTTCAGCTGGGTATAAAGCTGCGACTGTCACCCATGCGAAACGTGTATCATCTCTTGATTGCACATTAATCGCATTCCTCATAATCATTATCTCCCGTGGCAATGACATACAACATTCAACGCGTATTGGTTTATACTTATTTACATTTATTGTAAGATTATGTATTTTTCGTGAAGCTGGACCAGGTCACGTTGTTGAAATTCATCGAGCAGGGGTTAAGGTAGTACGAGCGCGCAATCCTGATTTCTATAGTTTTGTTCAAATTTTAACCAGACATTGTTCATAACATTATGCATGTTTGAGTGCAATTTTAGAACAGTCGACTACTTAGATTGGGAGATAATGGGTTTTAAAAATGCAACTTTGAACACTGCAGGATCTGCACTGAAATTTAAGGGGGGATTGTCTTTTTTTTCGCAAAATTTACCGCTTTTTGGGAATTTTTTTGTGAAGAAAGTATACAACGGAAAACTTGTGAAACTTGGCATATAGTTTTATTGATCTATTTACTACATACAACAAAAATTTTTAAACAATTTCATCAAAAAATCCCCCCTTTAACGCGTTTTTCTCGAAACAGCTTTTTCACAACTGGTGTGCACGATTTCTCAAAAACTATTCAACCGATTGCCTTCGAATTTGGACAGAATGCTCAGCTGACATCCTTTTATCGTTTGATGAAGCAAAAAAGCAATACGTTTAATAGTTTTTTATTTATAACAAAAAATCGATCAATTTTTTTCGAAAAATCGATACTTCAAGTTCAAAACGTCACCAAATCGTCAATTTTTTTCCCTTCATCGAACGGTAAAATGCTTTTTGGGTTTTTTCGGAAAGTAAAATGCTTTTTGGGTTTTTGTTGCAGGATGAACGTGAAGGCTGTAATCGTGCACACCATCAAAAAAGGACCATCGCGCGTCGAGGGGGGTGGGAGGCGGATTTTTTGATGAAATTGTGTAAAAATTTTTTTGTATGTAGTAAACAGATCAACAAAACTATATGCCAAGTTTCACAAGTTTTCCGTTGTATACTTTCTTCACAAAAAAATTCCCAAAAGCGGTAAATTTTGCGAAAAAAAAGACAATCCCCCCTTAAACAGAATAATTTTTCGTAGAGAATATTTGTCCCCTATAATAAGAAGACATATGGCAACACCGCAGAACAGTATTGTTCAATATTTCGAGAAAAAAATAATTATCGTGTTCCTAAAGTTAAACATTTTGTCATAAAAAAATGTGTGCATTATAAATATTAATATTTTATATTGTTTATATTATCTTCATTAACAAATAAAAGTGTTCGTTCATTTATAACTAATTAAAAACTTTGTTCGATTAAAAATTACTTCCAAATACAAATTTGTGTTACAGCATTATTTTAAATATGCCGCGCAAACTCACGTCATTGGATATGTGGAACGATGCGGTGTTGCCATACGTCTTTTTATTATAGGGGACAAATATTTTTTACGGAAAATTTTTTCTGTCTAAATTTCAATGCAGACCCTGCAGTGTTAAAAGTTGCAATTTTAAAACCCATTATCTCCCAACCTAAGTAGTCGATTGTTCTGAAATTTCACTCAAACATGCATAATGATATGAACAATGTCTGGTTAAAATTTGAACAAAATCTATAGAAATCAAGGTTGCCCGCTCGTACTACCTTAAAGTATAGGGCATCACGCGTTCAAGTCGATTTCTCTCCACATTAACCCATCACCGCTGTGTCCTGCACCCATGCATATCAAATGCCTGTACATGGCATAAACCATGGATTATGCCTGTAATGGCCATAATCCATGGCATGGTACATGGTCCAATCCTTCCAGAAGCGATATTTGGACTATCAATAACTATTAATGTTTAGTTGCTAATCGTTTATGCTTAATTCGGCTTTGCGTTTTCAGTACTTCTATGAACTCGATGATCTGTTGCTCCCATACAGCAAAGTCGTCAATCGAACTTACGAGCGTGGCTTGGTTGTGCAAGATTTCTTCTGATGGTTCATTGTTGTTCTCCATATTAACGAGTTGAAAAGTCTTCCCAGAGAGATATGTTAACTCACTGCTTCATTCAAAGTGTGGCCACTTTTGAGCGCTGTCGATGATTAAAAATGGTCTCCCAACAGAAAATATTTTTGTCGTTTCCTTCTAGCTCGGAAAATGTAGTAGAATCACCTCCACCAGAGTTTTTTAATATCGCGTTCATATCTATTACCGCGGAAAGCATGCAAAATAAATGCATCACAGAGCGAGCCGGTCGGGGTTCAACGGGAGCAAAAAAATTATGTTGTGAGTATTCCAAACCTTGAGTGCATCTGTGCTCAAATTGTGCATGCAGCGGGATCAGCGGTCGAAGCCTAAAAAAAGCTACGGCCATAGATCCCTAAAGCGAATCGTTTTTGTAATGAATACCTCGTTTCCGTACATGTGCTTTGGATATCCAAGGCATTACTTGAGCGGAATGTAATGAAAAAAATGCCTTAGCCATGTGGCTGATTTGGTGAGAACTGTATAGCCTCAAGTGTCACTTGAAGAGGTTTGATGTTGCTCTGCGGAGAGCCCTATGATTCGTGACAGGCTGGACTTCATACATACTGGAACACGTGGTAATATATATATATGTTATCGTCCAAGGATGCAAACCAGATCTTGGTAGAATTTTTAATAATCCATATTTTTCGGATCATTGTCTTCATACTATGGTTGTTGTAAAATTTGTATGGGCTTTCAAGTGTGAGCGTGCATAACGATCACGTTCATGTTGCATATGTGAAGCGATAGATCGTAAAGGTATAGGACGCGGGCGCTCGCACTAAGAAAAAACAGTTTCACAACTTAAAGAGAAATATTTTGCCGTCTTCATTTTCGATTGATATTAGAAGGCTGATAGCCTTGCCTGTCAGTTTTTTTATACTACAACTCGCTGGTTGAGTGTATACGAAGCGTTGGGTGTGCGAGGGACTTTTTTTTAATGAACAAAAACATTTCGATAAAAATATATATTAGGTGCGCAACTAAGTTCCCGCTGTTTTTCAAGAGATGGCTCCACTAGTAAGTGCTGGTCGATTGTGACATAACCAAAACATCATGAACCAAGCTTAGCCATATGGTAAACAAATCGTTTTGACACATTAGTGATTTTGTTTTTGCGTCGTATACTTTTGGTTGTGTGAAAATGTCTGATTTTGTGCCAAATAATCGTCATTTGCGGGAAGTGTTGCTTTTCTTCTTTCATTCGAAGAAAACGGCGGCTGAAAAGCATCGAGAACTCCAAACAGTTTACGGAGATGCTGCTCTAAGGGAAACAACGTGCTGTGATTGGTTCCGTCGCTTCAAAGACAGTGACTCGATGTTGACGACCGTTCACGTGAAGGAATGCCAAAAACCTCCAAAGACGCTGAATTGGAGGCATTGCTCGATGAGGATCCGTGCTAAATGCAAAAACAGCTTGCTTCAGCATTAGGAGTTACCCGCCAAGCCATTTCCAAGCGATTGCATGCGTTGGGAATGATTCAAAAACAAGGAACTTGGGTTCCTTATTATTTGAAGCCGAGAGACGTTGAGCGTCGTTTTTTCGCCTGTGAACAACTGCTCCAGCGGCAAAAAAGGAAGGGTTTTCTTCATCGCATCGTTACGGGTGATGAAAAATGGATTCATTACAGCAACCCAAAGAGAACAAAATCATGGGGACTGTCATGATTGCTTCTACGTCGTCGGCTCGGCCGAATATTCACGCTGCGAAGGTTTTGCTGAGTATTTGGTGGGACCGGGGCGGTGTTATTCATTATGAGCTGTTGAAACCGAACGAAACCATCACTGGGGAACGGTATAGAACTCAATTGATGCGATTGAGCCGAGCACTGCGCGAAATACGGCCACAATACGAGCAGAGGCACGAAAACGTGATTTTACAGCATGACAATGCTCGGCCTCACGTTGCCAAACCCGTTAAAACCTACTGAGAAACGCTCAAATGGGAAGTCCTACCCCACCCGCCATATTCCCCAGATATTGCGCCGTCCGGATATTACTTGTTCCGTTCGATGGCACATGGTCTGGCTAATCAGCAGTTCCGCTCATATGAAGACATCTCAAAATGGCTTGATTCGTGGATAGCCTCAAAAGACGATCACTTCTACCGTGACGGTATTCGAGCTTTGCCAGAAAGATGGGAAAAAGTTGTCGCTGGCGATGGGCAATATTTTGAATGATTCATTTGTAACCATTTTTTCACAATAAAGTGGCATTTTCTTAAAAAAAAACAGCGACACCTTAGTTGCGCACCTAATATGTATATATATATATATATATATATATATATATATATATATATATATATATATATATATATATATATATATATATATATAGGCAAAAGAATTAAAGGATATTGAAAAAGTCCGCCAATTTTAGGGTCATTTTCAAATAGCTGTAACTCTTCGAAAAATGGTCGGACAGCAAAATAAATAAAAAAAAAAACAAATTGAAAGTGTGAATCTCTAGTTTTGAGATCATGAGCTCAAACATTTTTCGCATCAGCCAATTGTTAGTAGCCATCAAAAACCCAAAGTAAAAAAAAATTTCAAATTTTTTACTCATCTTTCACAGTCTGCACGGACTTCAATACATTTTTTTAAATGATCGGATTAAAATGATCGTCGAGCTGAATTCTTCCCCTTCAATTTGAGCGGTAGGAGAGCTCTGTACGATTTTTTCTCGCTGAGTTATCGATGTTCAAAGCAAAAATGTCACTTTTGACTTTGATGACTGATTACTCGGAGACTAATGGTCGCACAGAAAAAAAACCAGAGGGTTTTGGAAACTTTGAAGTATTCTCTATAAGATGCTTTTATCATTTTTTTATCAAGATTTTTTTTTATGCGGGAAAATGGATTTTAAAAAATATGGAAAATGGCATATTTACGAATATTCTTTTAACTAAGGATTATTTTGCCGATATCGAATAGATTTAAAAAAATTCGGTATCCTAATCCTAATCAAAGTATCCTAATCAAAGTATCCTAAAAAAGCCCTCAAAAGTTTAAACCCCTGCGATTTTTTTTCATTGTGTTCCGAATGATCGAAATCGTCATTTTTTCCAAAAATCGATTAAAGGCTAAATCTACCACCTTTTATTCGTCTTTTGAGAATCACAACTTTTTTGGCACTGAACCGAATTTTCGGTGCTAAAAAATGTCGATTGTTGAACAACGGGAACAAATTTGTGTTTAATGAAAGAAAAAAAAATTAATTAAAAAAAGTTTTTTTTACAAAAAAAAATTAATTTTAAAAAATCGAAAAAAAATGGTTAGATTTTCTTTTTATAGCGCCGAACGTTTTTCATGATACGACGAGCGATTGGAGTTGTTGGAATTCACAGTTCTTTGAATGTGTGCGTGTGGAACACACACACAAAGAAGCGTAAATCCAACCAAGCAACTCTACGTGGTACGATTTAGGTTACACTAATGCCGGTGGTGAATAAAATGTTTATTAAAAAAATCTTGATCTAATTATCGTGGGACGTGTGCGTAGGGTATCGTATCGTATCGTAGGGATGTAAATTGTACACACGCACACGTTCAAAGAACTGTGAATTCCAACAACTCCAATCGCTCGTCGTATCATGAAAAATGTTCAGAGCTATAAAAAAAAATCCAACAATTTTTTTTCGATTTTTTTTAATTAATTTTTTTTTGTCAAAAAACATATTTTAATGAATTTCTTTTTTCATTAAACAAAAATTTGTTCCCTTTGTTCAACAATCAACATTTTTTAGCACCGGAAACTCGGATCAGTGCCAAAAAAAATTGTGATTCTCAAAAGACAAATAAAACGTGGTAGATTTAGCCTTCAATCGATTTTTGGCAAAAACCACAATTTCGATTATTCGGAACACAATGAAAAAAAAAATCGCACGGGTTAAAACTTTTGAAGGCTTTTTCAGGATACTTTAGGGTCATAAAAAACCGATTTTTTTTTCTATCTATTCGATATTGGCAAAATAATCCTTAGTTAAAAGAATATTCGTAAATATGCCATTTTTTACGTTTTTTTAAATCCATTTTCCCGCATAAAAAAAATCTTGATAAAAAAATTATAAAAGCATCTTATAGAGAATACTTGAAAGTCTCCAAAACCCTCTGGTTTTTTTCTGTGCGACCATTAGTCTCCGAGTAATCAGTCATCAAAGTCAAAAGTGTCATTTTTGCTTTGAACATCGATATGTCAGCGAGAAAAAATTGTACAGAGCTCTCCCACCGCTCAAATTAAAAGGGGAGAATCCAGCTAGACGATCCTTTTAATCCGATCATTCAAAAACATTTATTAAAGTCCGTGCAGACTTAGGTTAAAAATTAAGGTCATCTGAATGGTCATATTAAAACAAGCTCACAATTTTCAAATGTTGTACAACACAAAATTTTCAAATGCCCATAACTTCTTTCCATTTCTAGCTAGAAAATAAAAAAAAACGGTTTTTATAGAAAAACATGAACTTAAAAAAAATATGCTGATATTCTAGGTTGTTTTAAAAATTACGAAAATCACGTTCGAAGTATAAAAATCGATTTTTCGGGCCTTGCCCCATTTTTTCGGGTTTTGAAAGTATTTTTTTTTTAAATTCTGATTTTTTTACATCGAAATAGATTTTGAACGAGATGGGATCTCTAAAACATCAGCCTCAGAAAATTTTAATGAATTTTTTTCCCAATTTTTTAAATATTTTATTTATAATAAAAATTATTTTTATTATATAAATTTGTAAGTGAGAGATTTTATACCCTCAAAACCAGCAGTAGCTATTCAAATTAAATGAAAATTTTGTTTTAATTTGCTTATGTGACACGACATTACCGTTTGAAAGTCGCCCTCCGCGCAACCGAATTTGGCGTTTCAAATCGGTTTTATCAGCAAGCTGCGCGTACGACGCATTGCAGCACTGCACGACTAATTCTTGTTGGTGTAAGCAAGTTTGTCGCGCATCCGTTAGTTCGCTGATGTGAACGGACGCGACGAGCGCGAGAGTCGTTCGGATAATGTCGGAACCGTTCGGCTGACGTCGAGGCGTCTTCTCAAGAAGCACGCTCTTGCTGCGTAGTATCGTCGCATGCGCCTAGCGAGGTGGATATGTACGTTTATGTTAAATCAATCAAAGAAATAAAAGTTGTTGGCTAGATAGCCATTTTTCATTACACTTATAAAATCCACCTGAATAAATTTTTGAGTCCTCCAATCCATCCCTCACACACATGATACAAGAGAGATAAATGCCGGGGAAAGGAAAATAAAACTTCAATAGGTTATAGGCCCAGGCCACGCCTGAGCACTGTGCAGAGTTTATCTTCTCTTTTTCGGTGTGAGAGAAGGGAGGATAGGAAATAATCACGCGGGATTTTTCTCGTGTTGCGCGTGGTGTGTCGGCCATCTTGGGACAACCGCGTGTGAGTGAACATTCGAGACTCTGTGCGAAACATTTCTGCATTCGTCATGTCTGATGATATCTCAACTCGCAATCTCAAGAAATTCGACGGGAATGACTTTCAAGAGTGGAAGTATCAGATCAGGAAGTTATTTATCGCGAAAGGCGTAGATGACATCGTGGACGGCACGAGACCGAGGCCGGAGGATCGAGCCTCGGCTGCGGCGAAGGCATGGAGAAAAGAAGACGCGAACGCGGGATATCTGATCTCCTCGTCGCTGGAATCGAAGAAATTGAAGCCGTTATTGATCTGCGATACATCCAAGGAGATGTGGGACAAACTGTGCGTCCGACACGAGCAAAGAAGTGAGTCGAATAAAATTGATATGTGGCAGAAATATCACGAGTACAAAATGCCGGCCGGTGAGACGATGGAGCAGCACATTGCAACGGTGCAAAACATGGCTGCTGAGTTAATCGACGCTGGAGAGAAAGTAACGGACAAATCTTTGATCGCGAAGTTAATCGGAAGTCTAACGCCAAAGTTCTCTGTGTTTCGATCGATATGGGACAATGTCGAGCCTACGCGACAAACGCTCGAAAATCTCGTTGAAAGACTAGTCGCCGAGGAAGCAAAAATTAAGGCTGAAAACGGTGATAGTGCGAGTGCTCTTGTTGCGTCAGGATGGAATCAAGGCGGGAAAAGTGGCGGTGCAATAAAGAAAGATGGTACCACAAATAAAACGGACGCTGAAAAGAAAAAGAAAAAGCGATCTAAAAAGAACATCGAGTGCTGGAAGTGTCATGAAAAAGGACACTTCGCGAGCGAGTGCGGTAAAAAGAGCGGGAAAGACGAGACAAAGGACAAGGACGCGTGCGACTGCGCGTTTGTCGGAGAGCAAAGTGGGGATGTCGAGGAGTCTGAGCGGGCCAAGTGCGCGAACTCGCCGTGTCTGTCGGTAAGTGAGGTGCAAGAGGCCGATCAAAAGGACGTCTGGCTTACCGACAGCGGAGCGTCGGCGCACATGACGTTTCGCCGAGAGTGGCTTGAGGAGTACCGTGATGATCCGCGAGGTGGCACTGTAGTGCTCGGCGACAACGAAAAGTGCGATGTCGTGGGCAGAGGGACAGTGAGAATCGAGAAGCTCGTAAGCGGGATTTGGCAAAAGTCGAAAATCGAGGATGTTCTATACGTGCCGAAATTAAAGAAAAATTTGTTTTCGGTGGGAGCGGGCGCGGAAAAAGACTATCGCGTAGTGTTCGAGAAGGGACGTGTAAATCTAGAAAGAAACGGTACGGTAGTCGCGTCGGGAGTTAGACAAGGAAACCGGATTTATCGTATGCTGTTCCGAGTTTTACCGTTGGGGAACGAAGCAAATGTGACAGCCGCGAGTTTTCGTGTGTGGCACGAGCGTCTAGGACACGTCGGAAAAAGTGCGGTACGCGATCTAGTCAAAAGGGGACTAGTAAAGGGCGTGTCAATGAAAGACGAGAAAGACTTTTTCTGCGAAGCGTGTCAACTCGGTAAATCGCATCGTCTACCGTTCAAAAAGTGCATCGACGCGATCGAGACAAAGCCGGGTGAGAAGGTTCACACAGATGTGTGCGGCCCCATGTCAGTTGACTCGCTAGGTGGCGCACGTTTCTTCTTGACATTCAAGGACGATTCGAGCGCGTATCGGCACATATACTTCATCAAGCACAAATCGGAAGTGCTTGAAAAGTTTAAGGAGTATGCGTGGCTCGTCGAAAACCAGTTTGAAAAAATAAATAAAAGTGCTTCGGTCGGACAATGGCGGCGAATTCGTTAACACAAAAATGAACGAGTACTTAGCCGCGAACGGTATTAAAAAGGAAAATACCGCTCCGTACACTCCGGAACAAAATGGCCGAGCAGAACGGGACAACAGAACGATAGTCGAGAGTGCGCGATCGATGCTCCATGGGAGGGGTTTACCACTGTTTCTGTGGGCCGAAGCAATCAACACAGCAGTGTACGTGCTAAATCGATCGGCATCTTCGAAGAAAACTGCAACGCCCTACGAACTATGGGTTGGAAGAAAGCCGAGTCTCGGGCACTTGCGCATATTCGGATCCCAGGTTTTTGTACATGTGCCAAAACTGTTCACAAAGAAACTCGACGCACGTGCGAAGTCAAAGGTATTCGTCGGCTGCGAACAGGACTCCTCAAACTATAGGACCTATGATCCGGAAACGAAGAAGGTCAGTGTGTCACATGACGTCGTTTTCAATGAGAAGACCGAAAAAAATAGAAACGATCAAGGAGCACGAAGACGAGGACACGATCGTGCTAAAACGAGAAGTAGTTCTTGCGGAACAGAACGAGAGCTCGAACGAATCGGAAGTTGAGCCAGAGGACGAAGAGGTCGCAGTTCCGATTCAGGCTGAGCCGCAGCCAGCGGCCGAACGTCAGCAACGAGTTCTGAGGGATCGAGCGGAACTTCGAATGCCGGCAAGGTACGCCAACGTTGCCGAGTACAGGGCTCCAGACTCATACAAGGAGGCTATGAGCAGCAGAGATGCCGCGCAGTGGGCACGTGCTGTTCAAGAGGAGCTTCAAGCCCACAAAAAAAAACAATACGTGGACGCTCGTACCTAGATCATCAAATCAAAGGCTGATTGACTCAAAATGGGTGTTTCGAGTCAAGGAGGATCCAGAGAAGAAAACGCAGAAGTTCAAAGCGAGACTCTGCGCAAGGGGCTTCATGCAGAGAGAGGGCATTGACTTCAAAGAGACGTTCGCGCCGGTAGTGCGCTATGACTCGCTTCGAACGCTGTTGGCCATAGTCGCGGAGGAGGATCTGGAACTTCTGCAGTTCGACGTACATTTCTCTACGGAGTGCGTTTCTCGACGTGCGTTTCTCTACGGAGAATTAGACGAGGACATCTTCATGGAAATTCCCGAAGGGCTCAACATCGAGGAAGAGAGAAGAGCAGACAAGCAAAGTGTTGTGTGCAAGCTGGTGAAATCGCTGTACGGGCTCAAACAAGCTCCACGGTATTGGAACAAAAAGTTCGTCGAATTTTTGAGCCGATATGAGTTTGAAGCGAGTGAAGCGGATCCATGTGTTTTTGTCGGAAAATTTAACAAAGTAAAAGTGTATCTCGCGCTATTCGTAGACGATGGTCTGCTGGCAGCCACGTCAATGGACATTCTAGAGACAATATCGAGCGAATTAGATAAGACGTTTAACATCACGATAGGCGACGCCAAGATATTTGTCGGGTTGCAAATAGAGAGAGATCGAAACGAAAAGACGCTCTTGATTCATCAAGAAGCGTACGTGCGTAAAGTAGTTGAACGATTCGAGATGATAGAATCAAAACCGGTCGGGATGCCGGCAGATCCGCATGCAGCTCTTTTGCCATTCGAAGCCAAAACCGAGGAGATAGATAACGTACTAATGTTCCTAGCAATAGTGTCGAGACCGGATATCGCATTCGCGGTGAATGCTGCGAGTAGATTTACAAACAGTCACAACGAATCTCATTGGCGCGGAGTAAAGAGAATAATTGCGTACGTCAATAGTACAACCCATCTGGGAATACTGTATCGAAGCGGCGGTAGAGACTCGGGTCTAGTAGGATACTCAGACGCGGACTTTGCAAGTGATATAGAGTCAAGGCGATCGACAACAGGTTACGTATTTTATCTGTCAAATGGCCCAATCACGTGGTCATCAGAGAGACAGAAGCTCGTAACTCTAAGCACTACGGAGTCCGAGTATGTTGCGGCAGCTGCGGCTACAAGGGAAGCCATGTGGCTCAGAAAGTTAGTACAGGATCTCAGACGCTCGTGCGTCGAAGCTACAAAGCTTTATGTAGACAATCAAAGCGCAATCCGTCTTGTGAAGAATCCAGAATTCTACAAGCGGACAAAGCACATAGATATAAGGTATCATTACATTAGAGAAAAGTCTGAGAGTAAAGATATATTCGTGCAGTATGTGCCTAGTGAAATACAACGGGCGGACATTCTCACAAAAGCACTGCCGAGGAGGCGTTTCAAAGAGTTAAGGGCTAGTCTTAGCATAAGCGAAATTCAAAGAATGCACTCAAACGGCGGTAGTGTTGGTGTAAGCAAGTTTGTCGCGCATCCGTTAGTTCGCTGATGTGAACGGACGTGTCGAGCGCGAGAGTCGTTCGGATAATGTCGGAACCGTTCAGCTGACGTCGAGGCGTCTTCTCAAGAAGCACGCTCTTGCTGCGTAGTATCGTCGCATGCGCCTAGCGAGGTGGATATGTACGTTTATGTTAAATCAATCAAAGAAATAAAAGTTGTTGGCTAGATAGCCATTTTTCATTACACTTATAAAATCCACCTGAATAAATTTGAGTCCTCCAATCCATCCCTCACACACATAATACAAGAGAGATAAATGCCGGGGAAAGGAAAATAAAACTTCAATAATTTTCTCTCTCTCTGATCAGAAATCAGATGAAATTTCGAAAAGATTTGGAGAAAACATGTTAGGGATGTACAATTAAGGATCCAAAAACCATTCGGAGCTTGAATTTCATCCTCGATTGCTTAGTGCGAACTGGTAGTCGATTAAGCTACCTTGTTTGCTTAATCGAATATAAAATCAACGACTGGCATGACGAGGACGATTGAATGACGTTAAGAGCCACGCGAAAACGTCAAGCGCAATGTCGATTTCATCTTTATCACGCAAACGATCATTATGTCGTCGTACTCGCAGTTTGCAGCACAATCTAAAATGTCCACTCACTCTGACCGGCAGTAAAATGAACTCATGAACAATTTTCAGTGGATCATTTCAGGAATGTCCGATAGATGCTCTGAAAAGCATTCGGAGCATCGATTCCATATTTGCTTGGTTTGTGCCAGCAATTAGTCGCTCGAGCTGCGGTTCAATAAAACATTATGCCCTTCTCCGGAATCTTGGGTTTGAAAGAAGATGAAATCGAAAAATGCCATTACAGCAACGGACGAATAGCGTTGGAAGGTGCACGTCAAAGGCAATGTTGATTTAATATTTATCACGTAACTAATGCGTCATACGGGCAGCTTGCAGGAATGTCGGAATTGTCCACTAGCTCTGACCGGAAATAAGATATGTCGATAATTGTGAAACAAAATAAAAATTTAACGAATGATCAAATTATTTGAAAACCCAATCTTCTTTCTTTATTGCCCTCTTCCAAATCTCAATACCATTCCATTTTATCCTGTATGATGTCTTTTTACATGAATAAACCATTAAATACTTCGCAGAAGCATTAGTTTAAACAATCAACGACACGTGAAGTTCATTGTTCGTGATAGCGGCAGGCGTATTTCAATAATACAAATCGAAAAGAACCGGGCGATTGCTGATAAAACCGAATTAAAACACCAAATTCGGTTGCGCGGAAGGCGACTTTCAAACGCTGCTGCCACCATTTTCTCCACTGTTTGGAAAAGCCAGCAGTGGTTTTTCTTACACAAAAATTGATGATCTTTCAGATAAGCTTTGGTTTTTTGAGGAGGTCGATGGTGATTTTTTCGTATAGTCCTACCGCTCCCCTGTATCGAGGAACAATTGGAATACGGGAGACTTGACATGTCAGAAACCTAGAAAAATTATTATTGTTTTTATTTTTTGCGTTGACCGGTCCCAGACTTGGCAGCAAGGCCTCCTTGTGTCCCCCTAGGCATGACATGACGAATTATATGTATGCACTTTGGGAGACCTATCATGACAGGTTTAGTGTCGTGGGCTCCCCTACTACTACGGTACTAATAAAGGCACTTAATCAGTCTTCTAATTATTATTGAGATAAAAATCAACTTGAGCAAGATTATGGTCAACTTCAGCAAGATTATGGTCAACTTTAGCAACATTATATTAAGCTTGTACAACAAATTTCAGCAACAATACAAACCAAGTATTTTGGCGTATTTTGCCGCTCTGTTAACATAGCCGCACAAACTGTCAAAGTTACCCTTAATGTCAATTTAACCCCGTTTTACGGTATTGCTCACAACTAGCCAAATCAAAGCGAGCAATCAATCAGAAACGGCCTATATCGGCGAATAGGAAGGACGTTGTGTTTCGGCAGGGCAACGCTAGACCTTCCCTGGTGACCCAAGAAAAGTTATTGCATATTGGGTGGGGTGTTTGCGTGCATCCACCGTATAGTCCGGATCTTGCACCTTCAGACTATCACTCATTCTGGGCGCTACAGAACAATTTGAATAATAAAACCTTCAGTTCCCTGGACGTCCTCAAAAACCACTTGGATGCCATTTTTTGTCCAAAGATCTCATGACTTCTATGAAAGAGGGATAATAAAGATCGTGGAAAGATGGCAGAAAGTCATTGAACATGATGGAAAATATTCAGATGATTAAAATCGCTTGTTGTGATGAATATTTTGCGTTTGAAATTTAATCGATTTTCATCACAGAATTTTGCGTAGACCCAATATAACCTGTAGCCCGTGATTCATTTCTTGACAAAACGCGACATAGCTCAGAAGCTGAGAAGCGAATCTGGGTTCGGCTGAATCGGCATTCGTTTTTTGCAATTAGTACGCCCGTGGCACAAAAGTCGTCGTGAATGTCTAGGAGGAAGACGACTGCGATCGCAAAATGCGGAAAAATGTTGGAATAAAGTGGGCATGAAAGAAAAAGAACCTCGTACACGTGGAACAGTTCCATATGGCAGATCTAAAAAATTGATAGATCAATGATGCCAATTTTCATTATAGTTCGCAATCGCTCTTTGAGTACCCTCTACTTCTTTTGAAAAATTAAATCTTTTTAGAAGCGAGGTCTAGGAAGAAAAAATGAATAAGTGATCTTCTGTTGACGCGATTTGAATATATGTTAACTCCTTACAAAAATGTAAAATGTTACTTGACGGTCAGTTTCGAGTCTCTGTTCTTTCTGTTTAAAAATTTGTTTACACGAGCCGCTATATACATCGATGAAGTATGCATTCATAGACGAGTACATTCGAGAAATGTATGCTCTCGCATAGTTCCGTAATGTTAGCAAACATAACAGTTGAAAATCAAATTTGCATTACGTGTCCGTATTTCCTCCTGCCATATTATCCATTATATCGGGATAAGCATGCCGAGGAAAATCGATTTTTATAGGCTTAAAAGATGCTTTGAACCTTCTAGAATATGGGGCAAAAAGTGTATTACTTGGAAGATTTTTTTTCCTTGTAATAGCGAGCTCTTCCCCAAGCGCGTCGGACTGCTCCGCAACGACTAAAGCCTGATGTCTTACCTTTTAACTTCTAACTTCTCTAATCCACTAACAGATGGCGTTAAAAGTGTTTATGTTCAGCAAAATACTTTCTAAACAAAAGTACGTTAGCGTAGCAACAGTAGTCTAGCAACAGTACATGTACACAAACAAACAGTTAGTGTAGCAACAGTACATGTACAAAAAGGAAGTAATTTTCTCGCTTAAAATCACGGTTTTTGTGTGTAGTGCTGATTTTGAACAGATTATTTGTACTATCAGAGTGCTGATAAATTACAATGAGTGGCGCAAAATTTTACTCGGACAGGAAATGTACAAAAAAATCGTATCCAACACGGTTTCGGAGCAATGCGTTATCGAGACGACCATTGAATAGATTTGAGGCGGAGAGCGATTCGGAAGCAGTCAGTGCTTCTGCCAAGAAATTAAAAGTTTGTGATGAAGGTTTTGATATCAACTATGAATTCGGCTATAGAATTATATTTTTGCCGTTTTCTGTCATTTCGCAACACGTGAAGTGTATAACGTGCGATTCAGACGTAACGTTTCATGAAAGAAGCCTTGGGGCTTAGGCTTCAAAATATTTATCGCTTGTCCGAAGTGCCCAGAAGTTGTCATTCCAAGTAGTAAATTTATACGAAATGCATATGAAATTAACCGTCGAACCGTCCTTAACGGTATATAACATTTGTACATGTATGGAATTACCACGACCGATATTCCAATCTTTTTACGACAAGTGAGTGGATATGATTTCGGTCGCGACGACAACAGTACGAGATGCTAGTATGAAGAAAGCAGGGCAAGGAGAAAAAAGAAAAGTGAAGAAAGTGGACAATTTGATAGGATAAGTGTTTCCGGTCATGGTTCGTGGAGGAAACACTGGTGTTCGTCGCTTTTCGGAATCACGTCATTGATTGGATGGTTTACAGGCAAAATCGTCGATGTTAAAGTGAAGTCACAATGAGTCTTGCAAGCACTGGAAGAGTAAACTAGTAAAAAATGTTAAACGGTCGATTTTTTCATGTCTATTGTCACGTCGCGACCAAATGCGCACAATGTATTTCTTTTTCACACTTTCTCTTATCTTTTGAGCCCCGGCGAAGACGCAGGGCCGACGTGATTTTCCATGGAAATCGTGAGCAACCGCATACGTGCTATAGCGGCATTCTCATTATTCGACGGATATTTATATTTTTCTTTAAGCTTAGACCTACCACGGCGGAAATGTAGGCCATTGATAATAAGTAAGCGTCTCACGTACTTTCCCACGCGAGAGCACAGCAGTCTCAACCATATGAAGAGAAATCCTCGAACCTAGGAAACCACCCTGTCATAAAACACCACGTGCACTCGCGGGCCTTGGTCAACAAGCCCTATCTCGAGCGGTGCGTACTCGCCGCCGACGAGGCCCCTTTTTCCTCCCGGTATTTTACCGCGCTCCAGATAAAGGAAACGCTGCTCCAATTCCTGGAAATATAGCGACGAATATGACTCGCAGACTACGTCCTGCTTCACTCTCTATTTTCAACCAATCATCCGAAGAGACCCATATTTGATGCCTTTTCCACCAATCCCTATGAAAAATGCATCACGAAAATGCACTCCTTCCCCCATTAACGAAACCTCTCCTATTTTCCACTTGGCGATAAATTATCGTACAGCAAGTCAGTGTTCCATCACCACTCGTTGAAGTTGGTATCCCATCAGTTTCCATCGCGATCGGACAAGTCTCCAACATCTTCCATCAGATCTAGTTCGAAAGGAAAAGCTGTCTCCTGACAGTATCCGACAAGTTCAGACGTTAACTCTAAAAATTAGTATATCTCCGGTATAATCGTTACAAGTTCTGCCTATATTCTGTCCAGCGCGACTTATAAAACTTCCAATTATTTATAGTGAGCGTCTACACTAACATCGATACATTGAATTGCGTAAATTCCCAATCAATTCGAAAACTCAGCTCGCGATAAATACTCATGCATTAAGAGATTGTGTCTACGTAAAGAACACCAGCTCCGCTAAACCCGTAACCGAGCATACACAACCGAGTGGTCCGGTTTACCTGCGAAGGCCCAATTCGATCCTCCGTATCTCCAACCATTGTACCCACGGCGCATCGACAAATGTAAGCGAAATACTTCATGTATATTTTCTGTATTATTAATTAAATCGACTTAACCAGATTGGTTAATTCCAATAAACCCTGAGTCGATAGAATTTGAGTGTCCCATTATTCCTCAATCGGATAATCGCGTCATCCCAATTTACCCAAGCACTACCTATTGTGCTAGGCGTAGGTTACAAAGAGGGAAACGCGAAAAATATATGCCCACGTCCCCTCAGGACGTGACACTATAACACATTTAAAAACTTTGAACGCGTTTTTCTCGAAACAAGATTTTTCAAAACGGCACGCAGTGTAACTCCAACAATTTCCATTCTCTATATTGGAATTTGTAACAATTTCTTTAAAATACTATTTTCAAGTGAAAAATGTACGAGATTTTCGATAAGTTAATTTAAATATTATTCATTAACAAATTATTGCGCTTTTTTGTGTCGAAAATCGACAGTCTTAATTCAAATACTTGCCAATCATGAAAATCAATATTTAAAAAATACCCTACATGTCTGACTATCTATAAATATAGTAATTAAGTATTTTTGTCCAGATTCAAATTTGCACCAGCTACAGTGCGTGCCACAGTGACACCGGAGCGGTGTCGCCATTTTGAAATATTTGTAGATGATAATTTTTAAATGACGAGTTTGAAATATTTGTAGATAATAATTTTTTGTTGAATAATCAAATGTATGCTTAATATAATCCTAATATAATCCTCGCATATAATTGTTCTATTACCTTTTCTTCCATAAAAAAACGGTTTTTCAGGCTGTTGGAGGGGTGTTGCCCCTTAAGTTTTTTAAAGACCGTATCTCTTGAGCGTACTTATCAAATAAAAAACACTCGGCTTACTGCAACATTGATGTCAGTCAGTAATTGAATCTTCGTTGACAATTTCTTCCAAGGTTAAAACTATTTGGGTAGTTTGCATGCTTGATTAATGCCTAGATTGCCGCCGTCGTAAACTGTAAGAAACGCGCTCGTGTAAATTAATCGTGAAATGCGGAAAGATATTTTATCTTCACCTCTTAAAAACGGCACGTAAAAAACGAAAATATGACACAGAAAGCTCGATAGTTGAAAATCATATTTGGTCGATTCTCCCGAAACGATCTTTTTTCAGGACGACGAAATTTATAAACAAAAATATAATTTTTTCATTTTGAAATATCAATTTACTTCAGTTCTAATTGATATAATATGGATCACACTAATTTTTCAGTTTTGGGAGATTTATCATGATGGAAATAAATAGTAGGAGGAATGATGCAAACCTTTTCCTATCAAGTTTTTATTGGTTTATTAATATCTTCTTTTTTACTTTTAATATTGATCTCGCTCTTTTTGTTTCAACTTCTCTCTTCCTACAGGATCCTGTTCAAGCCTTGCATATCTCCGTTTTTCAGCTTCTTTTTTCCTACGGAGCCGTTCTTCATCCGACAGCGCCATGTCAATAATCTAAGAGAATCATTTTTTCATAACTTGATGCATATCCACACATGCGTAACCAAAATGGTGTCATTCCTTTGGCGCATCTATCATGCCCTTGGATCTTACGCGTTGGGAGGAACCCAGAGGAATAATGCCAGAGAAGGACGATTCAGTCTCGTCGGAAAAGTGGATGTAGAAGGCGCTGCTCTGGCAAGCATGATCACCGAGCACCACCCGTCACACAATATATGAAATGATTTACAGCTCTCCAGAGGAATGATTGAAAAAACGGTTACAAAATTTCGTCATTTAGTGTGAGATACCTGTGCTCATTATTATTTTTATTTTTCAGAGAGGAATTGAATAAAAGTCCGATGGTTTCAAGTAATATTTTTTTTAATGCTTTCGAGTTTTTAGCACCTCGTCAGCTTGCTAGTGTATATAAAGTCTGGATAGTTACACTCCAGAGGAATGATTTTCATACTCAAAATACGGAAAAAAGAGATAACGACGATTTTCTGCCAAATCTGTTTTCTAGGGAGATGTCGAAGTTTTTCAAACTGTGGTTGCCCAAAAAAGCTATGAAGTGATCGAATAGCGTCTATTAAAAAAGTCCGGTTACATGCAAAATTATAATTTCGGCAGAATCACCCACATTTGTAGAATGTGAATAAACATACTTTAAATATTAGTACGATGAGGCCATAAGATAACGATACTGAATTTTGGCGCTAACCTGAGGCCTCAGGAACCACGAGCAGAGTCGAATGTTGGTGAATTCTTTGCTCCCTGTACCCTCTAAATTTCAAGGTCGTACAACGTTCAGTAGTAGTGTGCACACCGTTAAAGATTAGCAGCGTTGCAACGTGAAGTCACTTGTTAAGCTTGGAGAATCCGCTACACAAACATCTAATTTGTTGTAAGAAGTTTATAATGATGGATATTAATATTCGAAATCAGTGGTTTAATGGTTTCAAAAATTTAAGGCGGTGCGAGAAGGTATTGAAGACGACCCGCATTTCGGCAGCTCTCATATATCGAAAAAATATGCTAACATTGAGAAAGTAAGTGAAAATATTCGAAAAAATCGACGTCCAAGCGATTGGTGCAATTGCCAACGCATAGTTAACATCAATAAATAAACTGTTTGACACATTTTAGATGCACACGTTTACATTTGAAAACATGAAAAAAGTTGGCGTTAAAATGATGCCGAAAGTGCTCATTGCTAAGCAAAAGGAAACTTGAATAAACATTTGTACTGCGATCCTTGCAAATACCGAAAACGATGCAAGCGTTTTACAAAGTATACCAACTAGCGATGAATCATGAGTTTTAGGGGTACGTAGTGAAACGGGGAACCCTCACTAGTTCAAGCGGCGGCGCAAAAAAGCTGTGCATTTCTGAAAGGATGAAATTTTCAGAAAAGCTAGGGTCCATCGTGGCGATGAAGAAACGTCACGGTTGCTTTATCAGAAACTGAACCAGGGAGGGGTGGTTATTGCGCAATGCAAGTGCATTCTCGACCTCAATTAGGTCATAAGCTGAATGGATAAAACCAACGCCAAAATGAAGGGCTTGAAAAGTTGAAACAATATATATAGGGTTGCTTAAATAAACAAGTTAAAACCTTTGGCATCCATGGTATAATTTTAAAAAAAATTTTATTCAATAGACTTTATTTCTCCGGGCAACGCACTCTCTCAGTTTGAACTGGGAAACATTCATCTACCCTCGGGGGTTAGGCTTGATCTTAATCTAGACCGGAACAATAAAGCTGGGCGACACCCGGGGGTTCCGACACTACCTCGGCTGCCGCCCAGTCAAAAAGACGCGCAAAAAATCAAATATCGCTCTGTGATAGCCGCTCCCTCAAGCCAGAGGCTGAGCGGCTACTACATTCCACAATCGTATTGCTTAAGTAAACGAAGGGTTCCAAGTATGACCGCCTTCTGCATACGACCCGCTAGCAACCGGACACCTGGTTTGCAAACCGGTATGCCAGTGAGGCCCGATACAAAAGACTCTTTTACCACCCCAAGCGCACCGATGAGGAGGCCAACGAGAGTCATCCTGAATCCCCGCTACAAGCGATGCAGCTCGGCCAGGAGAGGCTGATACTTGAGCCGTTTCTCCTCTTCCTTTCGCAACACATTCACTTCGGCCGGAGCCGAGAACTCAATGACGTATATCGTCTTGTAGTCGAAATAGAAGAGGATAACATCAGGCTTAGTCGCTTGATGCGGCCCGATAGTCGCGAACGAGAAGTTCCGATAGATCTTACACCTCTCGCCGATGACAACGGACTCAATATCTCCTGTTAAATAAGGCGGCACGGGCTCCCGGTATGTCCCATAAGAGTGCCGTAGATGGTAGTACAACACCCTTAGGGCCGCGTTATGGCGATGGATATAGCCGAAGAGTGCATATACCGGGCAGGCCGACAGTAGATGCATTAGTGTCTCGGGCGATTGTTTGCATGCACGACACAAAGCGGTCGGCAGAGGCTGACCCATAACGCGACTGCGATAGACCAGGGTGTTGATGACACCATCTTGGAAGGCGCAGATAAACTCTCCGGTCTCGGACCGGTCCAGCTGACCGCAAGAAGGAAAAGGTCAGCTGGATGGACAGCCCTTGCTCCTCGATGTAGCGGAAAAACACACCGTGCATGGGTCTGTCCACGTGCTGCCGAGTCAGGACAGTCTGCTCGACAGCCCTGATTTCCCGCCGACGTCGGGATTTGGGCAACCGAGCGACGGAGTCTGTTGGCAACTAGCCATGCCGGCGCCCGCGAAACTCCAAGCCGGGGGTCTTTGCCGCACGATCTGCCGCCTTATAATACCCATAATACACACAGCGGTTTGTGGCGACTCGCCGATCGAGTCGACTGCCGCTCGCGTTTCTTCGCACAGACGACGTGTCGAGGCGGCTCTCTAGCCGCTAGACAACGCTTGCTGCAGTGTGTGTTTTGCATAATTTGAAAACACAGAAATATGCGCCGATTCGGCGATCGACTCGGCCGCCGAGTCGGCGCGAAACGCTGTGAGTGTCATCGCTCTAAAGAAAACCTTCCGCCCCATGAGGCTCACGCTGCTGCACAATCTCCAGGAGCGGGCCCGAGCTCGTTATTACATCGCTTGCAATTCCGAGGACCATGCGGCCATGAAGACACTCCAATCCAGAGAGCTCGCGCCCGCCGCTCTGACGCAGCATATAAAGCCGCGGGGCGGAAGATCGAGGGTGTAGACTCCACTGGATGTTCATTATCTTGCGTGTGCCGATGTCCAGTTGTTTGAGCTCGTCTCTACGCCAATTGACGACGGCAAAGGAGTAGAGCAGGACCGGGACAGCGAGCACATTGGTGGCAGTGATCTTATTTTTCCCAGACAGATCTGATTTCCAGATCCGTCTTAGACGCCGCCTATCCTCGCTGCGGAGGGCCCCTTTGATGCCCTCAGAGCGCTGATCGATGCCAAGGTACCGGTAAGACCCTCCGGCGTCCAGGTGTTTGAAGACGCTCCCGTCCACCAGCCGAACGTCAGCCACAACACCCTCTGCTCTCCCTCTCCTGAGATGAAGAACAGCACACTTGTCCAATCCGAAGTCCATTCCCGCCGCCCGCGTGTAAGTGGCTACGATGTTTAAGAGGAGCTTAAGCCCCCCCCCCCCCCTCCGCGGGAGCGTATGGCTTGAGGTCATCCATATAAAATAAATGGGGGATCCCTCACCCGCGCTCCCCAGAGGCCCCTGCTTCGTGCCCGCGTGCAGCCCGTAAGGCGATTAGTAGAAGTAATAGTGAGACGAAAAACAGGAGGGGGCTGAGAGAATCTGCCTGGATAATCCCCCTTCTATACCCCACCACTCCAGTCGACACGTTGCCTTCACTAGTCCTAACTGTGAAGCGCGTCTTCCAGAGCGTCATGAGTTGCTTAATGCATCCCACTATATAAGGACTCACTGAAAGGCGTTCGAATAGGTGTATAATCAGTTTGTGACTGACAGTGTCGAACGCCTTACGGTAGTCTATCCAAGCGGCTGAGAAGTTACGCTTGTGCTGGACCGCGTCTTGCGTGATGCAGCGGTCCACCAGCAGGTTCTCCTTACAACCTTCAGCCCTCTCTTGGATCACCTTTGTTCGTGTATCTTCCGCCATACAGGCTCGATCTCGCGCAGAACACGCTCATAAAGTATCTTTGTGAAGATCTTACAGAGCGCATTCAGACACGCTATCGGACGGTAGTTCTCCGGACGTGAGAGATCCCCTTTTTTGGGAGTAACACCGTCTTTCCCTCTGTCAGTCACACAGGAATTGGCACCGTCCCATCGATGAACGACGAGAAGATGCGGGCGAGATGGGTATGGGTTCACGTGAATTACTTCCACCAGAAGATGTTGATCCCATCCGGCCCGGGACCGGCGTGTTTCCTCATGCTACTCACCGCCTTCTCCACCTCACCCCGCGTGACTGGAAGACAGTCGCCACGCTGACTCGGCTGTTACCAGCAAAACGCGCTAAACCGCCCCAGAGCTGGAGTGCTTTCATCAAAATAACCCTCCTCGCTATACAGTTTTCCCCAAAACCGCTCCACCTGAACAGCTGTTGGCGCTTTGTCGGGGGCGGGCGTGGGAGGTTGGAACCAGCGGCCTGGGTCAGAGCGGAAGAGGGCGTTATCTAACGCCCGACCCAGCCGCCCTCTAGGGATTGCATCGCAATCCCCAGGTTCCGCACGCTCTCCACGTAGCGTTCTTTCATGATAAGAAGGTTAGCTTTGTTCAATGTGTGATGATGGCATTTCAGTTCCGACCTGATTTTTCGGATCTTAGGGATGACCCCCCCCCCCCCCCCCCCCCGTAATGAAGTCTAACACACGTTGAACACGGGATGCCCGCCTCCGCGCTTCATTGATCTTATTCTGGAGCTGTGCAACGCACTGCCGAGTCTTAACCACGAACGCCGCCTTATCATTGCGTGTCCGAGGTAGCGCCTCAACAGCCGCGTGATACACAGCCCAGTTCAAGCTGAGGAGATTAGCAGTCTCAGGAATTGCTGCCGCAAGGGGCTCATTTACCGCCTCTAGGCAACCAGGCTGAAGAAAAAATTTCCCAGTGATTCTCTCCCTCCTTGTTCCCCAGTCCTCTGTCAAATCGACGCGCCAACGTGGGGGTTCCAACTGCCGAGGGGCCGATCTTGAGGCCGTCCGGAAGAGCTCCGCATAGAACGCGCGGAAGAGCGCCTGCCGGACAGCTCTGGTGGTAGTAACAAGACATCGTAGCCTTGTCGTCGCAAGCGGGCGGCCTGTTCTCGCAGATGTTGTTGCGAGAGCTGTGCAAGCTCTGGGTGCACTTGGCTCCACAAGGCCTGCAACCTCGCCATGTAACCCCGTAATAATAATGTAATAATTATTATTGTTATTATCATTATTATTTGACGCTCGGTTAGCTCGTAACCTAAGAGGATGAAACTAACGCCAAATTCAAGTTTGAAACCTCCTTTAACATAATAAATAAGGTCGCTGCCTCGCAAATCGAAAGCAATATTTGGCAACCGATTTTGAGCAGATCTTGTTCGGCAGGGTGCGTGCTCTATTATTGATATTGGTGCCCCATATTTTTTCGCCGCTACAACTTTAAAATATTCAAGTCGGAAATCAAATTAAATGTGCAATTTTTGTAACAATCTGAAATAAAGGAAGCTTTATTGCATGAAACATTTGAGAATAAACAATATAGATCCATACATGGATAAAGGAAACAAATTTATTTCATCCAATTATACAGGGTGATCCAGAATAGGTGTATCAGCGGGAAATCCCGGATTCAGCAGGTTACTCCGAACATTTCTACTCAGCCGTTTTTTATTTCTCGACCGCGTCATCAAATTAGAAGCATTAGAAAATAGGCGTTCGATCTTCGAAAGGAACGCTTGAATCCGCCATGATGGACGATAGAAAAGGGCCGACGAGTAGATGAACCCTCCTGATTTCGGAGAGTTTGACAGACGCCAGCGCGCGTGATCTGACGTTTAGCGTATCATTCGCTACGGTAGCTGTCAACCTATCCGGTTCGAGACTCATCACAAGCCGCACGATTTGACGTTTCACCAATCGTCTGCTATCGGTCTGCGTGCCAAAGAGTGAAGCACGCCGCAATTCATGAGATTTACGATTTTTATCGTGCTTATCCATTGAGAGTGCCAGTTCTTTTCGTTTTCTTAAGAAATAAAAATGAACAAAACCAAAAAATTGTCGATGATCATCAAATTTCGATATAACGCACATTACACACACACACGACACATACGGTAAACAAACACGCGCTTGAAAATTATTGGAAGTGCCTGAGTACAGCGTTGTCACGGATCTTGACAAAATGATTAAATAGCGGCCGGTGAGACAACTCAAGGCAAATCTGATTACTATTCTAAAACTTCGCTTTTTTGTTATATTTTGCTTTTGTCAGATTCAGAATTTTACCGTTTTTCTGATGACTAGTCAATTTGCTAGTACTACGTTAAAATATTGCAGTCGGAAATTAGATCAAATGTGAAATTTCTCATTAAATTAAACTAATGAATGAATTATTATTAGTAATTGCTTATTAAATATAATTTGAAAAAAAAATTCTTAGCACATTCATATTTAAAAAATACTTTTCTTTCGATGTGTCACATATATGATAAGTTATTATTTTAAATAAAATTTAAAAAAATGATCGTGCTAAAAGATATTTGTTTCTCAAAATTTGTCAGTGCATTCTTTATACATGCGTGTATGGCAAAATAGATACTCTATTCTCTCATTCTAACATGAAAAGGGGTTCAGTGGCAGTCGGTTCTGGAAATCTCTGACCTGGTTTGAATAGGCGAAAATAAAAAGGGGACGAAATACGGCAAGCTGGTGGTAAGATCCAACCTTGAAGCAGAATTTGTTAAAAATAACGGAGCCGATCACGAATTCTATCACGAGGAGGCAAATACGAGGATTATATATCACGTGAACAAATTTATAAAAAATAGCACAAACATGATCAAGTGTTCTGAGACAGATACTCTCATTATTTGATTGGGAAGTCTTGATAAACTTGTGGAATTTGAAATTGATCTAATTTCAATTGGGTCGCCGCCAAATCTGATTTATTACATCAACTGCACAGCACTGTGAAAAATATTGGGCGATCGTTTATGTAGGTTATTACCAGGGTTTCACGCATTTAGGGTGTGGCTATACTGCTTGTTGTTTTTTTCAAGAAAAGGAAAGTTAAAGCATTGGATATCCTAATGAAAAATGAAAAATTCAAATACGTATTCAGTACGTGAATAAATGTTAACGATGTCAACGATGATAAAAAATTGCAATTTTACGAGTACACGTCTGCCCTGTATGGCGTTAAATATTGTACGAGCGTTAATCTGGCCAGACTGCTCGTATTTCAAAGAGTTTTTGCATAGAAATCCTCCAGGGATCATTTTTCGAGAGGTGTAAAATGTTTTAATTCCAGTATGATGCAATAATGCTGAAAAACAAAAAGAAAAGATTTGCGAACAATTTTAATCGATAATATGTGGCAAAATTCAACAGAATGTGGGTAGTTGCTAGAAAATTAAGCGATTGAACCTGTATGGTTTGAGGGTGATGCTATACCTCTGACCCTCGACGATATGTTAATTACTGATGTTAAAGAAGAGTCAGAGGATCATGAGTCTTGCGACTTCGACGTATAAGTCACTCCTAATGCGCATTGCAATGTATATGAGGCATTCGACGTCACTTCAGCCAGTAAAAAAAAATCCACAAATAATTTTGAAAAATTGAGTTACTTTATTGAAAAATATTCACCGAGTGTCGAAATAAAAAAAAATTGTGACGTTTTTCTCGTTGATTACAATTTTTTAACATTTTTCCATTCAAATGGCTGTATCTTTGGCAGGATTTGACGTATTTACATTCGTGAAAAGACGAAAATGTGCGTCTTTTTAGAGCCTTCTAGAAAAAAAATTATTTTAGATTATTTTGAGCAAGTCGAACGTCCGTTTCACGGCAAAATATGGAAAAATATTTTTTTTCTCAAGGAAAGACACTCGTTATTTCATTTTTTTAAAGTACCTCGAATTGGGAATACGATAAACGGATTTTTAGTATTTTTTATAATATGGGATTCCTAAACACTGTGAAGTAACAGCTGCATTTATTTTTAAATTTTTTTAAAATTAATATTCGATTGAAGAGTGTGGAGCACTCCAAGGCTCCAATACATATGACATATATTTCATATGTATTTAAGAAACCTGGTAAACATACAGCGAGTGCTCCACACTCTTCAAGCGAATATTAATTAAAAAATAAAAAAAAATAAAAATAGCTGTTACTTCACGGTGTTTAGGAATGCCATAATATAAAAAATACTAAAAATCCGTTTTTTGTATTCCCAAATTTCCTAAAATTCCAAACTCGATGGGACGGTTTCGAGAATGTGTTATGGATGCTCGAAAAATGATTGAAAGAATCGATTTCACCTCTGTTAGCTAGGAACTGAGTGGCAATCGTCCGAGCTCCGTTTCGGCGATAGACCATCCACGTCGTCAGCATCGTTTACTGAACCAGAGATGAAATCGATGGAGTTTATGACGAGTATGACGGGGTTATGGTGGAAACAACCCGAATGTACCAATCGAGCCGTTGATTTCATCTTTTGCACGTACGCAAAGGAGCTATCGTATTCGCAGCTTATGCCTCTACTCAAATGATCCACTCTCCCCGATCAGGAACGAGATGAAATCGATTCTCTCAATCATTTTTCTAGCATTTTTCTAGCGTCGAGTTTGTCGTTGATTTCATCTCGTTCCCGATCGGGTATAGTGGATCATGTAAGCAGAGGTATAAGATGCGAATACGATAGCTCCTTTGCATAAAGATGAAATCAACGGCTCGATTGGGACATTCGTGTAATTTTCATCATAACCCCGTCATACTCGTCATAAACTGCATCGATTTCATCTCTGGTTCAGTAGACGATGCTCAAGACGTGGATGGTCTATCGCCGAAATGAGTCTCCGACGATTGCCACTCAGTTCCTAGCGAACAGAGGTGAAATCGATTATCTCAACCATTTTTCTGGCATCCATAACACATTCTCAAAACCATACCGTTGAGTTTGTCGTTCATCACATCTCGTTCCCGATCGGTGAGAGTGGATCATGTAAGCAGAGGTCTAAGCTGCGAATACAATAGCTCTTTGCGTACGTGTAAAAGATGAAATCAACGGCTCGATTGGTACATTCGGGTTGTTTTCAACATACCTCCGTCACACTCGTCATAAACTGCATTGATTTCATCTCTGGTTCAGTGAACAATGCTCAAGACGTGAATGGTCTATCGCCAAAACAGAGCCCGGACGATTGCCACTCAGTTCCTAGCGAACAGAGGTGAAATCGATTCTTTCAATCATTTTTTTAGCATTCGTAACACATTCTCGAAACCGTCCCGTCGAGTTTGTCGTTGATTTCATTTCGAGTTTTCGATCCGGGAGAGTGGATCATGTACGCAGAGGTATAAGCTGCAATTACGATAGCTCCTTTGCGTACGTGTAAAAGATGAAATCAACGGCTCGATTGGTACATTCGGGTAGTTTTCACCATAACCGCGTCATACTCGTCATAAACTGCATCGATTTCAACTCTGGTTCAGTAAACGATGCTGACGACAAGGATGGTCTATCACTGTAACTGAACTCGGACGATTGCCACTAAGTATCATTCTTTTATAAAAGTGCGCAAATTTTGACATTTCTGACTACGTTGGCATTCTAATATTATTGAGAGAAATCCCAAACAGACTGGCAACGCTTTAGGATTTCTAGAATCAATCCCTATCGAGACGTGAAAAATTGCATCTCAGACGATACAGAAGATCTTCTCATCTTGTTTCAGTCTTCAAAAAACGTCGTATCGATTTTCTCTTGGCGAAACCGACTGATTCGGTCTCCCCGAATAAGAAAATGCAACGCTTCTCCTCATGTTCCCTAACCCAGCTCGAACACACTTTGCATTCCGATTATCATACAGGACGGAGTGGTCGAATGAGAAATGGGAACCGAAAACAATCCAATCGCCGAAAATTTAGCGTCAGATTATTGAGAGTTTGTTAATAAAAATTCGGCAATTGATTTTTTTCAATACGCAAAAAAAAATCGCTCGTTATATCGAAATTTGATGGTCATCGACAATTTTTTGGTTTTGTTAATTTTTATTTCTTCAGAAAACGAAAAGAACTGGCACTCTCAATGGATAAGCACGATAAAAATCATAAATCTCATGAACTGCTGCGTGCTTCACTCTTTGGCACGCCGACCGCTAGCAGACGATAGGCGAAACGTCAAATCCTGCGGCTTGTCACGAGTCTCGACCCAGATAGGTTGACAGGTAACGTAGTGAATGATTCGCTAAACGTCAGATCACGCGCGCTGGCAAATGCTGCGTTTTCGCAGAACCTGGAAAATGGCCACGTAGCCATGGCTACGTTTTCTAATGCTTCCCATTTGATGACGCGGTCGAGAAATAAAAAAAGGCTGAGTAGAAATGTTCGGAGTAACCTGCTGAATCCGGGATTTCCCGCTGATACACCTATTCTGAATCACCTTGAATACATATATGAGGCATTCCACGTCACTTCAGCCAGTAAAAAAAATCCACAAATAATTTTGAAAAATCGAGTCACTTTATTGAAAAATATTCACCGAGTGTCGACATTGTTAAAAAATTTCTGACGTTTTTTCTCGTTGATTACCATTTTTAAATATTTTTCCATTTAAATGGCTGTATCTTTGGCAGGATTTAACGTATTTACATTGGTGAAAGTCGAAAATGTGCGTCTTTTTCTAGCCTTCCAAAAAAAATTAATTTAGATTTTATTGAGCAAATCGAACGTCTGTTTCAGGGCAAAATATGGAAAAATATTTTTTTTCTCAAGGAAAGATACTCGTTATTTTATTTTTAAGAATTGCCCCGAATTGTGAATACGAAAAACGGATTTTTGATATTTTTTATATTATGGGATTCCTAAACACCGTGAAGTAACAGCTATTTTTATTTTTTTTATTCTTTAATTCATATTCGCTTGAAGAGTGTGGAGCACTCGCTGTATGTTTACCAGGTTTTTTAAATACATATGACATATATGCAATATGTATACATATGACGTATGACATATATGTCATATGTATTTGAGCCTTGGAGTGCTCCACACTCTTCAATCGAATATTAATTTTTTAAATTTTTTAAAATAAATGCAGCTGTTACTTCACAGTGTTTAAGAATCCCATAATATAAAAAATACTAAAAATCCGTTTTTCGTATTCCCAATTCGAGGAATCTTTAAAAAATAAAATAACAGGTGTCTTTCCTTGAGAAAAAAAAATATTTTTGCATATTTTGCCCTGTAACGGACGTTCGACTTACTCAATAAAATCTACATTAATTTTTTTCTAGAAGGCTCTAAAAAGATGCACATTTTCGTTTTTTACTAATGTAAATACGCCAAATCCTGCAAAAGATACAGCCATTTGAATGGAAAAATGTTAAAAAATGGTAATCATCGAGAAAAACGTCACAATTTTTTTTTTTTCGACACTCGGTGAATATTTTTCAATAAAGTAACTCGATTTTTCAAAATTATTTGTGGATTTTTTTTACTGGTTGAAGTGACGTGGAATGCCTCACATACATTGCAATGCGCATTAGGAGTGACTTATACGTCGAAGTCGCGAGACTCATGATCCTCTGACTCTTCTTTAACATCAGTAATTAACATGTCGTCGAGGGTTAGAGGTATAGCATCACCCTCAAACCATACAGGTTCAATCGCTTAATTTTCTAGCAACCACCCACATTCTGTTGAATTTTGCCACATATTATCGATTAAAATTGTTCGCAAATCGTTTCTTTTTGTTTGTCAGCATGATTGCATCATACTGGAATCAAAACATTTTACACCTCTCGAAAAATGATCCCTGGAGGATTTTTATGCAAAAACTCTTTGAAATGCGAGCACTCTGGCCAGATTAACGCTGGTACAATATTTAACGCCATACAGGGCAGACGTATACTCTCGTAAAATTGCAATTTTTTTATCATCGTTAACATCGTTAACATTTATTCACGTACTGAATACGTTTTTGATTTTTTCATTTTTCATTAGGATATCCAATGCTTTGACTTCCCTTTTCTTGAAAAAAAAAAAAAAACAAGCAGTATAGCCACACCCTGTAAACGCGTGAAACCCTGGTAATAACCTACATAAACGATCGCCCAATATTTTTTTACAGTGCTGTGCAGTTGATGTAATAAATCCTATTTGGCGTCGGATTGAAATTAGATCAATTTTAAATTCCCCAAGTTTATCAAGACTTCCCAATCAAATAATGAGAGTATCTGTCTCAGAACACTTGATCATGATTGTGCTATTATTTATAAATTTGCTCACGTGATATATAATCCTCGTATTTGCCTCCTCGTGATAGAATTCATGATCGGCTCCGTTATTTTTAACAAATTCTGCTTCAAGGTTGGATCTTACCACCAGCTTGCCGTATTTCGTCCCCTTTTTATTTTCGCCTATTCAAACCAGGTCAGAATTTTCCAGAACCGACTGCCACTGAACCCCTTTTCATGTTAGAATGAGAGAATAGAGTATCTATTTTGCCATACACGCATGTATAAAGAATGCACCAACAAATTTTAAGAAACAATCATCTCTTAGCACGATTATTTTTTTAAATTTCCTTTAAAATAATAACATATCATACATGTGACACATCGAAAGAAAAGTATTTGTTTAATATTATTGTGCTAAGAATTTTTTCAAATTATATTTAATAAGTAATTAATAATAATAATTCATTCATTAGTTTAATTTAATGAAAAATTACACATTTGATCTAATTTTCGACTGCAATATTTTAACGTAGTACTAGCGAATTGACTAGTCATCAGAAAATCGGTAAAATTCTGAATCTGAAAAAAACCAAAATATAACAAGAAAAGCGAAGTTTTAGAATAGCAATCAGATTTGCCTTGAGTTGTCTCACCGGCCGCTATTTAATCATTTTGTAAATATCCGTGGCAACGCTGTACTCAGGCACTTCCAATAATTTTCAAGCGCGTGTTTGTTTACCGTATGTGTAGTGTGTGTGTAATGTGCGTATTGTAATTTCGGTCTTACACACATGTGGGAACGGGCCCGAGGAGCTACGAGGCTGCATTCAGGCCAACACGTGAAAGGAGGAAAACGGAAGTTAGTTAAAACCGTCAAGCATCAAATGAACGTCGTGCTACATGCAATTTCTCTAATATCATGAACATTTTCAAATATCTTTCTGTAAGGATCCTATAGAGTAATTTTGATTAATTTCCTTCACCTAACCCATATCTATACGTGGGCACTCGAGTCGAGATCACGAGACAAAAATAACGTTAGCGTGAAGCGAACAATCAAAGTAAAAAGTCGGAACAATATGTTGAAGTTGATGAGCCGCTAAGCTCGCATGAAAAACCTCCAAGTTGGAAGTCGTAATTTACGTAAATCAAGCGAACACAAAACACAAAACATCAAGTGGTTATCAGTCGTTATACTGAAAAATGAGACACGTGCTCGAAGAATAGCAGAAACTAAAAATAGATAAGGTATTTTAAAAAAGAGGGAAAGAAAGTAGTGACGAAAATACGTCAATTCGTGATAATGAAAAAGACGAAAAAAACGGAGAAGAGAAAAAAAAGACGCAACGTTGTAAAAACAAAAGTGATAAACAAAGAAGAAAAAACCAGGAGTAAGCCGCCACGGAGGAAGAAGATGACGAGTACAGCTATAAGTTCAAAAAACACGACGATGAAAGAAATACAGACGGACGAGAGCGACAAGGAAGAAACGAGAGTAAGAAGGTCATCAACCGATGCGGGGAACGAAATTCCCGGGTGTTCTACACTAATGTCGAAGATGACAGTTTTTTAACCAAGAGAAAAACTACACCGGCTGAAGTTGCCGACGAAGGGTAAAAAATGTGAACTACGACGCCGATTGGAAAAATACGAGGACGATGACGATATGAGCGACGCCGATGAAAATAATGCCAGTCAAGAGATCAGTGGCAATGAAACGGTGATGAATAAAAAACACGACGAAGCATCAGATGCGCATACGAGATGATCGACGATCTCTATACAACGGTGCGAATTTTTTCACCATCAAAGACGTTGAAGGCAGCATTTCTTATTTTTCAGGGGACGATAAAGCACGTGTGGAAAAATGGATCGAAGAGTTTGAGGGAGTGAGTACGTTGTTGGAATGGAAAGACCTGCAAACAGTCATATACCCCAAAAAATTGACGAGTGGTTCGGCGAAACATCTCTATTCAAAAAAGAATTACATCGTGGAAAAAAGTGAAACGACGGTTGGTAAGTGAGTTTGTAACGAAACCCAATAGCGCTATGGTACACTTGCAACTCTCGAAACAGAAAAGGTTGTCGAACGAAACACCGCGTTAGTATGTGTACACTATGAGTACCATAGCGAATCAAGGATTGGTCAAAGAAGAGCATTGATGCGATACATCATAGACGGCATATCAGACGAAGAATGTAATAAATCTATCCTTTACAATGCGTGTTCAATTACGGAATTGAGACAAAAATTGGAACGCTACGACCGAATGAAATAAAGAATCGATAAGAAGCCAAGAAAAGAACCCATAAAATACAAGGACTCAGAACAAAATTAAAGTAGAACGGAGCAAAGAGCTGGAAAAGAATCATGATGATTTGGATGCGGTTCGACCGATCACGTCTCTCAACAGTGTCCAGATAAAGAAAAAGGACCGAAGTGTTTTCGCTGTAACACATTCGATCACATTGCGGCGAAATGCAACGAAGACGAGAAACTAAGGACGAAAAAGGACAACAAAGTGAACATAGTTCCAGTAATCGACCAATTGGCGATAGGCAACGAGATCATTGTTTTCATTAACGATATACCAATACCATCGATGATCGATACCAAAACACATCGAACAATGTTACGGTATAGAGATTATAAAAGGATCGGCAGTCCAACACTATGGCCGACTACAAGAACGTTTCAAGGATTCGGAAATACATAAGTTAAAGCTATCGGAGCTTTTCGTACGACGATGACGATAGACGACGAAATCTACGATATCGAGGTGCACGTAGCACTCGATATTGCAATTAATCATTCGTTTCTAATCGGTAAGGGTCTGACGCGACAAATGGAAGTCAATATCAAAGGGGGCCAAGTCGCTACAAAAAAACTGACAACGAATGAAGACATGGCGAGAACAAGCAGTGAAGAAGATGATATCAAGCGAGACACGGATTGTCAGATGTTGCGCGAACTACCATCCGTGAACTGTATAGACGTGAGTACAGTAGACGTTAATGATCGGTACCGTGATGAAATCGAAATACTTGTTCAACAACATAAACCACGAAAAAATGTGAAACGACATTCGAGATCAAAATAATACTCTAAGACGAAATACCGATTTGTCTAATACCCCGTCGGTTGTCGGTAAAAGAAAATAACATTTTAGATACACAAGTGGAGGAATGGCTACGCGAAGGAGTGATTTAACCGAGTAAAAGTAGATATTCGAGCCCAGTTGTCACTGTGCTAAAAAAGAACGGCGAATATCGAGTGTGTCAACTATAGACAGTTAAACAAAAAAAATTATCTGTGATCGCTTCCCGATGTAATGTTGCTCCATCTCCGGCAAAAAAATCATCTAAAAATGAATAAAATTGCGTCAAGAACCTACAACTTCTGTCCTTGAATTCAAATTGACCGGCTTGATTCGGCCTCCCGGATACGGGCGCAGCTGATGGCATGCGTCGTGGCTAATTCTACGCCACCTCTCCCGTCATGGCAGACGCGGGTAACGAACGCGAAAATTAGTCGATTTGATCGATAATATCTCCTCGAAATATTCCATAACCTATATTTTTTATGAAACATACGTGACCGTGATAGTTTTTTTGTTGTTATTTATCACTTTTGCAAAGCTCCGTAGGTAATCGCGAACTATTATTATTTCCGTCTCAAAGTTTGATCCGCACCGATTCCCTATGTCGTTCGGGTTAAATGCATTGATTTAGTGAATTAAATACTATCGTATTTAGCCGGTAAGGCATTCGGAGGTTTCGCGGATGTCATTCTGTATGTCTATACTACATCATATAAAGAAATCAATTATTTTCTAATGAGGTGGTTCGTGCACATACTACCTTAAAATCGTAGTAAGAAAAAAATATAACACCTAGAGCAATAACGGAGCATGCAACGTGTAGAACGGGATGTGCTCAAAGTCGGTTGCCGACTATCGCTATCGATTTGCGAGGCAGCAACCATATTTATTATGTCAAAGGAGGTTTCAAACTTTTATTTAGCGTTCGTTTCATCCTTTCAGGTCATGAGATAACCGAGCGCCAAAAAATAATAACAATGATACCATGATTGCCAAGGGTTGTATCCGGTTGTTTAAGCAACCCTGTATATATTGTTTCAATATTTCAAGCTCTTCATTTTGTCGTTGGTTTTCTTCTTTGATGGTATGGCCTATGTGAGGTCGAGAATAAACTGGCATTGCGCGAAAACCACCCCTTCCCGTTTCAGGTTCTGATTAAGCAACCATGGCGTTTCTTCATCGTCACGATGAACCGTACCTTTTCTATAAAATTCATCCCTCCAAAAATAATCAGCTTTTTGCGGCCGCCACTCCGCATATACGATTTATAATTAGTGACGTCCGTCCGTCCGTCTAGCACAGCCTTACAGTTTCGACAGTTTTAAATATATTGCATGAAATTTTGCAAGTAGGTGATTCAAATGAAGATCTCAATTAATTGTAACAAAATCTTTTGTTACAATTAATAAATAGAATCATATTGTTTAACCTAGTCTTATATCTCGAAAAATGACATTCAATACAAGAGAATATTTCAATATATTATTGTTATATATAAGTATTAAAAAGTTAAGTCATGAATATAACGAAGTGTGATACATTTGGTGACAGAACCGTTTCAAGAAGTCACGACTGGATTCTTTTGATACAAAAATATTAGAGAATTCGATTAAAAAAAGATTCTAAAAAGGGATTCTTTTTCAAATCATTGTATCACAAGCGTATACGCTACGCCGAGGAAATAATTCTTTCATTTATTACAAAAAATCGACTTGGAGGCCCCACATTCCATGGAAAGCCCAGATATTATACAGAATTAATATCGATAAAAATTGAGGTAATCAATTTGATGAAACGATCTTATGAAGACTATTGCAATGCACCGCTTCGTATGCCCCCTCCGTTACCGATAATATTTTCACTAAGTCGGTAGTTTAGTTCTATAGATTGTCCGAGGAAAGTATGGGATTACGTCTATAATGACAAGTTATTCAGGTCGAATTAGCTAAAGAAGATTTGGTGACGTTTGTGAAGAGGGTGGAGTCGTAAAAATCATGCTCTCCTCATACCGCCGCATCCCAATAGTATATGTGCCTCATCGACAAACGAGATTTCATTTAATTAAACTGTCTCTCGCGGCCGTTCCCTTCTCCCCATACTTTCCTTTCTTTCTCATACCTTGTAAGATCGGTAAACCCGAGTAAGCGGAAGCCTACACCACCAGATAGCCCCAGCAATGGGCAGACACGCGTTATCAGCTTCCACCAGTGAGTCGTTGACGTACATCTGGAGGCATTTTGCCAATCCCCGTTCATCGAAATCTTTGCCGCTGCCTCCGCCGGGTCACTATCATCTCAATAAGTAGCCTGGCATCAAAAACTTGATCCTGAAATTGAATACTCTCCTCATATATTACCAGCTCACGAATAATCTATACTTCCAATCCAATAGTTATCCGTCAAAATAACTAATCTCGTATAAGAAAAACGAGCTCATATTGTAAAGCATATTTTGGCCAGGATTTACGCATACTTTTCATGATAATGGTATGGACATATTTTCATCGTAACGTTTTCTGCATTTTACATTCTTCAAAAATTGTTATCTTCTACCAAATGTGTTGCCAGGAAATCTCAAACAAATGTTGAATTAGAAAAATAAAATTCTTCCAGAAGACTTTTGAGTGAAAAGTCTACGTACAAACAGGATTCAATTCATTCGTAAATTTGTGCAAGGCTTCGTATAGCTCGATTTATAATTTATATAGAATTTTTACGATATATTTTAACATTCTCGAATCCAAGAAGATCCGACTATTAAGGTCGAAAGCGGCAATCTAAGATATAATCAACAAACATCTAAATTACTAACCGGCATCAAGCTAAGTGAATTTATAAGAACCTTCTTTTGCACTAAAATACAATGGAAAAACAGAAAACATTGTTTTTGTCACCCATTGTTTAATTGTATACCCGAAGGTATGTCATAAATATGACAGTATGGTCAATCCATATTGTCATAAGTTATTTGAAATTTGATAAATGCGAGAAACGAAGGAATTTTTATGAATTCACAATTTTTATGATTTTGATCATGACACTAAAAAACGTGAGAAACCACTTATCCGTTCAGACTAGTAGTGCAGGCTAAAATGTAAAAGGTTCTACATAAGAATTAGATTAATCATAAACAAGAACGTTCAATCGGAACAACCCACAAATGTAAGAGATGAAACAGGATCGGCGGATGAATTACGAAGGAGAAAAGGGCGGTTGTGGCAGCCCTTTGAGAGGGAAAATTTGATTTTTTTCTGTTCCAATACTGATCCGGATCATCATCATGATTATTTGTATATAATTTTCAGCAGTGAATTACAAACATCAGGAAGCAGTAGCAAGTACTTTCTATTCTACTACGACATCGCTCCTCAAGAGGGCACAGGGGAACTGTGGAAAACTTGTGCCGATATCATATGTTATAGAGTTTCAGTTATATTACCATCGGAAATTCAAGAAAACTGCCGCCCGGCCAGTAGTCGGCACGCAAACAAATCCATGGCTAAACGTATCCAATAAATGCCAATCAATAGAAACTTACCCCAAGGTCATGCATGTCGGTATATAAACGGATCCTTGAAACTAAGTATTAAATAAAAACATAACTATTACATTAAAACATAACCATATATGATATTTGTTATTGAATATTTTTTTTATATATTCTTTCGAAGCGCTATAATATTCGGAAATCAAATTGTATTCAGCTGCCAGCACGCTACATTACATATAATTACAAAACTTAAATCGGACAATTGTTGGGCGGCAAATTACAAAAAATACCTAGGTGCTTGTCCGATTGATTTAAAGAAAACATTTTATAGTGTTTAAACTGAAGGCGTGGTATTACAACTTTTCAAAAGTGATTTCCAAGGTACTTAATAAAGGTGATACATAGCGACGTTTCTTACTTAGTATAACGAATCAGCTGCATATAACAGCACTACAATAACAGTACGGTACAGTCAATTTACCATTATTATCTAATTTCTCCAATAGTGCCGTGCTGGATCATCACAATTTTCGTCATTCACTGAATGCAAAGGCTATCCGCCGATTAGGGGGCGTACGCAAATTACGTAACGCAATTTGGGGGTGGGGGGGATCGGCCAAGCGTTACGGTCTACGTACGTGGGGGGAGGGGGGGTCAAGCTTTGCGTTACGTAACGATTTTAGAACTTCAAGAAAGAGCAACATTTCTGCATGTTCTTTTTTTATTTTAAAACTCGCGCGCAATTGTACCGCGGAAAGTTCACAGCCTTCCATACGAAATGTCAGTTAAGGGGGAAAGTTACTGTGCAAGACCTTGCACAGTAGCTTTCCCCATTTCCCCAAACACAATTCGAAAACATTTTTTTTTATAATTCTTGACATTACATATATTCAAAAATATGTTAGCAATATTTTTATTCAAATGTCCGGAAATTAACGGAATTACAGTCACTTTAGTGAGAACAGGTAGCGCGACCGGTTAGTGCCCTCAGTCCCTACAGGTGTGGCATCGTTCACAATAGATGAAGCGCTGGCTCTGATTATTTTGTTAAATGTAATGAAGATGAAGAACCGTCATATCGCCCACGACTAAATACTGTAATGCAAGTATCGATATTCGAGAAAAAACATAACTTTATATCAAGAAAAACGAAATGAAAACATTGAACGCGTGTTCCTTGAAACTACTTTGTTCGACCTTGTCCCAGTGAATACTCAACAACTTATCAACCGATTGTGAATTTTTTTGTTTGACATTTTCCTAATCGCAGTGACTGAGGTTGTGCGTAGCCGATTTTTTTTTTATTTTGATGACTATTTTTAAAGACTGTTTGAATACAAAAAAGGACCTCGAAAATAGAAATAAATGTCCAAACTGTGGGCATTTCGTAAAAAAAAACAGAATAAAAAACGGCTACGTATAACGATAGCTACATTGATTTTTTTTATTTCGGATGATTAATCTTCGAGATTTCAACAGCGCAGACCTACAATTTTTTAGGTAATTTTTTAAACTACCATTTTTGTCTATGAATAGTGACTTAAATAAATAATTTTTCCAAAATGTATTTTGAAAGTGTATTTATTAAGTGTAACAACTTTTATGTCAATATCTGTAATATAAACATATTCAAAAAAATCATGAAAATAGCCTTTTTAGCGTCTAAAATGAGAAGACCCCTTAATATGTAGGCTAGACATATCAAGTGTGTCCAAATTCAAGATTTCTCATTATAAACCTCCGCGATTGCCTAGATCAGCGGTTCCTAACCTTTTCAGTCTTGTTACCCCTATGACCTATCAGGGAAACTTATTTTAGCAATGAAAATACACGTTTCCAACAATTAATCTGCCAAAGGAGTCGATTTTTTTCATTTTTCACTATCCCGAAAATGCTCAAATTCAAACCTCCGAATAAATATATTTTTGGAAAGACGGTCGACACTGTCTTTTTTTTCGTATCTACAAACATGCCTCTTTAAAAACCTCAACGGATTTTTTAAATATTTTGACAAAGAAAAATTATGATCCTTTTCATGCAAGTACGTATTTTTCAACGCAACTCCCACTGTAAACGAATATTTGGGCGCTTATTTTTTGTGTTTCTTAAAAAATAAATGTTGAACCATAAAAGAAGGGTCATCGACTACAAAAAACGTCTCTAGAAAAAATGCATATTCACCGAAATGTAACGATCTGAAAAACGTCTGAAGTTCCATCGACCCCATATGCAGTCAGAGGTTCGTGGCGGTGTACAGTCGAACGGTTAGAATCGTATAAAAATATTTTATTTCTACAATCATTTAACCGTAACAATCTCTACGAGATTTCGACCACACGAATTCTGTTACAAGTTTGTCGAATTTGATATTCCTTGTTACTTTCGGTTCGATACGCAAGGTAGCAAAATCATTGAGGCGCTCTTGTGGTATGGTCGATCGCAGATAGTTTTTAACAAATTTGACGCGGCCCCTTAAATTTGAAAATGAAAATGACTGGGTAGCAGAAATTAGTTAGGCCAATGCAAACACACACCTGTTTGATATGATAAAACTTGAGCGAGAGACCTTAAAAGAGAGAACTTAAATATGCATCAGTACTTGCTGAGGGGAATACGGATGGACATAAACCACCTTTCTTTGCTACACTCGTAAGCAAAAATTGTACAATTAGTCTGAAATGAAAGGAATTTTTTGGTATACCTCAATGTTTATTAGAGGTAATTTCACGAATACGCGAAACGTTTTCACAGCAATCCTATTAATACATCCACGTACCCTGATCGTTACATTTGTTTCAACCCTGAATTTGGGATATTTTTTTTGGAATACTTCTTCATTTAGTATAGAATGGATATAGCCACAACGTTAAAAATATACCTGTTACATACTGCGTATGTAGAAAAGCAGATTATCCAAAAATAATATGTCCACTTCGTACGAATAGTAGTCGGTGATGGATCCAAATTACTCCTTGGTATTTCATGTGTTCACGATTCTATTTGAGACCCATTTCTTCCGATGCTAATACGTGTCCATTCCGTATTCGGATGTTCGTTTTCAGATTGAGTGAGCTAATTGCAATTTCGTCTATGTCGTATTGATTAGTTGGGTTCACCGAGCTGGTCTGAAGAGAGAAGTGGTCTGAAAAATAATGTATATATTATCGGCGAATCCTTTTGCCGGTGACATTACGGGAGTTTTGTACTGTCCGCCACATTATTTGCCCATAAGTCACTGTTTCCGAAGACTGCATAGAGGGAGGAAGAAATCAAACCAAAGATTGAGAATCACCTATTCAAATGCGTGCTTCAATGATAAAATATCATCCAATTTCAACAAATGTGAACATTTAATACGAAATGTCATTATTCCGAAAGAACTTATCATTTTTTTTTGAGTTTTAAGATACCCGAAGCCGAAATGAATTATGCCTGATAAAAGGTCCCCGACTAGAAATTTTGCTACGGGGCGGAATAGGGCCGTATCCGGCATGCCGTATTCCGTACCACGGCACTTTACAGGCCGTCGTATCAGGGGTTTAACAGGCGTGAAACGCTTTTTGCATCCGGCCTTGATGCGGATGCCGGTTACGGATTTGATCAGTATACTTTTGCAGGCTCTGATCCGGTGCCGTATCTATGCCTGAAATGACAAATAAAAACAATCCAAAAATTACGAATAAAAAAATTCTGTTAGTACTGTTTGTTTCCATATACCTTATTTATATTCCTGCCTATATGGTAATTGAATTAAAACGTATTCTGCCTGATTAAAGTTTTTGCCTACCCTCGGGATTGAACCTATGCCTTCTAATTCTAGAGCTGAGCGTGCTACCTATTGGGCCATCCTAACACTTGTGAAAACTTTCTTATTTTCTTTCCTATCTTTGTCAGTCTGCTTCTTCAGTATGCATTCTATTCTGCAGAATGTCGATAATTTTATCCATGACGTTCAAGGTTGCATCATTGCGATGCAACAATAATTACATTTTAACCGCTGAATTTTTTTTGCCTATCTAGGGCCTTTGCACACGGTGTATTTTCTACGCGCAGACCACGCGATGCAAACGCGATACACACGTGATCTAGACGCGTTTTTCAGTCCAAAAAGCGTGTGGATTATGTGTATTGCGCTTGTATCGCGTCGTCTGCGCGTAGAAAATACGCCGTGAGCAACAGCCCTTAGGCTGTGAAAACAACTCACACGCATGTAATTTCGACAAAAATAGTAAATTCAATTTTATGTATATTTATATATTATATTATAAATAATTATAAATAATTATTATATTATATTATATTATAAATTATATATATTTATTACGTATCTGGACTTTTAGTCCAGAACGTCTCTCGGGCAATTCAACAGGATCCCCTAAAATATATATTATTGGCGCTATTACATATATTTTTGTATTTTATTTAACCTACGCGATGTACTGCGGGTCGAGGACCGATCCCAGCAGATACCGGCTCTACTCAACCATCCAGGAAGGAAGGGATCGGTGGCGTCGCGGTTTATCAGGGAGCAGCTCACCTAGCCCTTTTACCATTGAGCATTCTCGTCTACGTTCAACTCGGCCCGACTGACTCGAAGCCCCATCCTCAGCCGTCCATCTCAGGACTATCTTGGAAGCGCGGGGTCTATGACCTTCAAGGTTCTCCACCCATGCACTACGACCCCCGATGAGGGTGACACCGAGGGCCAAGAATCTCACCAATCGAACATTTTTAATCAACCGTGTCGGGCACGAAAAATTGGGCGTCGAATCGGTCGGACCCAAATCAATAGTCGATGAGTTGGCATGGGGTGGGGGTCAGGATTTGCGTCCGCGGGACTGGGCCTTTTCGAAGGGACTCTGGATTCAGCGTTGGACGAGGAGAGACGCGTTCCCGCGCCGTTGCCGCCACCGTTACCCGAGAAAAGACGCCGCCGTTAGAAATCAACGAGCGAGGCCAGGAGATCCAGGATCTCGTTCCGCGAAAAAGTCGGTAGGGCTGTCCTCTCGCTCTCCAATTGTGAAAGTATTCGGGTCTTGTGAGTAGTTATATTATTGTTATTTTATCGCGAATTTTATCCCGCGGTATAGAGCGATATCACAGTGGCGGAGCACCGACGCGCGCGCAAATAATATCGACAGCAGCGTTACTTGTCCTTTTTAATTAAATCCAGTTAGAATCGCCGAGAGGGGTTCACCTTTTTGTTTTATACGCGAATCCGAGCCGCTAGATTAAGTTATTTGTTATTTTATTTTATACTAATATTACCGTTGCTTCGAGAGAAAGGGAAAAAGGAGAAATTATCTTCAATTATGTTAGAAGATCGGAATAAAAGCAATTGTAACTCCCGAAGGAGAGTGTTCCGTTGTATCTGACCTCACCCCTCTACCCGTTGTTGGGTCTGACGCGGCCGGCAATTAACTTTCCCACTTGCCTTCCCAACGTTATAAATTTGCCACGGAGGCCTAACAACCTGGGGGCTGGCGCCCAGTTGGGGAGTGAAGTGGGGAATCTTTTGATAACGAAAAGAAAACCGTATATATATATATATATATATATATATATATATATATATATTGAGACGTACAGATCCGTCTCAGGTTGATAACCCCCACCACAAATACAAACCGACCCAGTACGAGAGTAGGGGAGGGGGAATAATAAAACATAACGAGTCAAGTGGGCAGGTACGACCTTCAAGATCACAAAACAATAAGCGGAAGGAGAGACGAGTGAGAGAAGAAAAAAACAGAAAAGAACAAAAACAGTCTAAGGTATAAAAAGTTAGAGAGAAAAAGAAAAACAGAAAATAAACAAAAACAGTAGAAAAAGGTAACGACAGGTAAAAAGTAAGGGAAGGGGAAAAGTCGTTGGAAAGAAAACTGAGAAAGTAACAAAAAAAACAAAGGAAGAATAAATTTACTTAAAACGTGAAAAAAGGTTTACAATAAAGGGAATGATGGGGAGGGGAACAATAAACAATAAAATACGGGTATAAATGAGGAGGAGAGTTAGAGGAACGACACTTCTTCTACTTCTTCTTTCCCTGTCGTGGATCGATAAGTACCGCTTAGCAATGTACCTCTTTTTATGATGGAAAGCTGAGAGGGGGAAAACATTGAAAAAACGAAATCAGGAAGAAGTCGTCTTAAGAAAGTCGGACTTTTTAAGTGGATAAGAAAGTACCAATCAGCAAAGTACCTCTTTTAAGGGCGGAAAGCTGAGACAGGGAACCCTAAGAAACTTAAAAAGGAAAAGCTGTAACATACATTTTTTTTAGTTAATAAAGACGGAGATAAGAACCGGGAGAAGAATAAGAAAAAAGAGTACTAAAAAACATTAAAATTAATCGAAGGGGGAATAAATTACAAAGGGAGATATAGGAAATTAGGATCAGGCGAATAGAAATTGCGAGGAGGTATCAGAAATACCAGGCGGCCATACATACACATACACATACAACTGTAAAACGCGGAATATCTGCAAGGACTCCCGAAAATAGCAGGAGAACCTGAAGGTCAAGGAGGCATCACAAAATTCAAACACCACACCGCACAGTAGGAGAAAAGCCCAAAAACCTGGCCAAAACCCCAAAAAATAAATTTTCGAAATAGGGTCAGTTGAGTAGTCATTCAGGTAGAGGACTAGTAACTGCATTCTATTGTGGAAGGGAAAGCCCTTTAAGTGTATACCTGCGCCGCAGCGTCAGTTGGCAGTGAGTGTTCGTGAAGAGTGTACGTGTCACGCGCTGAACAGACGAAAATAACGCTGACTTCAAAAACCCATAACTTTAAAGTGACGGGTTTAATTTCAATTCTGCAACATGGATACGACTTCTGGAGGTATGTAGAACATGTTTTTACATCGGTTGAATCGAAAGTTTATGTGTAAATGATTGAAATGTAGTATAGCCTTCGGCATAAATAAAATTGAATAATTTTGTAAACTTATATTTTCAACGGTCCGAAAAGTTATATATTTTGTCACATTTTGCAAAGCTCCTAGTCTCGGCCTTTAGTTTAATGAATAAGCTTTCGAAATTTACAAGAGTTACCTGCGGAAAACGTGCGTCTTGTCCGTTATGATTTTTTTCGCATCGTGCGGTAGCCGAGCGTGCACGCGGCACTATTGAGCAGCCGCTGCGCCTCTACCTGAGAATGGGTGAAGTAGCATCATAACGGACAAGACGGCTGTTATACGCTTGAAATAAATTATTTTAATATATATGTATGTGTATATATATATATAAATTTTCTGTGATTTAATTATGATATATACGTATGCATATATATATATATATACATATTAAAATCAACCACATAAAAATTTCTTAAATATGAATGAAATGTTATAACATTCGAATAAAATATTTGAATATATATATATATTATATAGTAAGCAAAGCTTTCTTTTAACCAAATCCATGTCAATATTTTCTGTCTAATTTTCTTAAAATTATTTCAATTATTGCGGTTATTTATTTGGTAAAATAATGTACATTGTTCAAGTTTTTGTATTAATTGAAAATGTTATCTTTTCCTTTAACACCAATTTTCTACAATTTTATGTCTTTATTACAGGATCCGGTTACAAAGAATTGGTGCTGACAAGGAAAGAAGTATTTCTGATAATCAGCGAGCATTTATCCGATAAATTCGCTTCCTTGATCGAATTTATGGTAGAAACAATTTCCAAGGACACCGGACGTACAGTTGTAGTGCCTGAGGACTCGAAACAGACTTTTTCGATACTCTTCAATCAAATGAGAACGAGGTGGCAACAAGCTCACAGAAAATCCTGTGTATTTTTCAAGAATAACGGTGAATGGCTTAGCAAGCAGGTATGTTTTGCCGCACCTACAGACACTGTAGTAACAAGCCTGGGTAATACTGGCGGCCGCCCGTCCCTTGAGTTTACAATGTCCAGTGAAAGATCTAAACGAAGGAAGACCCAAGATATTCGTACATCGTTCAACTCGGTCGAGTTAGCATACGCTACTCAGATGAGCCTTCGCTCTTCAGGACAATCCGACGCCGCAAAAGTTATTAAGGACGTAACAATGACGAGTCCTTTAAGAGCTTCCAAGTATCGTAAAGCTTACTCAGCAACGGATGAAATTACTTTATCCGAAGAGGCTGCACTTTCCGCTATGATTGAATATAAATTCTCCAAGAGTACTTACCAGGGAATGAGAAGATTAGGGAAGGAAAATAACTGTAAGCTATATCCGTCTTACGAAAAAGTGATGAAAGCAAAAAAGCGTTGTTATCCACCACGTGATGCAATCAGGATTACAGAGAGTAGTGCAGAAGTCGAACTACAGGCACTATTAGATCATACAGTTGAACGTATTTTACTCGTCCAAAATGTACTCATTCAAAGATTGACTCCAGATAATGTTCGTAAAATGGACTTGATTTGCAAGTGGGGTTGCGATGGAAGTTCTGGGCAAAGTGAATATAAGCAGACGTTCAGCGATGACAGCAAATCTGATGCGCATGTATTCTTTACTTCAGTCGTGCCATTACAACTCGTGTGTTATGATCAACAATCGAAGGAAGAAATAGTTGTTTGGAAGAACCCCAGACCCTCGTCTCCACGATTTTGTAGACCGCTTAGACTACTGTTTCTACGCGAAGACACAGAGTCAACACTTAATGAAGTCCAAATTGTTGAAGAACAAATAAAGTCACTTCGTCCATTCGAAAGTGTAATAGATGGAAAAGAAATCTCCGTAATGTACAAGTTGTTGTTCACCATGATAGATGGTAAAGTTTGCAACGCTGTATCATTGACGAAATCTGCTCAACGGTGCTATTTGTGTGGAGCAACCAGCAAAGATTTTAATGCCATCGACACTGTATTGCAAAGGGAAATCAATGAAACAAATTTGAAGTTCGGATTGTCGACGCTGCATGCGTGGATACGGTGCTTCGAGTATTGCTTACACGTGTCTTACAAACTCGGCATTAAAAAATGGCAAGCTCGAAGTGCCGAAGAAAAAAAAATTACCCAGGAACGCAAGAGGGCCATTCAAGAAGGATTCAAGAAGCAATTGGGTCTAAATATCGATCGCCCAAAGCCTGGATACGGCAGCAGCAATGACGGCAACACAGCTCGGCGATTCTTTGAAAATTCGACGGTTTCCGCTGCGATAACGGGGGTCAACGAAGAAGTTATTAAACGCTTGTACGTAATCCTACAAGTTATATCGTGTGGCCACGAGATAAACTGTGAAAGATTTGAACAGTATGCTATTGAAACGGCAAGAAAGACCGTTGCATTATACCCTTGGTACTCCATGCCTACTTCGGTGCACAAACTATTAATTCATGGTCCAGTGATAATAACTCATGCTCTATTACCAATCGGCAAATTATCCGAAGATGCTCAGGAAGCTCGAAACAAAGACATCAAACGATATCGAGAAGATTTTGCGCGAAAAAGTTCCAGGGTTAAAACTATGGAAGATGTTTTTCATCGGCTCTTAGTTACTTCTGATCCGTACATTTCAAGTGTCAGAAGACTACCACAGAAGAAGCTGAAGAGTTTGTCGCCGGAAGCTGTAGCGATGTTGATCGCTCCTAAAGTGACTGCTGCAGCAGACGAATTTTGCGCCGAGATTGAAGCCGTGCCGGGAGTTGTAATAGATACAAACTCGGATAATGATTCTGACTCCGACTCCGACTCCGATTACGATTTTGATTAAGAATAAAATTTTCTATTTTTGAAACGTTCCGTATGTATTTTGGAAATAAAAATAATAATTGCGTAGAATACACTGTTCACGTTTATTTTATTATGATGATTTTTTTAAATATATTAATTTATCTATTTAGCAGGATACTCAGCCATTTTGTTTATAACAATTTGCTGTAAGCTCTTTGTTGCAAGTTATAAACAATAGATGTCGGATTGGTAATCAGCGACCTTGAAAACCCGTATATACCAATTTTTGTCAACATCTGGTAACTTTTTAACGTTCATGTCGGCCATATTGGATCGGCCATTTTTTTTACGATAATTTGGCTTGCGGATTCGTAATCAGCGACCTTGAAAACCCGTAAATACCAATTTTTGTCGACATCTAGAAACTTTTTAGCATTCATGTCAGCCATATTGGATCGGCCATTTTGTTTACGATAATTTGGCTTTCAGATTCGTAATCAGCGACCTTGAAAACCCCTGTAAGCCAATTTTCATTCCCGTCAAAGGTCATTTGAGGTTTTGGCCAGGTTTTTGGGCTTTTCTCCTACTGTGTATCGTCATAAGCGGACACGTGGCGCCATCCGACGACATCAGCCACTGTTAGAGTAATCGATTACCGACGCGCGATAATCGATTACGCTCACGGGGAGTAATTACAAGAAAGCGCGTCGTAGCGCGTCAGTCGAAAGCGCGCCGCGATCCACCGCGTCGTGACTCAATAGAGTGGGGGGACTCAGGGAGGACGGTTAGCATGAGAGCGCGCTCGGCACCGCGCGCACCGAGCGACAGTAGGAAGAGAGGGGGAAACGCGCCGTACTGAGATCGAGCGCGCTACGATCGATACCGCTAGAGAAAGTGGACCGCGACAGATAGCGCCACGCGCAACCTAGGGAAAGGCGTCCAGCAGACTCCGCGCGCCGTAGGCGACAGCGCGTAGTAACTCATGCACGCCGCGAGCGCCAATACATGTAGGAGGAGGGGGCGAAAATCATCGACGCACGGTAAAGCAATCGCGTTCCATCGCACTGACCATCCGAGCGAGTCCGCTATTCAAGTATTGTACCGACCGAGACGCGATACATTAAAACACACAAAACACACTCCAGCGACACATTAAAACACACAAAACACACTCTAGCGACACAAACAACACACCACATTTGTACACCGAAATTTTTAATATTATATCGAGTCAAAATACTGAATAAAGGTCATTTTATTACCAAATACCTCCAAAACAAAGAGTTTCAACTAATTTGTTCCATGATCGAGTCCCGAACAAATAAAATTAGTTGTGACGAATTCCGACCCGTTACAATATCTATATATGAATATATATATACAGGGTGACTTTTATAAGGTGGACAGGTGTTTTTAGAGGGTCTGGCGCGATGATTTTGCGACTGAAAAAAATATGATTTTTAATGGTTTTTCACGCTTTCTTTGAAAAAAAATATATCATATTTTTGTCATGAATAGCATTTGCCAGAGGAAATAGCGTATTCTGGAAAAGGATAAAAAATCCATTTTGCGTGCAGGAGAATAAAGTTTATAAAATTCCGAATACGGGACACTTCCGAAAAACTTTATTTGTGCTCCCCGTCATGGAGAAAAAAATGATCAAACATACGACTAAAGTGTATAAATCGGAATTTAATCAGTGGAACAAACGAGCTAAGTCAGGCACGACAGTGCTATGGGAAGTGCTAGTCTGCTGATGTCACAGCTGCAACTTCCGAATGGTCGGCTGTCACAGGAAGTTGGGTCAGAGTCCGATGATACGCGGTTGAGCCGAGGGACCTGAATGTGTCCCTATCTGAGAACTTGATTCAAAATAATGTCAATTTATCAAATGTTCGAGGATTCCATGCACGGAAAATACGATTTTCAATCATTTGCGATTCGCTAACGCCTTTTGGAATAAATGATTCTAGCAATACATTTTAAAGTAATTTGACGTGGAATTATTAATTTTTACCAAATATTACGAGATTGATGAGTTTTAATGTTGCATAAATTATCTTCACATGTTGTAGTTACAGAATTTTTGGATATTTTATGAAAAAGTCAAAAATAAAAATGCTCGTATAATTTGGCAAAAAATAATAATTTCACGCGAAATTACTTTAAAATGTATTGATAGAATTATTTACTGCGAAAGTTATTAGAGAATCGCAAATGATGAGGAATATTGTTTGCGGACCATGAAATCCGCAAACGTTTTCGAAATTGACATAATTTCCGATAAAGTTCGCAATCTATAGATCAAGTTCAATCGATTATCTTAAACCTCAATCCATAAACGAATTTCAGGCACATTCATCCCGTGAAATTGGGTCGTTTTCGTTTTGGCACTGCCAAACCAACAATTGTCAGTGGAAAAGATCTGAAAAAAATCATGGTCGATATTTAGACCGTACTTCTACAGGAATAATAAGGGTGTTTTGTTCCTTATTTTCGATTTTTTAAAAAATGAATATTAAGTGAAGAAAATGATCTTGGGCGGGATGAAAACGGTTTGCGAATCGCGGGTTAGCATTTGCTCCGCAATGGGTCAGATTGAGTCGAGAAATCTGACGATGCTGCGACAACGACGGAAGGAGCATTATTGATTTAACAAAAATAGAATCAGTGCTCGCAACGGTTCTCGGAGCACCGATCGGATATTCCTGACACTACTGGCCCGAATTCGTCTCCGATTTTATCTTATTTCCGGTCAGATTGAGTCGAGAAGTCGGACGATGCCGCGAGAACGACGGTAGGAGCTTTGTTTATTTAGAAAAGATAAAATCGGTGCTCGGAATGGTTCTCGGAGCCTCGATCGGACATTCCCGATATTACTGCCCCAAATTCGTCTCCGATTTTATCCTACTTCCGGTCAGATTGGGTCGAGAAGTCTGACGATGCCGCAAGAACGACGCTAGGAGCTTTGTTTATTTAACAAAGATAAAATTGGTGCTCGGAATGGGTCCCGGGGGCTCGATTGGACATTCCCGATCTTACTGCCCCCAATTCGTCTCCGATTTTATCTTACTTCCGGTCAGAATGGATAAGGAAGTCTGACGATGCCGCGAGAACGACGGAAGGAGCATGCTTTATTTAACAAAGATAAAATCGGTGCTCGCAATGGTTCCCGGGGCCTCGATCGGACATTCCCGATACTACTGCCCCGAATTCGTCTCCGATTTGATCTTACTCCCGGTCAGATTGGGTCGAGAAGTCTGAAGATGCCGCGAGAACGATGCTAGGAGCTTTGTTTATTTAACAAAAATAAAATTGGTGCTCGGAATGGGTCCCGGGGGCTCGATTGGACATTCCCGATATTACTGCCCCCAATTCGTCTCCGATTTTATCTGACTTCCGGTCAGAATGGATAAGGAAGTCTGACGATGCCGCGAGAACGACGGAAGGAGCGTTGTTTATTTAACAAAGATAAAATCGGTGTTCGCAATGGTTCCCGGGGCCTGGATCGGACATTCCCGATACTACTGCCCCGAATTCGTCTCCGATTTGATCTTACTCCCGGTCAGATTGGGTCAAGAAGTCTGACGATGCCGCGAGAACGGCGGTAGGAGCTTTGTTTATGTAACAAAGATAAAATCGGTGCTCGGAATGGTTCTCGGAGCCTTGATCGGACATTCCCGACATTACTGCCTCGAATTCGTCTCCGATTTTATCCTACTTCCGGTCAGATTGGGTCGAGAAGTGTGACGATGCAGCGAGAACAACGCTAGGAGCTTTGGTTATTTAACAAAGATAACATCGGTGGTCGCAATGGTTCCCGGGATCTCGATCGGACATTCCCGATACTACTGCCCCGAATCGGTCTCCGATTTGATCTTACTCCCGGTCAGATTGGGTCAAGAAGTCTGACGATGCCGCGAGAACGACGGTAGGAGCTTTGTTTATTTAACAAAGATAAAATCGGTGCTCGGAATGGTTCTCGGAGCCTCGATCGGACATTCCCGATATTACTGCCCCGAATTCGTCTCCGATTTTATCCTACTTCCGGTCAGATTGGATCGAGAAGTCTGACGATGCCGCGAGAACGACGCTAGGAGCTTTGTTTATTTAACAAAGATAAAATTGGTGCTCGAAATGGGTCTCGGGGGCTCGATTGGACATTCCCGATCTTACTGCCCCCAATTCGTCTCCGATTTTATCTTACTTCCGATCAGAATGGATAAGGAAGTCTGACGATGCCGCGAGAACGACGGAAGGAGCATGCTTTATTTAACAAAGATAAAATCGGTGCTCGCAATGGTTCCCGGGGCCTGGATCGGACATTCCCGATACTACTGCCCCGAATTCGTCTCCGATTTGATCTTACTCCCGGTCAGATTGGGTCAAGAAGTCTGACGATGCCGCGAGAACGACGGTAGAAGCTTTGTTTATTTAACAAAGATAAAATCGGTGCTCGGAATGATTCTCGGAGCCTTGATCGGACATTCCCGACATTACTGCCTCGAATTCGTCTCCGATTTTATCCTACTTCCGGTCAGATTGGGTCGAGAAGTCTGACGATGCAGCGAGAACAACGCTAGTAGCTTTGTTTATTTAACAACGATAAAATCGGTGCTCGCAATGGTTCCCCGGGCCTCGATCGGACATTCCCGATACTACTGCCCCGAATCCGTCTCCGATTTGATCTTACTCCCGGTCAGATTGGGTCAAGAAGTCTGACGATGCCGCGAGAACGACGGTAGGAGCTTTGTTTATTTAACAAAGATAAAATCGGTGCTCGGAATGGTTCTCGGAGCCTTGATCGGACATTCCAGACATTACTGCCCCGAATTCGTCTCCGATTTTATCCTACTTCCGGTCAGATTGGGTCGAGAGGTCTGACGATGCCGCGAGAACGACGGTAGGAGCTTTGTTTATTTAACAAAGATAAAATCGGTGCTCGGAATGGTTCTCGGAGCCTCGATCGTACATTCCCGATATTACTGCCCCGAATTCGTCTCCGATTTTATCCTACTTCCGGTCAGATTGGGTTGAGAAGTCTGACGATGCCGCGAGAACGACGCTAGGAGCTTTGTTTATTTAACAAATATAAAATTGGTGCTCGGAATGTGTCTTGAAGGCTCGATTGGACATTCCCGATCTTACTGCCCCCAATTCGTCTCCGATTTTGTCTTACTTCCGGTCCGCATGGATAAGGAAGTCTGACGATGCCGCGAGAACGACGGAAGGAGCATGCTTTATTTAACAAAGATAAAATCGGTGCTCGCAATGGTTCCCGGGGCCTGGATCGGACATTCCCGATACTACTGCCCCGAATTCCTCTCCGATTTGATCTTACTCCCGGTCAGATTGGGTCAAGAAGTCTGACGATGCCGCGAGAACGACGGTAGGAGGTTTGTTTATTTAACAAAGATAAAATCGGTGCTCGGAATGGTTCTCGGAGCCTTGATCGGACATTCCCGACATTACCGCCCCGAATTCGTCTCCGATTTTATCCTACTTCCGGTCAGATTGGGTCGAGAAGTCTGACGATGCCGCGAGAACGACGGTAGGAGCGTTGTTTATTTAACAAAGATAAAATCGGTGCTCGCAATGGTTCCCGGGGCCTCGATCGGACATTCCCGATACTACTGCCCCGAATCCGTCTCCGATTTGATGTTACTCCCGGTCAGATTGGGTCAAGAAGTGTGACGATGCCGCGAGAACGACGGTAGGAGGTTTGTTTATTTAACAAAGATAAAATCGGTGCTCGGAATGGTTCTCGGAGCCTTGATCGGACATTCCCGACATTACCGCCCCGAATTCGTCTCCGATTTTATCCTACTTCCGGTCAGATTGGGTCGAGAAGTCTGACGATGCCGCGAGAACGACGGTAGGAGCGTTGTTTATTTAACAAAGATAAAATCGGTGCTCGGAATGGTTCTCGGAGCCTCGATCGGACATTCCCGATATTACTGCCCCGAATTCGTCTCCGATTTTATCCTACTTCCGGTCAGGTTGGATCGAGAAGTCTGACGATGCCGCGAGAACGACGCTAGGAGCTTTGTTTATTTAACAAAGATAAAATTAGTGCTCGGAATGGGTCTCGGGGGCTCGATTGGACATTCCCGATCTTACTGCCCCCAATACGTCTCCGATTTTATCTTACTTCCGGTCAGAATGGATAAGGAAGTCTGACGATGCCGCGAGAACGACGGAAGGAGCATGCTTTATTTAACAAAGATAAAATCGGTGCTCGCAATGGTTCCCGGGGCCTCGATAAGACATTCCCGATACTACTGCCCCGAATTCGTCTCCGATTTGATCTTACTCCCGGCCAGATTGGGTCGAGAAGTCTGACGATGCCGCGAGAACGACGCTAGGAGCTTTGTTTATTTAACAAAAATAAAATTGGTGCTCGGAATGGGTCCCGGGGGCTCGATTGGACATTCCCGATATTACTGCCCCCAATTCGTCTCCGATTTTATCTTACTTCCGGTCAGAATGGATAAGGAAGTCTGACGATGCCGCGAGAACGACGGAAGGAGCATTGTTTATTTAACAAAGATAAAATCGGTGCTCGCAATGGTTCCCGGGGCCTGGATCGGACATTCCCGATACTACTGCCCCGAATTCGTCTCCGATTTGATCTTACTTCCGGTCAGATTGGGTCAAGAAGTCTGACGATGCCGCGAGAACGACGATAGGAGCTTTGTGTATTTAACAAAGATAAAATCGGTGCTCGGAATGGTTCTCGGAGCCTTGATCGGACATTCCCGACATTACTGCCCCGAATCCGTCTCCGATTTGATCTTACTCCCGGTCAGATTGGGTCAAGAAGTCTGACGATGCCGCGAGAACGACGGTAGGAGCTTTGTTTATTTAACAAAGATAAAATCGGTGCTCGGAATGGTTCTCGGGGCCTTGATCGGACATTCCCAACATTACTGCCCCGAATTCGTCTCCGATTTCATCCTACTTCCGGTCAGATTGGGTCGAGAAGTCTGACGAAGCAGCGAGAACAACGCTAGGAGCTTAGTTTATTTAACAAAGATAAAATCGGTGCTCGGAATGGTTCCCGGGGCTTCGATCGATCATTCCAGATATTACTGCCCCGAATCCGTCTCCGGTTTTATACTACTTCCGGTCGGATCGGGTCGAGAAGTCTGACGATGCCGCGAGAACGACGCTAGGAGGTTTGTTTATTTAACAAAAATAAAATCGGTGCTCGGAATCGTTCCCGGGGCCTCGATCGGACATTCACGATATTACTGCCCCGAATTCGTCTCCGATTTTATCCTACTTCCGGTCAGATTTGGTCGAGAAGTCTTACGATGCCGCGAGAACGACGCCAGGAGTTTTGATTATTTAACAAAGATAAAATCGGTGCTCGGAACGGTTCCCGGGGCCTCGATCGGACATTCCCGATACTACTGCCCCCAAACCGTCTCTGATTCTATCTTACTTCCGGTAAGATTGGGTCGAGAAGTCTGACGATGCCGCGAGAACGACGCTAGAAGCTTTGTTTATTTAACAAAGATAAAATCGGTGCTCGGAATGGTTCCCGGGGCCTCGATCGGACATTCGCGATACTACTGCCCCCAAACCGTCTGTGATTCTATCTTACTTCCGGTCAGAATGGATAAGGAAGTCTGACGATGCCGCGAGAACGACGGAAGGAGCATTGTTTATTTAACAAAGATAAAATCGGTGCTGGCAATGGTTCCCGGGGCCTGGATCGGACATTCCCGATACTATTGCCCCGAATTCGTCTCCGATTTGATCTTACTTCCGGTCAGATTGGGTCAAGAAGTCTGACGATGCCGCGAGAACGACGGTAGGAGCTTTGTTTATTTAACAAAGATAAAATCGGTGCTCGGAATGGTTCTCGGAGCCTTGATCGGACATTCCCGACATTACTGCCCCGAATTCGTCTCCGATTTTATCCTACTTCCGGTCAGATCGGGTCGAGAAGTCTGACGATGCAGCGAGAACAACGCTAGGAGCTTTGTTTATTTAACAAAGATAAAATCGGTGCTCGCAATGGTTCCCGGGGCCTCGATCGGACATTCCCGATACTACTGCCCCGAATCCGTCTCCGATTTGATCTTACTCCCGGTCAGATTGGGTCAAGAAGTGTGACGATGCCGCGAGAACGACGGTAGGAGCATTGTTTATTTAACAAAGATAAAATCGGTGCTCGGAATGGTTCTCGGAGCCTTGATCGGACATTCCCGACATTACTGCCCCGAATTCGTCTCCGATTTTATCCTACTTCCGGTCAGATTGGGTCGAGAAGTGTGACGATGCCGCGAGAACGACGGTAGGAGCTTTGTTTATTTAACAAAGATAAAATCGGTGCTCGGAATGGTTCTCGGAGCCTCGATCGGACATTCCCGATATTACTGCCCCGAATTCGTCTCCGATTTTATCCTACTTCCGGTCAGATTGGATCGAGAAGTCTGACGATGCCGCGAGAACGACGGTAGGAGCTTTGTTTATTTAACAAAGATAAAATCGGTGCTCGGAATGGTTCTCGGGGCCTTGATCGGACATTCCCAACATTACTGCCCCGAATTCGTCTCCGATTTCATCCTACTTCCGATCAGATTGGGTCGAGAAGTCTGACGATGCAGCGAGAACAACGCTAGGAGCTTAGTTTATTTAACAAAGATAAAATCGGTGCTCGGAATGGTTCCCGGGGCCTCGATCGGACATTCCCGATATTACTGCCCCGAATTCGTCTCCGATTTTATCCTACTTCCGGTCAGATTGGATCGAGAAGTCTGACGATGCCGCGAGAACGACGGTAGGAGCTTTGTTTATTTAACAAAGATAAAATCGGTGCTCGGAATGGTTCTCGGGGCCTTGATCGGACATTCCCAACATTACTGCCCCGAATTCGTCTCCGATTTCATCCTACTTCCGGTCAGATTGGGTCGAGAAGTCTGACGAAGCAGCGAGAACAACGCTAGGAGCTTAGTTTATTTAACAAAGATAAAATCGGTGCTCGGAATGGTTCCCGGGGCTTCGATCGGTCATTCCCGATATTACTGCCCCGAATCCGTCTCCGGTTTTATACTACTTCCGGTCGGATTGGGTCGAGAAGTCTGACGATGCCGCGAGAACGACGCTAGGAGGTTTGTTTATTTAACAAAAATAAAATCGGTGCTGGGAATCGTTCCCGGGGCCTCGATCGGACATTCACGATATTACTGCCCCGAATTCGTCTCCGATTTTATCCTACTTCCGGTCAGATTTGGTCGAGAAGTCTTACGATGCCGCGAGAACGACGCCAGGAGTTTTGATTATTTAACAAAGATAAAATCGGTGCTCGGAACGGTTCCCGGGGCCTCGATCGGACATTCCCGATACTACTGCCCCCAAACCGTCTCTGATTCTATCTTACTTCCGGTAAGATTGGGTCGAGAAGTCTGACGATGCCGCGAGAACGACGCTAGAAGCTTTGTTTATTTAACAAAGATAAAATCGGTGCTCGGAATGGTTCCCGGGGCCTCGATCGGACATTCGCGATACTACTGCCCCCAAACCGTCTGTGATTCTATCTTACTTCCGGTCAGAATGGATAAGGAAGTCTGACGATGCCGCGAGAACGACGGAAGGAGCATTGTTTATTTAACAAAGATAAAATCGGTGCTGGCAATGGTTCCCGGGGCCTGGATCGGACATTCCCGATACTATTGCCCCGAATTCGTCTCCGATTTGATCTTACTTCCGGTCAGATTGGGTCAAGAAGTCTGACGATGCCGCGAGAACGACGGTAGGAGCTTTGTTTATTTAACAAAGATAAAATCGGTGCTCGGAATGGTTCTCGGAGCCTTGATCGGACATTCCCGACATTACTGCCCCGAATTCGTCTCCGATTTTATCCTACTTCCGGTCAGATTGGGTCGAGAAGTCTGACGATGCAGCGAGAACAACGCTAGGAGCTTTGTTTATTTAACAAAGATAAAATCGGTGCTCGCAATGGTTCCCGGGGCCTCGATCGGACATTCCCGATACTACTGCCCCGAATCCGTCTCCGATTTGATCTTACTCCCGGTCAGATTGGGTCAAGAAGTGTGACGATGCCGCGAGAACGACGGTAGGAGCATTGTTTATTTAACAAAGATAAAATCGGTGCTCGGAATGGTTCTCGGAGCCTTGATCGGACATTCCCGACATTACTGCCCCGAATTCGTCTCCGATTTTATCCTACTTCCGGTCAGATTGGGTCGAGAAGTGTGACGATGCCGCGAGAACGACGGTAGGAGCTTTGTTTATTTAACAAAGATAAAATCGGTGCTCGGAATGGTTCTCGGAGCCTCGATCGGACATTCCCGATATTACTGCCCCGAATTCGTCTCCGATTTTATCCTACTTCCGGTCAGATTGGATCGAGAAGTCTGACGATGCCGCGAGAACGACGGTAGGAGCTTTGTTTATTTAACAAAGATAAAATCGGTGCTCGGAATGGTTCTCGGGGCCTTGATCGGACATTCCCAACATTACTGCCCCGAATTCGTCTCCGATTTCATCCTACTTCCGATCAGATTGGGTCGAGAAGTCTGACGATGCAGCGAGAACAACGCTAGGAGCTTAGTTTATTTAACGAAGATAAAATCGGTGCTCGGAATGGTTCCCGGGGCCTCGATCGGTCATTCCCGATATTACTGCCCCGAATCCGTCTCCGATTTTATACTACTTCCGGTCGGATTGGGTCGAGAAGTCTGACGATGCCGCGAGAACGACGCTAGGAGGTTTGTTTATTTAACAAAGATGAAATCGGTGCTCGGAATCGTTCCCGGGCCCTCGATCGGACATTCACGATATTACTGCCCCGAATTCGTTTCCGATTTTATCCTACTTCCGGTCAGATTTGGTCGAGAAGTCTTACGATGCCGCGAGAACGACGCCAGGAGTTTTGATTATTTAACAAAGATAAAATCGGTGCTCGGAACGGTTCCCGGGGCCTCGATCGGACATTCCCGATACTACTGCCCCCAAACCGTCTCTGATTCTATCTTACTTCCGGTAAGATTGGGTCGAGAAGTCTGACGATGCCGCGAGAACGACGCTAGAAGCTTTGTTTATTTAACAAAGATAAAATCGGTGCTCGGAATGGTTCCCGGGGCCTCGATCGGACATTCGCGATACTACTGCCCCCAAACCGTCTGTGATTCTATCTTACTTCCGGTCAGAATGGATAAGGAAGTCTGACGATGCCGCGAGAACGACGGAAGGAGCATTGCTTATTTAACAAAGATAAAATCGGTGCTGGCAATGGTTCCCGGGGCCTGGATCGGACATTCCCGATACTATTGCCCCGAATTCGTCTCCGATTTGATCTTACTTCCGGTCAGATTGGGTCAAGAAGTCTGACGATGCCGCGAGAACGACGGTAGGAGCTTTGTTTATTTAACAAAGATAAAATCGGTGCTCGCAATGGTTCCCGGGGCCTCGATCGGACATTCCCGATACTACTGCCCCGAATCCGTCTCCGATTTGATCTTACTCCCGGTCAGATTGGGTCAAGAAGTGTGACGATGCCGCGAGAACGACGGTAGGAGCATTGGTTATTTAACAAAGATAAAATCGGTGCTCGGAATGGTTCTCGGAGCCTTGATCGGACATTCCCGACATTACTGCCCCGAATTCGTCTCCGATTTTATCCTACTTCCGGTGAGATTGGGTCGAGAAGTCTGACGATGCCGCGAGAACGACGGTAGGAGCTTTGTTTATTTAACAAAGATAAAATTGGTGCTCGGAATGGGTCTCGGGGGCTCGATTGGACATTCCCGATCTTACTGCCCCCAATTCGTCTCCGATTTTATCTTACTTCCGGTCAGAATGGATAAGGAAGTCTGACGATGCCGCGAGAACGACGGAAGGAGCATGCTTTATTTAACAAAGATAAAATCGGTGCTCGCAATGGTTCCCGGGGCCTGGATCGGACATTCCCGATACTACTGCCCCGAATTCGTCTCCGATTTGATCTTACTCCCGGTCAGATTGGGTCAAGAAGTCTGACGATGCCGCGAGAACGACCGTAGAAGCTTTGTTTATTTAACAAAGATAAAATCGGTGCTCGGAATGATTCTCGGAGCCTTGATCGGACATTCCCGACATTACTGCCTCGAATTCGTCTCCGATTTTATCCTACTTCCGGTCAGATTGGGTCGAGAAGTCTGTCGATGCAGCGAGAACAACGCTAGTAGCTTTGTTTATTTAACAACGATAAAATCGGTGCTCGCAATGGTTCCCGGGGCCTCGATCGGACATTCCCGATACTACTGCCCCGAATCCGTCTCCGATTTGATCTTACTCCCGGTCAGATTGGGTCAAGAAGTCTGACGATGCCGCGAGAACGACGGTAGGAGCTTTGTTTATTTAACAAAGATAAAATCGGTGCTCGGAATGGTTCTCGGAGCCTTGATCGGACATTCCAGACATTACTGCCCCGAATTCGTCTCCGATTTTATCCTACTTCCGGTCAGATTGGGTCGAGAGGTCTGACGATGCCGCGAGAACGACGGTAGGAGCTTTGTTTATTTAACAAAGATAAAATCGGTGCTCGGAATGGTTCTCGGAGCCTCGATCGTACATTCCCGATATTACTGCCCCGAATTCGTCTCCGATTTTATCCTACTTCCGGTCAGATTGGGTTGAGAAGTCTGACGATGCCGCGAGAACGGCGCTAGGAGCTTTGTTTATTTAACAAAGATAAAATTGGTGCTCGGAATGTGTCTTGGAGGCTCGATTGGACATTCCTGATCTTACTGCCCCCAATTCGTCTCCGATTTTATCTTACTTCCGGTCCGCATGGATAAGGAAGTCTGACGATGCCGCGAGAACGACGGAAGGAGCATGCTTTATTTAACAAAGATAAAATCGGTGCTCGCAATGGTTCCCGGGGCCTGGATCGGACATTCCCGATACTACTGCCCCGAATTCATCTCCGATTTGATCTTACTCCCGGTCAGATTGGGTCAAGAAGTCTGACGATGCCGCGAGAACGACGGTAGGAGCTTTGTTGATTTAACAAAGATAAAATCGGTGCTCGGAATGGCTCTCGGAGCCTTGATCGGACATTCCCGACATTACTGCCCCGAATTCGTCTCCGATTTTATCCCACTTCCGGTCAGATTGGGTCAAGAAGTCTGACGATGCAGCGAGAACAACGCTAGGAGCATTGTGTATTTAACAAAGATAAAATCGGTGCTCGCAATGGTTCCCGGGGCCTCGATCGGACATTCCCGATACTACTGCCCCGAATCCGTCTCCGATTTGATCTTACTCCCGGTCAGATTGGGTCAAGAAGTGTGACGATGCCGCGAGAACGACGGTAGGAGGTTTGTTTATTTAACAAAGATAAAATCGGTGCTCGGAATGGTTCTCGGAGCCTTGATCGGACATTCCCGACATTACCGCCCCGAATTCGTCTCCGATTTTATCCTACTTCCGGTCAGATTGGGTCGAGAAGTCTGACGATGCCGCGAGAACGACGGTAGGAGCGTTGTTTATTTAACAAAGATAAAATCGGTGCTCGGAATGGTTCTCGGAGCCTCGATCGGACATTCCCGATATTACTGCCCCGAATTCGTCTCCGATTTTATACTACTTCCGGTCAGGTTGGATCGAGAAGTCTGACGATGCCGCGAGAACGACGCTAGGAGCTTTGTTTATTAAACAAAGATAAAATTGGTGCTCGGAATGGGTCTCGGGGGCTCGATTGGACATTCCCGATCTTACTGCCCCCAATTCGTCTCCGATTTTATCTTACTTCCGGTCAGAATGGATAAGGAAGTCTGACGATGCCGCGAGAACGACGGAAGGAGCATTGTTTATTTAACAAAGATAAAATCGGTGCTCGCAATGGTTCCCGGGGCCTGGATCGGACATTCCCGATACTACTGCCCCGAATTCGTCTCCGATTTGATCTTACTTCCGGTTGGATTGGGTCAAGAAGTCTGACGATGCCGCGAGAACGACGATAGGAGCTTTGTGTATTTAACAAAGATAAAATCGGTGCTCGGAATGGTTCTCGGAGCCTTGATCGGACATTCCCGACATTACTGCCCCGAATCCGTCTCCGATTTGATCTTACTCCCGGTCAGATTGGGTCAAGAAGTCTGACGATGCCGCGAGAACGACGGTAGGAGCTTTGTTTATTTAACAAAGATAAAATCGGTGCTCGGAATGGTTCTCGGGGCCTTGATCGGACATTCCCGACATTACTCCCCCGAATTCGTCTCCGATTTCATCCTACTTCCGGTCAGATTGGGTCGAGAAGTCTGACGATGCAGCGAGAACAACGCTGGGAGGTTTGTATATTTAACAAAGATAAAATCGGTGCTCGGAATCGTTCCCGGGGCCTCGATCGGACATTCACGATATTACTGCCCCGAATTCGTATCCGATTTTATCCTACTTCCGGTCAGATTGGGTCGAGAAGTCTGACGTTGCCGCGAGAACGACCCTAGGAGCTTTGTATGTTTAACAAAGATAAAATCGGTGCTCGGAACGGTTCCCGGGGCCTCGATCGGAGAGTCCCGATATTACTATCCCCAATTCGTCTCCGATTTTATCCTACTTTCGATCAGATTTGGTCGAGAAGTCTTACGATGCCGCGAGAACGACGCCAGGAGTTTTGTTTATTTAACAAAGATAAAATCGTTGCTCGGAACGGTTCCCGGGGCCTCGATCGGACATTCCCGATACTACTGCCCCCAAACCGTCTCTGATTCTATCTTACTTCCGGTAAGATTGGGTCGAGAAGTCTGACGATGCCGCGAGAACGACGCCAGAAGCTTTGTTTATTTAACAAAGATAAAATCGGTGCTCGGAATGGTTCCCGGGGCCTCGATCGGACATTCGCGATACTACTGCCTCCAAACCGTTTGTCATTCTATCTTACTTCCGGTCAGAATGGATAAGGAAGTCTGACGATGCCGCGAGAACGACGGAAGGAGCATTGTTAATTTAACAAAGATAAAATCGGTGCTGGCAATGGTTCCCGGGGCCTGGATCGGACATTCCCGATACTATTGCCCCGAATTCGTCTCCGATTTGATCTTACTTCCGGTCAGATTGGGTCAAGAAGTCTGACGATGCCGCGAGAACGACGATAGGAGCTTTGTTTATTTAACAAAGATAAAATCGGTGCTCGGAATGGTTCTCGGAGCCTTGATCGGACATTCCCGACATTACTGCCCCGAATCCGTCTCCGATTTGATCTTACTCCCGGTCAGATTGGGTCAAGAAGTCTGACGATGCCGCGAGAACGACGGAAGGAGCATGCTTTATTTAACAAAGATAAAATCGGTGCTCGGAATGGTTCCCGGGGCCTCGATCGGACATTCCCGATACTACTGCCCCGAATTCGTCTCCGATTCGATCTTACTCCCGGCCAGATTGGGTCGAGAAGCATGACGATGCCGCGAGAACGACGCTAGGAGCTTTGTTTATTTAACAAAAATAAAATTGGTGCTCGGAATGGGTCCCGGGGGCTCGATTGGATATTCCCGATATTACTGCCCCCAATTCGTCTCCGATTTTATCTTACTTCCGGTCAGAATGGATAAGGAAGTCTGACGATGCCGCGAGAACGACGGAAGGAGCATTGTTTATTTAACAAAGATAAAATCGGTGCTCGCAATGGTTCCCGGGGCCTGGATCGGACATTCCCGATACTGCTGCCCCGAATTCGTCTCCGATTTGATCTTACTTCCGGTCAGATTGGGTCAAGAAGTCTGACGATGCCGCGAGAACGACGATAGGAGCTTTGTTTATTTAACAAAGATAAAATCGGTGCCCGGAATGGTTCTCGGAGCCTTGATCGGACATTCCCGACATTACTGCCCCGAATCCGTCTCCGATTTGATCTTACTCCCGGTCAGATTGGGTCAAGAAGTCTGACGATGCCGCGAGAACGACGGTAGGAGCTTTGTTTATTTAACAAAGATAAAATCGGTGCTCGGAATGGTTCTCGGGGCCTTGATCGGACATTCCCGACATTACTGCCCCAAATTCGTCTCCGATTTCATCCTACTTCCGGTCAGATTGGGTCGAGAAGTCTGACGATGCAGCGAGAACAACGCTAGGAGCTTTGTTTATTTAACAAAGATAAAATGGGTGCTCGGAATGGTTCCCGGGGCCTCGATCGGACATTCCCGATAGTACTGCCCCGAATCCGTCTCCGATTTTATCCTACTTCCGGTCGGATTGGGTCGAGAAGCCTGACGATGCCGCGAGAACGACGCTAGGAGGTTTGTTTATTTAACAAAGATAAAATCGGTGCTCGGAATCGTTCCCGGTGCCTCGACCGGACATTCACGATATTACTGCCCCGAATCCGTCTCCGATTTTATCCTACTTCCGGTCGGATTGGGTCGAGAAGCCTGACGATGCCGCGAGAACGACGGTAGGAGGTTTGTTTATTTAACAAAGATAAAATCGGTGCTCGGAATGGTTCTCGGAGCCTTGATCGGACATTCCCGACATTACCGCCCCGAATTCGTCTCCGATTTTATCCTACTTCCGGTCAGATTGGGTCAAGAAGTCTGACGATGCCGCGAGAACGACGATAGGAGCTTTGATTATTTAACAAAGATAAAATCGGTGCTCGGAATGGTTCTCGGAGCCTTGATCGGACATTCCCGACATTACTGCCCCGAATCCGTCTCCGATTTGATCTTACTCCCGGTCAGATTGGGTCAAGAAGTCTGACGATGCCGCGAGAACGACGGTAGGAGCTTTGTTTATTTAACAAAGATAAAATCGGTGCTCGGAATGGTTCTCGGGGCCTTGATCGGACATTCCCGATATTACTGCCCCGAATTCGTCTCCGATTTTATCCTACTTCCGGTCAGATTGGGTCGAGAAGTCTGACGATGCCGCGAGAACGACCCTAGGAGCTTTGTTTGTTTAACAAAGATAAAATCGGTGCTCGGAACGGTTCCCGGGGCCTCGATCGGACATTCCCGATACTACTGCCCCGAATTCGTCTCCGATTTTATCCTACTTCCGGTCAGATTGGGTCGAGAAGTCTGACGATGCCGCGAGAACGACGGTAGGAGCTTTGTTTATTTAACAAAGATAAAATCGGTGCTCGGAACGGTTCCCGGGGCCTCGATCGGACATTCCCGATACTACTGCCCCCAAACCGTCTCTGATTCTATCGTACTTCCGGTCAGATTGGGTCGAGAAGTCTGACGATGCCGCGAGAACGACGCTAGGCGCTTTGTTTATTTAACAAAAATAAAATTGGTGCTCGGAATGGGTCCCGGGGGCTCGATTGGACATTCCCGATATTACTGCCCCCAATTCGTCTCCGATTTTATCTTACTTCCGGTCAGAATGGATAAGGAAGTCTGACGATGCCGCGAGAACGACGGAAGGAGCATTGTTTATTTAACAATGATAAAATCGGTGCTCGCAATGTTTCCCGGGGCCTGGATCGGACATTCCCGATACTACTGCCCCGAATTCGTCTCCGATTTGATCTTACTTCCGGTCAGATTGGGTCAAGAAGTCTGACGATGCCGCGAGAACGACGATAGGAGCTTTGTTTATTTAACAAAGATAAAATCGGTGCTCGCAATGTTTCCCGGGGCCTGGATCGGACATTCCCGATACTACTGCCCCGAATTCGTCTCCGATTTGATCTTACTTCCGGTCAGATTGGGTCAAGAAGTCTGACGATGCCGCGAGAACGACGATAGGAGCTTTGTTTATTTAACAAAGATAAAATCGGTGCTCGGAATCGTTCCCGGGGCCTCGATCGGACATTCACGATATTACTGCCCCGAATTCGTCTCCGATTTCATCCTACTTCCGGTCAGATTGGGTCGAGAAGTCTGACGATGCAGCGAGAACAACGCTAGGAGCTTTGTTTGTTTAACAAAGATAAAATCGGTGCTCGGAACGGTTCCCGGGGCCTCGATCGGACATTCCCGATATTACTGTCCCCAATTCGTCTATGATTCTATCTTACTTCCGGTCAGATTGGGTCGAGAAGTCTGACGATGCCGCGAGAACGACGCTAGAAGCTTTGTTTATTTAACCAAGATAAAATCGGTGCTCGGAATGGTTCCCGGGGCCTCGATCGGACATTCGCGATACTACTGCCCCCAAACCGTCTCTAATTCTATCTTACTTCCGGTCAGAATGGATAAGGAAGTCTGACGATGCCGCGAGAACGACGGAAGGAGCATTGTTAATTTAACAAAGATAAAATCGGTGCTGGCAATGGTTCCCGGGGCCTGGATCGGACATTCCCGATACTATTGCCCCGAATTCGTCTCCGATTTGATCTTACTTCCGGTCAGATTGGGTCAAGAAGTCTGACGATGCCGCGAGAACGACGATAGGAGCTTTGTTTATTTAACAAAGATAAAATCGGTGCTCGGAATGGTTCTCGGAGCCTTGATCGGACATTCCCGACATTACTGCCCCGAATCCGTCTCCGATTTGATCTTACTCCCGGTCAGATTGGGTCAAGAAGTCTGACGATGCCGCGAGAACGACGGTAGGAGCTTTGTTTATTTAACAAAGATAAAATCGGTGCTCGGAATGGTTCTCGGGGCCTTGATCGGACATTCCCGATATTACTGCCCCGAATTCGTCTCCGATTTTATCCTACTTCCGGTCAGATTGGGTCGAGAAGTCTGACGATGCCGCGAGAACGACCCTAGGAGCTTTGTTTGTTTAACAAAGATAAAATCGGTGCTCGGAACGGTTCCCGGGGCCTCGATCGGACATTCCCGATACTACTGCCCCGAATTCGTCTCCGATTTTATCCTACTTCCGGTCAGATTGGGTCGAGAAGTCTGACGATGCCGCGAGAACGACGGTAGGAGCTTTGTTTATTTAACAAAGATAAAATCGGTGCTCGGAACGGTTCCCGGGGCCTCGATCGGACATTCCCGATACTACTGCCCCCAAACCGTCTCTGATTCTATCGTACTTCCGGTCAGATTGGGTCGAGAAGTCTGACGATGCCGCGAGAACGACGCTAGGCGCTTTGTTTATATAACAAAAATAAAATTGGTGCTCGGAATGGGTCCCGGGGGCTCGATTGGACATTCCCGATATTACTGCCCCCAATTCGTCTCCGATTTTATCTTACTTCCGGTCAGAATGGATAAGGAAGTCTGACGATGCCGCGAGAACGACGGAAGGAGCATTGTTTATTTAACAATGATAAAATCGGTGCTCGCAATGTTTCCCGGGGCCTGGATCGGACATTCCCGATACTACTGCCCCGAATTCGTCTCCGATTTGATCTTACTTCCGGTCAGATTGCGTCAAGAAGTCTGACGATGCCGCGAGAACGACGATAGGAGCTTTGTTTATTTAACAAAGATAAAATCGGTGCTCGCAATGTTTCCCGGGGCCTGGATCGGACATTCCCGATACTACTGCCCCGAATTCCTCTCCGATTTGATCTTACTTCCGGTCAGATTGGGTCAAGAAGTCTGACGATGCCGCGAGAACGACGATAGGAGCTTTGTTTATTTAACAAAGATAAAATCGGTGCTCGGAATGGTTCTCGGAGCCTTGATCGGACATTCCCGACATTACTGCCCCGAATCCGTCTCCGATTTGATCTTACTCCCGGTCAGATTGGGTCAAGAAGTCTGACGATGCCGCGAGAACGACCCTAGGAGCTTTGTTTGTTTAACAAAGATAAAATCGGTGCTCGGAACGGTTCCCGGGGCCTCGATCGGACATTCCCGATACTACTGCCCCGAATTCGTCTCCGATTTTATCCTACTTCCGGTCAGATTGGGTCGAGAAGTCTGACGATGCCGCGAGAACGACGGTAGGAGCTTTGTTTATTTAACAAAGATAAAATCGGTGCTCGGAACGGTTCCCGGGGCCTCGATCGGACATTCCCGATACTACTGCCCCCAAACCGTCTCTGATTCTATCGTACTTCCGGTCAGATTGGGTCGAGAAGTCTGACGATGCCGCGAGAACGACGCTAGAAGCTTTGTTTATTTAACAAACATAAAATCGGTGCTCGGAATGGTTGCCGGGGCCTCGATCGGACATTCGCGATACTACTGCCCCCAAACCGTCTGTGATTCTATCTTACTTCCGGTCAGATTGGGTCGAGACGTCTGACGATGCCGCGAGAACGACGCTAGGAGCTTTGTTTATTTAACAAAGATAAAATCGGTGCTCGGAATGGTTCCCGGGGCCTCGATCGGACATCCCCGATACTACTGCCCCCAAACCGTCTCCGATTTTATCTTACTTCCGGTGAGATTGGGGCGAGAAGTCTGACGATGCCGCGAGAACGACGCTAGGAGCTTTGTTTATATAACAAAGATAAAATCGGTGCTCGGAACGGTTCCCGGGGCCTCGATCGGAAATTCCCGATACTACTGCCGCCAAACCGTCTCTGATTCTATCTTATTTCCGGTCAGATTGGGTCGAGAAGTCTGACGATGCCGTGAGAACGACGCTAGAAGCTTTGTTTATTTAACAAAGATAAAATCGGTGCTCGGAATCGTTCCCGGGGCCTCGATCGGACATTCACGATATTACTGCCCCGAATTCGTCTCCGATTTCATCCTACTTCCGGTCAGATTGGGTCGAGAAGTCTGACGATGCAGCGAGAACAACGCTAGGAGCTTTGTTTGTTTAACAAAGATAAAATCGGTGCTCGGAACGGTTCCCGGGGCCTCGATCGGACATTCCCGATACTACTGCCCCGAATTCGTCTCCGATTTTATCCTACTTCCGGTCAGATTGGGTCGAGAAGTCTGACGATGCCGCGAGAACGACGGTAGGAGCTTTGTTTATTTAACAAAGATAAAATCGGTGCTCGGAACGGTTCCCGGGGCCTCGATCGGACATTCCCGATACTACTGCCCCCAAACCGTCTCTGATTCTATCGTACTTCCGGTCAGATTGGGTCGAGAAGTCTGACGATGCCGCGAGAACGACGCTAGGCGCTTTGTTTATATAACAAAAATAAAATTGGTGCTCGGAATGGGTCCCGGGGGCTCGATTGGACATTCCCGATATTACTGCCCCCAATTCGTCTCCGATTTTATCTTACTTCCGGTCAGAATGGATAAGGAAGTCTGACGATGCCGCGAGAACGACGGAAGGAGCATTGTTTATTTAACAATGATAAAATCGGTGCTCGCAATGTTTCCCGGGGCCTGGATCGGACATTCCCGATACTACTGCCCCGAATTCGTCTCCGATTTGATCTTACTTCCGGTCAGATTGGGTCAAGAAGTCTGACGATGCCGCGAGAACGACGATAGGAGCTTTGTTTATTTAACAAAGATAAAATCGGTGCTCGCAATGTTTCCCGGGGCCTGGATCGGACATTCCCGATACTACTGCCCCGAATTCCTCTCCGATTTGATCTTACTTCCGGTCAGATTGGGTCAAGAAGTCTGACGATGCCGCGAGAACGACGATAGGAGCTTTGTTTATTTAACAAAGATAAAATCGGTGCTCGGAATGGTTCTCGGAGCCTTGATCGGACATTCCCGACATTACTGCCCCGAATCCGTCTCCGATTTGATCTTACTCCCGGTCAGATTGGGTCAAGAAGTCTGACGATGCCGCGAGAACGACCCTAGGAGCTTTGTTTGTTTAACAAAGATAAAATCGGTGCTCGGAACGGTTCCCGGGGCCTCGATCGGACATTCCCGATACTACTGCCCCGAATTCGTCTCCGATTTTATCCTACTTCCGGTCAGATTGGGTCGAGAAGTCTGACGATGCCGCGAGAACGACGGTAGGAGCTTTGTTTATTTAACAAAGATAAAATCGGTGCTCGGAACGGTTCCCGGGGCCTCGATCGGACATTCCCGATACTACTGCCCCCAAACCGTCTCTGATTCTATCGTACTTCCGGTCAGATTGGGTCGAGAAGTCTGACGATGCCGCGAGAACGACGCTAGAAGCTTTGTTTATTTAACAAACATAAAATCGGTGCTCGGAATGGTTGCCGGGGCCTCGATCGGACATTCGCGATACTACTGCCCCCAAACCGTCTGTGATTCTATCTTACTTCCGGTCAGATTGGGTCGAGACGTCTGACGATGCCGCGAGAACGACGCTAGGAGCTTTGTTTATTTAACAAAGATAAAATCGGTGCTCGGAATGGTTCCCGGGGCCTCGATCGGACATCCCCGATACTACTGCCCCCAAACCGTCTCCGATTTTATCTTACTTCCGGTGAGATTGGGGCGAGAAGTCTGACGATGCCGCGAGAACGACGCTAGGAGCTTTGTTTATATAACAAAGATAAAATCGGTGCTCGGAACGGTTCCCGGGGCCTCGATCGGAAATTCCCGATACTACTGCCGCCAAACCGTCTCTGATTCTATCTTATTTCCGGTCAGATTGGGTCGAGAAGTCTGACGATGCCGTGAGAACGACGCTAGAAGCTTTGTTTATTTAACAAAGATAAAATCGGTGCTCGGAATGGTTCCCGGGGCCTCGATTGGACATTCCCGATACTACTGCCCCGAATTCGTCTCCGATTTTATCCTACTTCCGGTCAGATTGGGTCGAGAAGTCTGACGATGCCGCGAGAACGAAGGTAGGAGCTTTGTTTATTTAACAAAGATAAAATCGGTGCTCGGAATGGTTCTCGGAGCCTCGATCGGACATTCCCGATATGACTGCCCCGAATTCGTCTCCGATTTTATCCTACTTCCGGTCAGATTGGATCGAGAAGTCTGACGATGCCACGAGAACGACGCTAGGAGCTTTGTTTATTTAACACAGATTAAATTGGTGCTCGGAATCGGCCTCGGGGGCTCGATTGGACATTCCCGATCTTACTGCCCCCAATTCGTCTCCGATTTTATGTTACTTCCGGTCAGAATGGATAAGGAAGTCCGACGATGCCGCGAGAACGACGGAAGGAGCATGCTTTATTTAACAAAGATACAATCGGTGCTCGGAATGGTTCCCGGGGCCTCGATCGGACATTCCCGATACTACTGCCCCGAATTCGTCTCCGATTCGATCTTACTCCCGGCCAGATTGGGTCGAGAAGTCTGACGATGCCGCGAGAACGACGCTAGGAGCTTTGTTTATTTAACAAAAATAAAATTGGTGCTCGGAATGGGTCCCGGGGGCTCGATTGGACATTCCCGATATTACTGCCCCCAATTCGTCTCCGATTTTATCTTACTTCCGGTCAGAATGGATAAGGAAGTCTGACGATGCCGCGAGAACGACGGAAGGAGCATTGTTTATTTAACAAAGATAAAATCGGTGCTCGCAATGGTTCCCGGGGCCTGGATCGGACATTCCCGATACTACTGCCCCGAATTCGTCTCCGATTTGATCTTACTTCCGGTCAGATTGGGTCAAGAAGTCTGACGATGCCGCGAGAACGACGATAGGAGCTTTGTTTATTTAACAAAGATAAAATCGGTGCCCGGAATGGTTCTCGGAGCCTTGATCGGACATTCCCGACATTACTGCCCCGAATCCGTCTCCGATTTGATCTTACTCCCGGTCAGATTGGGTCAAGAAGTCTGACGATGCCGCGAGAACGACGGTAGGAGCTTTGTTTATTTAACAAAGATAAAATCGGTGCTCGGAATGGTTCTCGGGGCCTTGATCGGACATTCCCGACATTACTGCCCCAAATTCGTCTCCGATTTCATCCTACTTCCGGTCAGATTGGGTCGAGAAGTCTGACGATGCAGCGAGAACAACGCTAGGAGCTGTGTTTATTTAACAAAGATAAAATCGGTGCTCGGAATGGTTCCCGGGGCCTCGATCGGACATTCCCGATATTACTGCCCCGAATCCGTCTCCGATTTTATCCTACTTCCGGTCAGATTGGGTCGACAAGTCTGACGATGCCGCGAGAACGACCCTAGGCGCATTGTTTGTTTAACAAAGATACAATCGGTGCTCGGAACGGTTCCCGGGGCCTCGATCGGACATTCCCGATATTACTGTCCCCAATTCGTCTCCGATTTTATCCTACTTTCGGTCAGATTTGGTCGAGAAGTCTTACGATGCCGCGAGAACGACGCTAGGAGTTTTGTTTATTTAACAAAGATAAAATCGGTGCTCGGAACGGTTCCCGGGGCCTCGATCGGACATTCCCGATACTACTGCCCCCAAACCGTCTGTGATTCTATTTTACTTCCGGTCAGATTGGGTCGAGAAGTCTGACGATGCCGCGAGAACGACGGAAGGAGCATTGTTTATTTAACAAAGATAAAATCGGTGCTCGCAATGGTTCCCGGGGCCTGGATCGGACATTCCCGATACTACTGCCCCGAATTCGTCTCCGATTTGATCTTACTTCCGGTCAGATTGGGTCAAGAAGTCTGACGATGCCGCGAGAACGACGATAGGAGCTTTGTGTATTTAACAAAGATAAAATCGGTGCTCGGAATGGTTCTCGGAGCCTTGATCGGACATTCCCGACATTACTGCCCCGAATCCGTCTCCGATTTGATCTTACTCCCGGTCAGATTGGGTCAAGAAGTCTGACGACGCCGCGAGAACGACGGTAGGAGCTTTGTTTATTTAACAAAGATAAAATCGGTGCTCGGAATGGTTCTCGGGGCCTTGATCGGACATTCCCGACATTACTGCCTCGAATTCGTCTCCGATTTCATCCTACTTCCGGTCAGATTGGGTCGAGAAGTCTGACGATGCAGCGAGAACAACGCTAGGAGCTTTGTTTATTTAACAAAGATAAAATCGGTGCTCGGAATGGTTCCCGGGGCCTCGATCGGACATTCCCGATATTACTGCCCCGATTCCGTCTCCGATTTTATCCTACTTTCGGTCGGATTGGGTCGAGAAGTCTGACGATGCCGCGAGAACGACGCTAGGAGGTTTGTTTATTTAACAAAGATAAAATCGGTGCTCGGAATCGTTCCCGGGGCCTCGATCGGACATTCACGATATTACTGCCCCGAATTCGTCTCCGATTTCATCCTACTTCCGGTCAGATTGGGTCGAGAAGTCTGACGATGCAGCGAGAACAACGCTAGGAGCTTTGTTTGTTTAACAAAGATAAAATCGGTGCTCGGAACGGTTCCCGGGGCCTCGATCGGACATTCCCGATATTACTGTCCCCAATTCGTCTCTGATTCTATCTTACTTCCGGTCAGATTGGGTCGAGAAGTCTGACGATGCCGCGAGAACGACGCTAGAAGCTTTGTTTATTTAACAAAGATAAAATCGGTGCTCGGAATGGTTCCCGGGGCCTCGATCGGACATTCGCGATACTACTGCCCCCAAACCGTCTGTAATTCTATCTTACTTCCGGTCAGAATGGATAAGGAAGTCTGACGATGCCGCGAGAACGACGGAAGGAGCATTGTTAATTTAACAAAGATAAAATCGGTGCTGGCAATGGTTCCCGGGGCCTGGATCGGACATTCCCGATACTATTGCCCCGAATTCGTCTCCGATTTGATCTTACTTCCGGTCAGATTGGGTCAAGAAGTCTGACGATGCCGCGAGAACGACGATAGGAGCTTTGTTTATTTAACAAAGATAAAATCGGTGCTCGGAATGGTTCTCGGAGCCTTGATCGGACATTCCCGACATTACTGCCCCGAATCCGTCTCCGATTTGATCTTACTCCCGGTCAGATTGGGTCAAGAAGTCTGACGATGCCGCGAGAACGACGGTAGGAGCTTTGTTTATTTAACAAAGATAAAATCGGTGTTCGGAATGGTTCTCGGGGCCTTGATCGGACATTCCCGATATTACTGCCCCGAATTCGTCTCCGATTTTATCCTACTTCCGGTCAGATTGGGTCGAGAAGTCTGACGATGCCGCGAGAACGACCCTAGGAGCTTTGTTTGTTTAACAAAGATAAAATCGGTGCTCGGAACGGTTCCCGGGGCCTCGATCGGACATTCCCGATACTACTGCCCCGAATTCGTCTCCGATTTTATCCTACTTCCGGTCAGATTGGGTCGAGAAGTCTGACGATGCCGCGAGAACGACGGTAGGAGCTTTGTTTATTTAACAAAGATAAAATCGGTGCTCGGAACGGTTCCCGGGGCCTCGATCGGACATTCCCGATACTACTGCCCCCAAACCGTCTCTGATTCTATCGTACTTCCGGTCAGATTGGGTCGAGAAGTCTGACGATGCCGCGAGAACGACGCTAGGAGCTTTGTTTATTTAACAAAAATAAAATTGGTGCTCGGAATGGGTCCCGGGGGCTTGATTGGACATTCCCGATATTACTGCCCCCAATTCGTCTCCGATTTTATCTTACTTCCGGTCAGAATGGATAAGGAAGTCTGACGATGCCGCGAGAACGACGGAAGGAGCATTGTTTATTTAACAATGATAAAATCGGTGCTCGGAACGGTTCCCGGGGCCTCGATTGGACATTCCCGATACTACTGCCCCGAATTCGTCTCCGATTTTATCCTACTTCCGGTCAGATTGGGTCGAGAAGTCTGACGATGCCGCGAGAACGACGCTAGGAGCTTTGTTTATTTAACAAAGATAAAATCGGTGCTCGGAATGGTTCCCGGGGCCTCGATCGGACATCCCCAATACTACTGCCCCCAAACCGTCTCCGATTTTATCTTACTTCCGGTCAGATTGGGGCGAGAAGTCTGACGATGCCGCGAGAACGACGCTAGGAGCTTTGTTTATATAACAAAGATAAAATCGGTGCTCGGAACGGTTCGCGGGGCCTCGATCGGACATTCCCGATATTACTGCCCCCAAACCGTCTCTGATTCTATCTTACTTCCGGTCAGATTGGCTCGAGAAGTCTGACGATGCCGCGAGAACGACGCTAGAAGCTTTGTTTAGTTAACAAAGATAAAATCGGTGCTCGGAATGGTTCCCGGGGCCTCGATCGGACATTCCCGATACTACGTGGGTCATTTGACAAGTACCTACCCTCACCGCTAGATGGTGCCACTATTGCAAGAGAAATACACCATAGTGTAGTACCGTCTTGTAGACGGCTACTGACAAAATTTCAGCCGGATCGGACTTGTAGTTCTCTATTGAGAGCGTGTGAAAGCAAGTGTGTCCATTGATTTTTGAAAGAATGGAGAAAGGACAATATCGGTCGGTGATTCGATTCTTGTTTTTGGAAGGGAAATCGCGCAGTGAAATTAAAGAACGCTTGGATGCAGTGTATGGGGATGCTTCTTCTTCGATGGCGACCGTTAAATTTTGGTATAACGAGTTTCAACGTGGTCGTACGTCGGTTTTTTATGATCCACGCCCAGGTGCTCCAAAAACAGCCACTACGGAGGAGAACGTGACAATAATACACGATATCGTTTTGTCAGACCGCCGATTAAAGGTGCACGAGATAGCTGTGATAGTAGGCATCTCAGAAGAACGCGTGTGGCATATCCTACATGAGACTTTGGGCATGAGGAAGCTGTCGGCAAGGTGGGTGCCGCGTTTGCTGACTGCAGACAACAAGCGTATTCGTGTGACCACTTCAGAGCAGTGTTTGGAGCTGTTTAATCGCAATCGAAAAGAGTTTTTGCGTCGTTACGTGACCGTCGACGAAACATGGATTCACTGGTATACTCCAGAGACCAAGGAGCAGTCAAAACAGTGGACCTTACCCGGTGAACCTGCTCCAAAGAAGGCGAAGACGGTCCCGTCGGCTGGAAAGGTGATGGCCACTGTTTTCTGGGATTCTCAAGGTGTGATTTTTATTGACTACCTGGAGAAGGGCAAGACAGTCACGGGACAGTACTACGCCGAACTATTGAGCCGATTTAACGCCGTGTTAAAAGAAAAACGGCCCCATTTGTCGAGAAAGAAAGTGCTTTTCCACCATGATAATGCACCGGCTCACACCTCCGCGCTCGCCACGGCTAAATTGGTTGAATTACGCTATGAACTGCTGCCCCATCCACCGTATTCTCCAGATTTGGCTCCGTGCGACTTTTTTTTGTTTCCGAATCTAAAAAATTCACTCGCCGGGAAGAAATTCCACTCCAATAACGAAATAATCGCCGCCACGGAGGCCTATTTTGCAGACCAAGAGATAACATTTTTTTCAACGGGGTTAAAAAAATTGGAACACCGCTGGGCCAAGTGTATTGAACTAAAAGGAGACTACATTGAAAAATAAATTTTATTTTTAGCAAAATTTTGGTGTTTTCATGTGTAGGCTAGGTACTTATCAAATGACCCACGTACTGCCCCCAAACCGTCTCCGATTTTATCTTACTTCCGGTCAGATTGGGTCGAGAAGTCTGACGATGCCGCGAGAACGACGCTAGAAGCTTTGTTTATTTAACAAAGATAAAATCGGTGCTCGGAACGGTTCCCGGGGCCTCGATCGGACATTCCCGATATTACTGTCCCCAATTCGTCTCCGATTTTATCCTACTTTCGGTCAGATTTGGTCGAGAAGTCTTACGATGCCGCGAGAACGACGCTAGGAGTTTTGTTTATTTAACAAAGATAAAATCGGTGCTCGGAACGGTTCCCGGGGCCTCGATCGGACATTCCCGATACTACTGCCCCCAAACCGTCTGTGATTCTATTTTACTTCCGGTCAGATTGGGTCGAGAAGTCTGACGATGCCGCGAGAACGACGGAAGGAGCATTGTTTATTTGACAAAGATAAAATCGGTTCTCGGAATGGTTCTCGGAGCCTTGATCGGACATTTCCGACAGTACTGCCCCGAATTCGTCTCCGATTTTATCCTACTTCCGGTCAGATTGGGTCGAGAAGTCTAACGATGCCGCGAGAAGGACGCTAGGAGCTTTGTTTATTTAACAAAGATGAAATGGGTGCTCGGAACGGTTCCCGGGGCCTAGATTGAACATCCCCGACATTACAGCCCCGAATTCGTCTCCGATTTTATCCTACTTCCGGTCAGATTGGGTCGAGAAGTCTAACGATGCCGCGAGAACGACGCTAGGAGCTTTGTTTATTTAACAAAGATGAAATGGGTGCTCGGAACGGTTCCCGGGGCCTCGACCGGACATTCCCGATACTACTGCCCCGAATTCGTCTCCGATTTGATCTTACTCCCGGTCAGATTGGGTCAAGAAGTCTGACGATGCTGCGAGAACGACGGGAGGAGAATTGTTTATTTAACAAAGATAAAATCGGTGTTCGGAATGGTTCCCGGGGCCTCGATCGGACATCCCCGATATTACTGCCCCGAATCCGTCTCCGATTTTATCCTACTTCCGGTCGGATTGGGTCGAGAAGTCTGACGATGCCGCGAGAACGACGCTAGGATGTTTGTTTATTTAACAACGATAAAATTGGTGCTCGGAATGGTTCCCGGGGCCTCGATCGGACATTCCCGATATTACTGCCCCGAATTCGTCTCCGATTTTATCCTACTTCCGGTCAGATTGGGTCGAGAAGTCTAACGATGCCGCGAGAACGACGCTAGGAGCTTTGTTTATTTAACACAGATAAAATCGGTGCTCGGAACGGTTCCCGGGGCCTCGATCGGACATTCCCGACATTACAGCCCCGAATTCGTCTCCGATTTTATCCTACTTCCGGTCAGATTGGGTCGAGAAGTCTGACTATGCCGCGAGAACGACGCTAGGAGCTTTGTTCATTTAACAAAGATAAAATCGGTGCTCGGAACGGTTCCCGGGGCCTCGATCGGACATTCCCGATCTTACTGCCCCGAATTCGTCTCCGATTTTATCCTACTTCCGGTCAGATTGGGTCGAGAAGTCTGACGATGCCGCGAGAACAACGCCAGGAGCTTTGTTTATTTAACATAGATAAAATCGGTGCTCGGAACGGTTCCCGGGGCCTCGATCGGACATTCCCGATATTACTGCCCCGAATTCGTCTCCGATTTTATCCTACTTCTGGTCAGATTGGGTCGAGAAGTCTGACGATGCCGCGCGAACGACGCTAGGAGCTTTGTTTATTTAACAAAGATAAAATCGGTGCTCGGAACGGTTCCCGGGGCCTCGATCGGACATTCCCGACATTACTGCCCCGAATTCGTCTCCGATTTTATCCTACTTCCGGTCAGATTGGGTCGAGAAGTCTAACGATGCCGCGAGAACGACGCTAGGAGCTTTGTTTATTTAACAAAGATAAAATCGGTGCTCGGAACGGTTTCCGGGGCCTCGATCAGACATTCCCGATATTACTGCTCCGAATTCGTCTCCGATTTTATCCTACTTTCGGTCAGATTGGGTCGAGAAGTCTGACGATGCCGCGAGAACGACGCTAGGAGCTTTGTTTATCGAGGCCCCGGGAACCATTCCGAGCACCGAGTTTATCTTTGTTGAATAAACAAACCTCCTAGCGTCGTTCTCGCGGCATCGTCAGACTTCTCGACCCAATCTGACCGAAAGTAGGATAAAATCGGAGACGAATTCGGGGCAGTAATGTCGGGAATGTCCGATCAAGGCTCCGAGAACCATTCCGAGCACCGATTTTATCTTTGTTAAATAAACAATGCTCCTACCGTCGTTCTCGCGGCATCGTCAGACTTCTCGACCCAATCTGACCGAAAGTAGGATAAAATCGGAGACGAATTCGGGGCAGTAATGTCGGGAATGTCCGATCAAGGCTCCGAGAACCATTCCGAGCACCGATTTTATCTTTGTTAAATAAACAATGCTCCTACCGTCGTTCTCGCGGCATCGTCCGACTTCTCGACTCAATCTGACCGGAAATAAGATAAAATCGGAGACGGATTCGGGGCAGTACTATCAGGAATTTCCGATTAAGGCTCCTAGAAACGTTTCGAACACCGATTTTATCTTTGTTAAATAAATAATGCTCCTTCCCTCTCTGTTGCAGGATCGTCAGACTTCTCGACCCAATCTGATCGGAAATAAGATAAAATCGGAGACGAATTCGGGCCAGTAGTGTCAGGAACGTCCGATCGGTGCTCCGAGATCCGTTGCGAGCACTGATTCTATCTTTGTTAAATAAATAATGCTCCTTCCGGCGTTGTCGCAGCATCGTCAGATTGCTTGACTCAATCTGACCCATTGCGGAGCAAATGCTAACCCGCGATTCGCAAACGTGGGTCGTTTTCATCCCGCGCAAGATCATTTTCTTTACTTAATATTTATGTAAAAAAAAATCGAAAATAAGGAACAAAACAACCTTATTATTCCTGTAGAAGTACGGTCTAAAGATCGACCATGATTTTTTTCAGATTTTTTCCACTGACAATTATTGGTTTGGCAGTGCAAAAACGAAAACGACCCAGTTTCACGGGATTAATGTGTCTGAAATACGTTTATGGATTGAGGTTTAAGATAATCGATTGAACTTGATCTATAGATTGCGAACTTTATCGGAAATAGTGTCAATTTCGAAAATGTTTGCGGATTTCATGGTCCGCAAACAATATTCCTCATCATTTGCGATTCGCTAATAACTTTCGCAATAAATATTTCTATCAATACGTTTTAAGGTAATTTCGCGTGAAATTATTATTTTTTGCCACATTATACGAGCCTTTTTATTTTTGACTTTTTAATAAAATATTCAAAGATTCTGTAACTACAACATGTGAAGATAATTTATGCAACATTAAAACACATCAATCTCGTAATATTTGGTAAAAATTCATAATTCCACGTCAAATTACTTTAAAATGTATTGCTAGAATCATTTATTCCAAAAGTTGTTAGCGAATCGCAAATGATTGAAAATCGTATTTTCAGTGCATGGAATCCTCGATCATTTTATGAATTGACATTATTTTGAATCAAGTTCTCAGATAGGGACACATTCAGGTCCCTCGGCTCGACCGCGTATCATCGAACTCTGAACTAACTTCCTGTGACAGCCGACCATTCGGAAGTTGCAGCTGTGACGTCAACAGACTAGCACTTCCTACAGCACTGTCGTGCCTGACTTAGCTCGTTTGTTCCACTGATTAAATTCCGATTTATACACTTTAATCGTATGTTTGATAATTTTTTCCTCCATGACGGGGAGCACAAATAAAGTTTTTCGGGAGTGTCCCGTATTCGGATTTTTATAACCTTCATTCTCTTGCACGCAAAATGGATTTTTTATTCTTTTCCAGAATACGCTATTTTCTCTGGCAAATGCTATTCATGACAAAAATACGATATATTTTTTTTCAAAGAAAGCGTGAAAAACCATTAAAAATCATATTTTTTTCAGTCGCAAAATCACCGCGCAAGACCCTCTAAAAACACCTGTCCACCTTATAAAAGTCACCTTGTATATATACATATATATATATATATATATACATATATATATATATATATATATTGTGACGTGATTTTTTTGAGCCACGTCACAGAAATGCTACCGATTATCAAGATATGCTCTCGATGCCCGGGTTGCGACCCATCCGTTTGTGTTAAGGGCCTTTTCTCTAGTATGTTTGTCTTGTTACGTTTGAGGTTTTGGGTTATGCAGTCGTTTAGGTTAGATTGGCGTGCGGAACTCGGTCGAGCGGCGTGTGGCTCAAAGTACCGAGCAATCGCGGCCGAGAGATGCACCCAACGAGGCTCCTCGGGGAATCGGTGCATGCCTGGCTGAGACGTCGGCGCCCCACTGTAGTGGTGCATGGTGCTGGAGAGCGGGCCGTTTGGGTCGCGGGCGGAGGCTGGAGATCTCCGCGCCGCGCTTCTGGAGAGAAGTTTTGCCCGCTTTCGCACGGTGACCCGGAGATGCGATCTTCGAGAGCCTCCATGTTACCGATGAGAAAAGGTCCCGATTTGTTACCGTTCCGTTTTCGGGGTAACTCGGGCAGAAATTGTTGATTCCGAAAGGAATATTCTATCAGAATATTCCCGCTCCCGAAATAATATATCAGCTCTCGATATTGTATGAGATAATGTTCTCGCTTGCACCGGCGATTTCGCAAGGTCCGATCCCGTGAGCGTGTTGACATTTTCTTGGTCTACGCACTTCGTCTCGCTGTCGCATAATCCCTCGCACGCCGGCTTTGGTCGCGCGAGGTGCAAAGGTGCTAACGAATTTTCGCGTGAGACGGTTGCCTCCCGAAATCGCGATCGCTTCCGATTTCACACGCATCGTGACAGTTGTCCATCGGACGTCGAGCCACGAGCTTTGCGATAGAGAGACGTGTCGCGGTCTCTCTCGCGCCCGTGACGTCGCGCGCTCGTTCTCGCGTTAGAGGCACGGCGTCGTGGTCTCTCGTTCCCGTTCGTGTCACGTTTCCGCGTGCATTTCGCGGTCGCGTCGAGTTTCGTTTACGTACAAAGTTCCCGGGTGGTTACCCCACCGGTTCGCGCACTATAAAATAGAACCATTATTATGTATTTTTGGTGACGTTTTCGGTGTCGCGAAAGTGACAGATCCCGTGACAGTTCACACTACTCCCCGGTGAATCCCGACCTCTCTACCATATCCCACAGCCTGAGCGACTGTACTTTACCGCAACCGTTCTCCCCCACACAAGTGCATCCAGATTAGTCCGGTTAAACGATTTCGGCGATTGAAAATCGAGGAGAGCTCCAGTCTCCGAACCCGGTTAGGATTCCGGGAAACCAAAAATCAAGGAGAGCGCCAGTCTCCGTTTGGTGGGTCGGGTTGGATCCCCCCGACCCCAGTTTAGTCCGGTTGAGACGTCCGGCGACAAAAAGTTTCTGTTGCCCCGGGTACTGTGGATGCACGCGCACGGGAGGAACGGCCGAAGGTGAAGGTTCTCGCACCCAGCTCTCGGATAGAGTTCCCGTTTTTTGTGTAGAGAAAAATATCCCCGTGACAATATACACACACACACACACACACACACACTCACACACTTCAAGGTTGTCTCAAGGTCAACTGTTGTTTTTCAAGCGGGAACCTCCTTTTTGACATCGGCAACCGATAGAGCGGGAAATTCGACGTACAGATATGTCCTCAAGTCATCGGTCGAATTTGACCTTGAAGGTCACTGTATGGTTAATTCAACTTAAACACAGTATGAACTACTCTGAGAATAGAAGCTGTTTAAATTATTTCGTTACGACCAAAGTCATCAATTTTGACAAGGCTCATCTAGTGGTGACCTCGCTCGTGACCTTGACCACGACCTTCAAGATGATTTCAAGGTCAACTTTTTTAATAATAAAAACTCCCTTTTTGACATCCGCAATCAATAAAACGAGTTGAATTAACCCTACACTGACCTTCAAGGTCAAATCCGACCGATGACTTGAGCACATATCTGTACGTCGAATTTCTCGTTCTATCGATTGCGGATGTCAAAAAGGGAGTTTTTATTACATAAAAAGTTGACCTTGAACTTCTCCTTCTTCTTGGAAGTCACGCAGAGCTGTTCCGTCTTCCCTTTTCGCGATTCGGGCCTGTTTTCCAACATCACTCGTGCGCCTTTCTGAACGGTCGATCCGAGGGCTATCACGCTGTTGAACATATTCATATTAGCTTGTGGGCCGATTTTCACTCCCACGGTTTCCAAGGTCTTCAGGATAGATTTGAATCCTTCGTTGAAGATTATGACAGCGAGAAACGTGGCGATTTCAACCACTTTTGGCCCAGAATGGAGGTGCTTCGGAGCAAAAGTCCAGATTAACGAATTGAGCGACTCGTTATTATTTTGAGTTTCCGCTCCCGGGCATCTGCTTAACAATTCTTCTTTGGATAAAACCTCATAAATTGGCTTTATAACTTTTTGAACTGCTTCAGAAAGAGGCGGTTTATTGTGTTTGAATTGCTCAGCCTCTCCGAGAAACTCAGCTCTGCGCCATTCGCATCAACTAGATTCGCCTGCAGGACAATTTTGATGCTGTGGATTGCCGTCTGTGGAAATCTTGTGAAAGAATGTTGCCCAAATTTCCTTTCTCATTTCCTCGATAGAATCTGGATGTCTCCGAATAGCTAATCCATAATACGTTGTCATCTCACCAATCAATTTATCAGTGAGTTTTCCTGCACCTTTCCCACCAATGCCTTTATTAGATAGACGCTTCACGGCGTCTTAGTCAATATTCGAAAGCGTCTGTCAACGGTCTCGGCTCCCCTTTACTCGGGCCTAATTCACAAAAGGTTCAGGTAGCAGTTAGATTTAGGGATATCAATACAATAGTCAGCGCCGCTCGGCTTTCGGAGCAGCCCGGCGCGCGCTTCGTATACCTGCTCCGTTCCAGAGCCGTAACTTGTGAACCACTTCGAATATCGAAAAATTCTTTGGCACACATTTTCTACACATGTTGTAGATGTGATTTATGAAAAAAAAATCGATTTTTTCGACCCGAGAGACTAGAGGACCGCCTTAAGCCAGACAGGGGCCTGAGCAGGGATCAATAAGGCGCCCTGATCAGGCACGCCTGATTTGCGCCAGGCTGGGGCCTGGGCAGGGATCAATAAGGCGCCCTGATCAGGCACGCCTGATTTGCGCCGGATAGGAGCCTTATCAGACATCAATAAGGCGCCCTGATCAGGCACGCATGATTCGCGCCGGATAGGAGCCTAATCAGGCATCGATAAGGCACCCTAGTCAGGCACGCCTGATTTGCGCCGAATAAAAGCCTTATCTCGCATGAAGCTCGTCACTCCGTATCCTCTCCTCTCTAGGACTAAACAGCGCCTCTGTCGGCGAAGCCTCACGAAATATTTTGACAGCTGCACACGCAGTACGCCACTACACTTTTTCACTTTGGTACGAGTCCTATGTGATTGGCCTACACAATGATACCGGCAGCCAGTCCCGTATTATATACCTAGAAGAAAGCGCAACAGCGACGCCGTAGCAACATCGACACATCTCGTTCGTTTCATCAATTTCTCCCGAAGAAAGGCAAGCCCTTCAATAAAGTGCAGTGCATACAAAATCTCAGGTAAAGTATATTTGCGACTATACTGTGGATTATCTACACATGAATAGTGATAATATATAAAATACGACTTGATGGGCGAAGACAATGCGGCGTAGCTTAACCTCACTTTGTCACTCTCGCACCATTTGTATATATAGTGTAATATATTTCGTATCAAGAAAAAATGTTCAACGGTACAAACATACGTATATGTACATAATAGTACTCATACATACGTTTGCATGCGACCAGATGACGAGAAATAATTGCGCAACTTCCATTTTGTACCGTCGAACATTTTTTTCTCAATAATATATATACAACACTATATGTATATATATACAAATGATGCGAGAACGACAAAACGAGATTGAGCTACGCCACTACGAGGTACACCATTTTAAAATAATTATTTAATTATTTAATGATCTCCAGAGGATATATCAATCGGAGCCTATATCGCTCACTTTTCCCTGGTCGAATATATCTATACTGATGATAAATATAGATATACTCGACGGGGGAGCGGTGGCGCTCCCTAGATCTGACTGATATATGCTCTTAATGCAAAGATGTGATTTTTCTATGTATATTCACTAATTTTTCTATGTATTCAAAATATTTCAGATGCAATCTTGACAGAGTATGATGGTACTCCCCACGCAGGTTCTATCAAGGAGAAACAAATTTCGGATGGGCTAGCGGCGGTCATAGACAGTGCGAAAGATTGGGACGGTCATCGCCAAAACGGGAACAAAAACTAAACGATCAAGTTGCACCTGATCAGAGCCTGATCAGAGCCTGATAAGGTGCCTGACCCGGACCTGAATTTGCAAAAGCGTTACATCCCTGATCAGAGCCGGACTAAATTTGCCTGACCCGGCCCGGATTTACTATTGTGGCAGCCTGATCCGCTCCGGATTTCACCCTGAACAAATTTCTGCTCGGGTAATGTTCCGGCAACCAGACGACTGATCAGGTAGGCTTCAAGATAAGGTCCGGAATGTCGTAGGAATGCCCACCTGATCTGTGCCAGATATCCACTGGATCAGTGAATCCGGAGAACGGGTGTAATAAAGAGAAACCGGTCAGGCCTGAATCAGGCAATCTCACAAGGGCCATGTTAGGGCGCCGTTGCAAATTACCTGACTTGGCCTTGAACAATTTGCCCTCCTCAGGCTGGTATGTGACATGCACAGATCCGGTGGATATCCGGCGTAGACCAATCATATACATCGAAGTGCGTGCCTGATCTGCGCCGTATGTCTGCCGGATCAGTAGTTACCACCGATGTGAGAGGGCAGCATTAATCAGGGCCACATCAGGTGACCCGCAACGCGATCCTCACATGGCTCTGTTAAAGTTACCTGCCCAAGGCCTGATCGATTTGCCTGCTCTCATCCGTGCTCTGGGGTTGGCTAATCCGGCACACATGCGACGCAGATCAGGCATACACTTCTAAGTGCCGGCTGTATCTGCGCAATATGTCTACCAGATCAACCAAACCTTAATCGGGGCCATCAAAGTAAAGAACTGAGTTGCTGCGTGCATAATTTCGGCAAGATTCTAATAAAAAAAACTAAGAGGAATGAACGAAAAAGAGGCCGGCAAAAAAATATTTGAGACGCCTTCGCGTACGAAAATGGCATGCCGTGGGCGAGGAAAAAAAACACCTAAAAAAAAGCGGCCAGATGTCCGCCGAACTAGTTGAACCTTAGTTCGACCGCGAGAAGGCACCCTGAACAGGCCGCGGCACGGTAGCCTGTATGCCGCCGTAATATGGCGTTCATGTACGGACACCGTGATTCCGAATGCCTGATCTGTGCCGGATGTCGACCGGATCAGTGGATCCGTAGTTGGCAAATCAAGATACAAAGAACGAATGAAAATAAATTTGAAGTTTGCATCGTGGCAATGCAACGCTTTTTTTATCACTTTTCATTCGTTTATTTTTATCATCATCAAAAGGTAATCAATCAAATCAATAAAAATAAGTTTTATTGGTACAACTTGAACAATGTTTTTTTACAAAATCATTTTTTCAAATTGCCTTTTTTCAAATTGCGGTCGTAACACTCTAACGAGAATATCTAAAAACGTGTGAGTTATTTTCATAGCCTAAATAGGCAAAAAAATAATTATTGTTGCATTGCAACGATGCAAATTTTAACGTCATGATTAAAGTTATTGACATTCTTTAGAATAGAATGAGAATGATAAAAATAGGCAAAGAAAAAAAGAAAGTTTACACAAGTGTGAGAATGGCTAAATAAGTAGCGCGCTCAGCTCTAGAATTAGAAGACGTAGGTTCAATCCCGATAGTAGGTAAAAACTTTACGGCGGCAGGATACGTTTTAATCCAATTATCATACAGGCAGGAACATAAATAAAGCATATGGAAACAAAAAATAGTACCAGAATTTTTTTATCCATAATGATTGAATTTTTTTATTCTACATTTCAGGTGTCACGTACGACGTTATTCTCTAATTTCTTTCTTACCAGCACACACATAATTGTACACGTGCGAGAAGCAAAAGAGCCAGCTATTTTTATTTTTCACCGCAACCAAAAATATAAGCGTTCGAGATACCTATCACCATTGTATTGCCTCTCACACTCCATAGAAGCGTGCATTATTAGACCATAGCGAAGATATACACTTTCCTTGTTTACCAACTGGGCACAATACCTAATGCACATAATTTCGTGTCGCGAACCGCTCTGCTATTTTTTTCCGCTCTGCATGAGAACAGTAATGAAAGTTTTCTGGCCGCAGCCTCGAGCCTTATCGTAGGGACGAGCGAGGCAACACTCGAAAATTCCACAATATCCAACTTTTATTACTTCTCAGAAGGGGTCGAACATCTCCCAAACTAGCCAGAAAATATTCACCTTTCGTATGCCGAAATAAAGAGAGCAGCCCTCCTGGCAAGTCAACTCACTCTTATAAAACCTCCTTGTCTCAACGACAAGTGCGCAGTATAGCCGGAGTTTTTAACGCCGATACACTGTTCGTAATCCAGGTATTTCGTAGAAGAGAGTGATTCGCCAGTAATATCGGACGTATATTATAATAGATTCAGTCTCAATCAAGATTTTTACGCGCCGTTACGCAGTCCGAAATCCGGGTCTTCTGTAGAAGAGTGCGATTCGGCGGAATTATTAAAGTCAATTTTTATTGTTTTATAATCAGAAAGGTCAAACGACCAAATATTTCAACGTACAAGTTATTGTTAATCCGCGACCAGATCTCTAGAAGATTGCGTGAGTACGCGTGTGTGTGTTTAAATAAATATTCAACGAAACCGAGAATACGTTATTGTAAAGCGACGACACTGCTCCTGATTGTCAAAGGTATTTATCACATTATAAAATTTACTTGGAATGTACCAATTTATTCTTTCATCGAGTGTTTATTAAACTATTGTGTGATTCAAGACAGTGAAGTCCCTTTATTACCGATTTCCTAAATCCATGAAAGAAACAAGCTCTCGAGGTCTCACAGCAAACACATAATTATTATCCCGAAGAGTACTCGTGACTCATTAGGGCAGTAATCAGAGTAAAGGGTTTACCGCTCGACGCTTATAACTCTAGAAATATATATATATATATATATATATATATCTTTTCTAAATGGCTTCGGACGCAACACAGGCATAGATACGGCAACTGAATCAGGGCCTGAAAAAGTAAACTGATCTTTAACGTTATCGGCATCCGCGTCATGGCCGGATGTAAAAAAGCGTTTCACGCCCTGTAAAGCCCTGATCCGGCGGCCTGTACCGTGCCGTGGTACGGAATACGGTATGCCGGATCCAGCCCTAGTCTGCCCCGTAGCAACATTTCTAGTCGGGGTCATTCATATTCCAATGAAAAAGGAAAAGAAAATCGCTTGGCGAATCGGTGCAAACTATTGGAGACACGACACAACGAGCGGAATTGACTAAAATGTTTTTCGGTGTACAGTACGTGACACGCTTTGCCATCTGCAGTAAAGAGAAGTTAAGCCAACATCGAGACTATCCAACAGACTGCAGAATGGACCAAGACTTTACCAACGTTTGGCAAATATTATAACCTGAGTATAGCTGAAGAAAAAGATGAATTCGCAAGGTTTATTCTCGGACTATAAGATGCATGAATATTTATAAAACACCTCCAGAAATAAGTGACAAAAATAACTTATCTGCTGTATTATACTGTAAACATCTGCCATGTGATCTCGGGAAAGAGGCACAAAATACAATTAAACGATTAAACGAACTTACCTGTAGGTGAAGTTCTATCGTAATTGTATGCAGCGCTTCTTCCGAAGAGATCGCTTCCTACTCAAATACCCATAACTAACAAGGGGGAAGTAAGACACTTGACTGTTTACCTTCGATTTTGTTAAAACTCGTGTATAAGCCATTCCACGGCTTCAGCCAGTAAAAAAAAATCCACAAATAATTTTGAAAAATCGAGTTACTTTATTGAAAAATATTCATCCAGTGTCGACGTTTTTTTTAAACTTCTGACGTTTTTTTCTCGTTGATTACCGTTTTTAATATTTTTCCATTTAAATGGCTGTATCTTTGGCAGGATTTGACGTAGTTACGTTCGTAAAAAACGAAGATGTGCGCCTTTTTCTTGCCTTGCAGAAAACAATTAATTTAGATTTTATTGAGCAAGTCGAACGTCCGTTTCAGGGAAAAATATGCAAAAATATTTTTTTTTTCAAGGAAAGACACTCGTTATTTTATTTTTAAGAAACTACGAATTGTGAATACGAAACAGAGATTTTCGGTATTTTTTATATTATGAGATTCCTAAACACCGTGACGTAACACCTATTTTTATTAAAAAAATTTTTTTATTAATATTCGATTGAAGAGTGTGGAGCACTCGCTGTATGTTTACCAGGTTTTTCAAATACATATGACATATATGTCATATGTATTGGAGCCTCGGAGTGCTCCACACTCTTCAATCGAATATTAATTTAAAAAATACAAAAAAATTAAAATAGCTGTTACTTCACGGTGTTTAGGAATCCCATAATATAAAAAATACCAAAAATCCGTTTTTCGTATTCACAATTTGGGAAATTTGAAAAAAATGAAATAACGAGTGTCTTTCCTTGAGAAAAAAAAATATTTTTGCATATTTTGCCCTGAAACGGACGTTCGACTTGCTCAATAAAACCTTAATTAATTTTTTTTCTGCAAGGCTAGAAAAAGACGCACATTTTCGTTTTTTACGAATGTGCACATGTGAAATCCTGCCAAAGAAACAGCCATTTGAATGGAAAAATGTTAAAAAATGATAATCAACGAGAGAAAACGTCAGAATTTTTTTTAAATGTCGATGCTCGATGAATATTTTTCAATAAAGTACCTCGATTTTTCAAAATTATTTGTGGATTTTTTTTATTGGCTGAAGTGACGTAGAATGCCTCATATATGATAAATCTTTGGAAACTATTAGACACGTATTTTTTTATCTGCGAAAAAACAGTTTTAACCCTTCGACTGCACACTTCCGCCACGAAACTCTGATTGCATATGGGTCGGTCTGGCCCCAGACGTTTTTCAGATCATTGTATTTCGGTAAATATGCATTTTTTTGTAGAGGCTTTTTTTGTAGTCAATGATCTTTATTATATGGCCCAAAATTTATTTTTTAAGGAAAACAAAAATTAAGTTCCTAAACAAAGTGGGAGATGCTTTGAAAAATACGTACTTGCCCGAAAAAGATCACAATTTTTTTTTAATATATAAAAACAGTCCTTCAAGGTTTTTAAAGAGAAAGGTTTTTAAATACGTTAAAAGACTGCGTCGACCGTTTTTCCAAAAAGTGTATTTATTCGGAGGTTTGAATTTCAGCATGTGCGTAATAATCAAAAATGGAAAAATCGACTCCTTCCTATTATTATTCACACTTGCCGCAATCGACGCTTAAGTGCATTGGGTGCTCGTTGCGCATAACCCTATTGCATAACGGATACTTGCTTTTAGTTGTATGATCGGCATTCTAAATACATAATTTACTATAGTAGCGCAAAACAAAACATGTCTGTGAGCATTTTCTATCGTAACTCACTTACATGTAGCAATAAAACACCAAATTTAATTTAACAAAATGGTTTCACTTTCACCGCACTACTGCATAAACGGGGTCGGCTCGACCCCAAGTCCTTTTTCGACAGCTGTCCTCAGTACACGGGCAGGATGTAGGATGGGGGCAAGCCCATCTGTAGAGTAGGAGTGGGGGACCATTCGAGCGCCGCACTGCGGCCGAATAGATTACCCTGTTTTGCGGTACAGTCAGTTGAAGAAATGAGGTCAAAACGACCCAGTGTGCAGTCGAAGGGTTGAAGAGGGGAACCATCCCTCAAAGAAAGGCGTGTCGACGGGTGGTTTTGCAGTAACACCCACACGCAGTCCACCGATCTGAATGAAACAAGAACCAAAATGGTTCTCATGTAAAGCGATGAAAAATGCATTGTAGAAATATTTTAAAAAAAAATTACGGGGTGACACGATGTCCGTTGAGGGGTCGTTTCCTCCTTAAAACCGATTTTCCGCCGAACATTTTTTTTTTCCAATTGGCGTGACAAATAACTTCAACAATTTGAACTCACTCGATTTACATGAAATTTAAAAGTTATGTTCCTAATTAAATTTCGCATAAAAGTACGTACGGAATTTCTGATTCATAGAAAAGTTTTCATTTTATGAGCAGTTTATGAGCGAACGAAATTTTTCACTGAAAATTCATTTCTTAAGTTAAAATACCTACAACTTTTGAATAAAACAATATTTTTTAAATTCCGTACGTACTTCTCTAGGTATTCTAATGTAGATTGACGAAAATTTTTGTTTTTTGTTCTAGGTAAAAAAATTTGGATGCTAAATGTCAGGCCGCGGAGCGCCTAAAAAAAGATAACAAAAGAAAATATTAGTAGTCGGCCATTTTCTACATCGAAAAAAACCTCCTTGTCTCAACGACAAGTGCGCAGTATAGCCGGAGTTTTTAACGCCGATACACTGTTCGTAATCCAGGTATTTCGTAGAAGAGAGTGATTCGCCAGTAATATCGGACGTATATTATAATAGATTCAGTCTCAATCAAGATTTTTACGCGCCGTTACGCAGTCCGAAATCCGGGAAATATATATTTTCTAACAGCTTGATATTCATACTCAATAGATGTGTGATTAATTTTATAAGTGAATCACTTTTTCATACGAAAAAAATGGTAAATTCGCACGTGATTTTATACTCGTTACTGTGGCCTAACCCCTTAATCTTAGATCTCGGTAAATATTTGGTTAGCCCTCCATGTGCCTCAGCCAGTAAGCAATGTGGAACGTGGGTCGTGGCAAATAAGACAAAAGGACAAACGAATGAAGGAATAAGTGAAATACTGAAAAAAGGGAAAGTCAAAGCCAGAAGTTTGTCGGAGGTATAGTCTCACGGTCCAATGACTAGAACACCCAGCGGCGGGCAAACGGGTGAGCCGTTAGACCCGAGAATGCCAAGCATTTTTATTGGTTCGAGCGCCGGCGACGAGCGGATTTTTTTGTTTTTTCGTATGGCTGATTTTCTTCTCCTTTGTGCTTTTTCCACCGGCTCTGCTTTCACCTTCAATCTCAATACTTTCTTCAAGGAAACTCGACCGACCGCGCAAAAGGATGATGATAAGGGTGAACGGGTCGGATCATGTATACGTACGCCTATTCCCTATCGTCTACCCCTTATCGAGGAGCAGGAAGAAAATAAGAATCTTGGCACATGCTCAAGTCTCGAAATAAAGATGCCTTTCCATACCGGTATTCTTGTGTTAAAGCTCCATACACGCAGATTCGGAGATACCGCAAAAGTAAATTCGAAGCTTATGAACAATTTAATATTTTCTTCGTTTAAGAATTCAAATACACATATTGTATATACGAGCAATTCTCTGAATAAATGTTATTATCCGATACTTCCGGACTTCGTTCAAATCCGAGTACACTATAGAGCAGTTGGTGATAAATTTTTGAATCGCTATGGAGCTACGACTTGAAAATATGGTATGCTGTTAAAGTTCGTAATAACAATTGTTTCAATTCCAATGTATAGTATTCAATATTTTGTTACCCATTCGAGGAAAATGATATAAAAATATTTCGTAAGAGATAAAACACCTGATTCATATTGGTGCTTATTCATTTTGTAAAAAAAAGATTCTTAATGTGGTTTACTAAAAAAACGAATGTTACATTTCAATGTTACATGAAATGAATGAAAAACACATTTGAAAATCGTTTTTTTTTTTTCATTTTTCGGCGATGTCTTTTTACGGAATGAGGTACGAAGAAACTTCAAATGGCAATAATATTTTACTTTTCGAGTACTATACATTGGTAATGATAAAGGTGCCGTTAACAAAATTCGTACTGGTACGTGCAAAAATGCAGTTTTTGAATGCGTATCTACAAAAATTCTCATTTGTGTGGGATGTAAATTGACCGTAGGGAATGGAAAATTAGTGCATACATATCGCGTTTTGTATTATCGATAAGTTGCAATTAAGAGGTTGAAACCATCCTTCGATTTCTTGTCATTCCGCACTGGACGAAGAAAACTACGCACCAGTGTAATTTCGATATTTGTGCTAATATGTATACGAAAATGGTAAATAGAATAGGCATTGAGCGGTCTAGAGGAAAAGTTGACTAGTGTGCTTCTATCTTTTCGTAGATATAATATCGCAAATATTTGAAAACCGGTAAGATTGATTGACACCCTTAGAGTACCAGTTCCACGTTGTACAAAATAAAGTACGCACCGTAGTGTTTACTTTCATTCAGAAGTAACGACGACACGATTTTGGCCCAAAGTAGTTTAAAAGAACAGGCGTAATGGAAACAAATAAATTCGATCAATATTTTGCCAGTTATGTTGTTCTACGAAAGTAAACAATATTAAAAAGCGTGCAATGTAAAAAAATCGATTTGTCAAGGAACTCGTTATTAGTGATGAGAAAAATGGTCCATCTGATAGGGAAATCGGAAGAAAATATGGAGTAAGTGAAGATGTAGTCATGAAAATGAGTGAGAATTTTACCAAGCTTGGTGTAGTAACGGATATGGACGGACGTGGAAAAAAAGAAGGATGAGCTCATTCGATGATAGTAGAATTATCCGGGAAGTAAAAAAAAACGGTAATTACCAGTCGTGTAATTTTAGAAAACAGAGAGTTGAACATTTCTAATCGTCCAGTGCGTAGAAGACTATGAGAAACAGGACTGAAAAATAATTTTGCACCGCCTCGCCCTTTATTTTGGAAGGCAAATAAAATCGAGCGCCTAGAATTCGCAAACAAATACGTTAATAAATGTAGTGAAGCTATTTTTGTCAACTTTTCTTTGTAGGTGCCACCCTTATTCGTAATATGGGCCCACCGGCGTAACTGCGGCTCTGATTTCACCTTTTTGAATTTCGTTTGAACAGATGATAACTTTCTATTTCCATATGCCCCGGATCTCCAGTAATCCACAGCTCTTGTCTTGTATTTGTAACTCAATTCTTCTATATTTTCCCGTGAAAGAATTCAGCCAGGGCTTTGACTAGGCCCCGATTATCTTTCCCTTGCTCTGCAAGGATCTTAACATGGCACCCGACCAGGTCCCTTGGAGGCAGGTCACACTTTGTCGACGAGGGCCTAAAGAGGCTCATGAATCAGGGCCCGACTGGTTGCTTCAACAGAACCCGATCGAAGCCATGAAGCAAGCCTATTACTGCCTTATTATTATCAGCTTTATTAGTATATACATATCAAGCGAGGTGTTTTGCAATAATGAAAACTATTTTCTTCAAATAAAGGGTTATTTATTATTCAGCTCGAAATTAGAAAATAAAAAACAGGTTCAGTTTTACAGAGAATACTGTCCGTTATAAAGGAATATAAATTTGTTGGGGTAGCTTAGATTCAATAAAATAACTTAACGATGTAAAGCTTTAACGAGATCGATAGGTTTTTTTTTTTATTTTTGGATCTTCTTTGCTTACAACATTACGCATGTTTCTTCCTTATATATTTTTACATATTTATGTATTGTTCAACAGCTTAAAACTAGAGATGAAATAAGATTAATCGGTTTTTGTTTACTTTGGTTTTCTTACTTCTTAAAAACCAAGTTCAGTTTTACAGAGAATACTGTCCGTTATAAAGGAATACAAATTGTTAAGGCGTCTGGCCACCTTGGCCGATCGAAAATGGGTATATTAAAAAAAAAAAACTCGAAACTATGGGCCGGAATATCTTTATTTTTTAACACAACGCCAGAAAGGGCTTTAAGAATAACGTTAATAAATGTCCGTTCAAAATATTTAAAAATGGCGCTGTTATGCACATTGCTGTGGAGGCCCTCCGCACGATACGCACGGTCGTTGTCCCAGCTGTTACCCAGCCATGTCACATTTGAAAAAAAAAATCGGCTTATTCGTGATTAGGTCGCTACAATGTAGCGTAGCGGTTTTTTTTTTTCGACCATTAAAAAAATTATTGTGAGCCGAAGAAAAAGATTAGTTTTTTTTCACCGAATCTTCGGCTCACCATAATTTCTTTAATGGTCGGAAAAAAACCGCTACGCTATATTGTAGCGACACTACTCACGAATAAGCTGATTTTTTTTCAGATGTGACATGACCGCGTAACAGCCGGGACGACGACTGCGCGTATCGTACGGAGGGCCTCCGCGGCAATGTGCATAACGGCGCCATTTTTTAATATTTTGAACGGAATTTTATTAGCGTTATTCTTAAAGCCCTTTCTGACGTTGTGTAAAAAAATAAAAATATTCCGGCACATACTTTCGAGTTTATGATTTTTTAAAAAATATACCAGTTTTTCGATCGACCAAGATGGCCAGACGTCTTAAAGTAGCTTACATTTAATAAAGTAGCTTAACGATACGAAGCTTCAACGAGATCAATAGGTATTTTCGATTTTTGGATCTTCTTTGCATATTTATATATATATATATATATATATATATATATATATATATATATATATATATATATATATATATATATGCGGTTTTTTTACTTTGGTTTTCTTACGTCGTACACATCTTGCGCCCTCCATCCCAGTCCTTGGCATTGTTGAGGCAGCTTGAGAGACTGTGATAAAATGTTTTCTCTGTAATCCCTTCTTCATTCGAATTCAGACGGCGAACGAATTCTGTAAAAGAATGATTTAGAGAATTTGAAAACCTTATGTAATTTTTATTTGAATCATATTAATACATACCGAAAAGTTTTTCATAAAATGCTGTGCCTTTCAGCATTAACTTTCCTGCTTTTTTTTAATTCTCGGACGGAATTCTCGGAGGTATAATTCATGGCGAATTGTTGCGAGAAAAACTTCTTTATGATGGCATTTAAAGTTTTTTTCATGTCGGATTCCACGATGCAATTGATTGCGCCATTCTATAAAACCGAGGTATTTTATTTAACGTATTACTATCACAAATTGACTTCATTTAGGATTCTTTTAAAATTTTGTAAGAACGTTCTTGTCATCAAAATTAAAAATATTCCCTTATGGAGAACATTTTTCGGACGTCTAGAATTTGAGATTTTTAATTTCCAATCTTGAATTTTCCCTATCTAAACGCGTGTAAATTGGAGTCGTGTTTCGTTTATAATGAGTTGTAAAAAAAGTCTAGGATTTTTTTCCGCAGATATAGCCAGAAAAGCTATGGCCGATTTTTTTGAAGAAAAATCCTGAAAACATTTGTTTGCAACTTATAAATGAAACTCGACTTCAATTTACACTCGTTAAGATGAGAAAACTTGAAAATTGGAAATTAAATATCTCAAATTCCAGACGTCAGAATATTTTTCTTCATAGGGGGAAATTGTTAATTTTGATGTCAAGAACACTCATACAGAATTTAGGACGAATCCTAAATGAAGTCATTTTGTGATAGTTGTACGTTAATATAACACGAAATGGATTTTTAAAATTGAAAATTTGATCATATAATACAAAAGAAAATGTAATATAGCGTTAAAATATAGGGTACAGTTCCAAAACTTACAAAATCTTTTTGAAAGTCTGCATCGTCTTTCAAATGTCCCTCGAACACCATAAAATCGTCTACCGAGCTCAGTTTTTGGACCTCGTGCTTTTTCATAAAGCCGTTAGGCGTCATCTCAGAGCAAGGCATCTTCATGAACCGTTCAAGGCTGTGTCGAAGTTTTCGTATTTCTTCACTTTGAAACTTCATGACAGCCATGATCTTCATAAGAGCGCGCTGAACCGGCTTGTTACCTGCAAATTATGATTAATTGTATCAAATAGTTATTCTATCTAATAAAGTTATTGTATCAAATTATTATTCTATCAAATAACAATTTTTGTAACGTTGATGAAAATACGTTTTTTTAATAAAAATTACTCAATCTATATCTTTCTCACTTTTTATCTCTCAATCTTTATAATCTCTCTTCCTTTCTTTATCTTTATTTATGTTATCTTATCTATATTATTATTTATTTATATATTTATTTTTTTATTTTTTATTTTTCGACTGTTATATATATTTATATATAAATATAATTATATATATATATATATATATATATATATATATATATATATATATAATATACTTTACCGCTGAAATAAAAAACGAGGTTGTTTGCAGTATCTTCCAGGGGCCGACTTCCATTTTTTTGAAATCCTTGGCGAGCCGATGGAATTTTTGCATCGCCGGATCCGTTTTTATTTGCAACTTTTTCTTGGTCCGCTGCATTCTCTGTATTCAAGGGATATGGTGTTGAAGTCGATGGCTGCTTGCAAACAAGCTATGCGTCCACGATTTTTGAAGAATCGTTGTTTTTCTTCCAACTTGAACTTGAGCAGCTGATTTTTTCGACACGTTCTCATGGCTGGAATTTTTGTTTTTTGAACGAAAATTAGCAGCCGTAGTTTCTGAGATGGAATAACTCTCATCAGAGGAAGCTGAAAATGTAAAAAAAGACGGCAATTAGTACTTTTTTTTCTTCACTTTTCACATTTTTCGATAAATAAATAAACGAATATGTAAATCAAATTAAATGTATCACCTGAACCGCTCTCGTCTGACTCCGAAGACAAATTTCGTCGACTTAACATATTTTTTATCGTTTTCGCCTCGTGTGATTTTTGATTTTTTATCAGCGTGGTAATTTCTTGAGAGTTTTTTCCCCATATCTTCTGACATTGTTGTATACGCGTATTCTTGATCAGAGAGTTTCTTTACTCTTTTCAATCCCTTGGCATGGGTTTATATTTAACAATCAATTGAAAAAATAACATTAAGAAAAAAAATGAAAATACACGGTCAATTTGATTTAAAGTTGGGTTAAAGCCTTACTTGCATCGCCTTGTAAGGTAACTGGATATGAAGGCCGACTTTCTGGCGGATCTTCTCTGTTTTGAATGAGGGTACGGATGAGTAGTTTGTCTTCCTCCTTGTATGGAGGTGCGATATTTCGTATGACCAATGATCCAAGTCCCTTGTCATAAGAAACCCAAGAACTTGGCACGCACTCAACTGCGCGCTTGCCTTTTTGATCAATTTCGTTAACAAAATGACAAGTTGATACGGTCGTAATTGTCGTTTTTGATACTTCCCTGTAAAAACAAAACTTATCTTATTATCTTAATGCCAGATATGACATGTTTACAAAAAATATATATATATTTATATAAAAGTTCTTAATTTCATTATATTCTGTTACAAGCCGGATTGTTCTCCGGTTGTAATATTATTATTTTATTATTTTGTGCGCGAGCTGGGGACTCCGGCACATGGATCCTTGTCTGTATCAAAGCGGCGTAACGCACCTCACCTTTTATTGCTGACGCTGCTGGAGACGTTCGGCGTTCGAATGTACGTAAATAATCTGCAACATAGTCACTAGCTCACCCAATTAACAGTTCACTTTATTCCTCACTTAGAAAGGTCTTACACGGAACGTAAATATAATGTTTCTTGTATATCGAAATTAAATATAATAGAATATAGTTGTATCGGGGTTATTGGAGAATAATAGGTGATTCGGCTACGAAATAACTCGACACGCAATGCCGCTAAGGTAATTGTCGCGAACGAATATAACGAAGGTGAATAAAGGGCCGCTAAGGTATTTCCTTCTTTCGATGAGTTCTTACGCGATCACAATTTCAATGGTAGAAAAGGACAACACCGGTCGTACCCGCGAGAACCTAAGGACGTGAGCAGATTTGCCACTAAGGAGTGAAGGTGCCTCGACCGAATGCTCGGAAAGTCGCAATAAGACTGAGAAGTCACCAAGTAGATGACGCTTTGAGGATTTCGGCAAATAGCTGCGTGTAGGTTGTCGTGGGGGTGAATTGCGAAAGAATGGATCAGCGATTTTCTTGAGGTGTCGCAAAGAGTTCGATTGTTGCATTCCCTTTTTGCTTGCACTAATATTTCGAAACCGGCAAGTTCGCTTCTTGAAGAAAGAAAAGGAATTTGCTGATTTAGGATTGCGAAATATTGCGAGCGTTAGGTGGTATGGAGGCCGCGGAGGAAATGACACGAGTTGAGCAATACGGAAGCATACGGGTACGAAAAATGGTCCGTAACAGCCCTCCCTTCTTAGACGGGATATGGTCTAGTGTCCATACTCCCAAGACACTGTGGTCCTTCCGTTGCTAATAGATGGTTGTATCCAAAAGATATGCGTCGTTTGCGATGGCCAGATGGTCGAGGTTATGTGCCTCCCGTCTCGCAGGTTGCGATGGCGCTGGTCGTGATGGTCTGACCATGTGAGTCAGTGGAATTTCAACGAGCCCGCGTGGCTGCATCATCATTGCGGTTTTTTTTTTACGTTGTCGCCAAGTTATCTTTTGTTTAATGAAGATGAATACCCCTAGCGATAGTATTGCCAAAAAGGTGAGACCGCCCGACAACGAGTAGATGGTTACATTTTTAACACGTCCTTCTCGATGGTACTGCAAATAACAATTATTTAGCAAGTGGATTTTTATCGATGCTATTCTGTAGAAGGTATTTTCTTTGGTCAACCCCGAGGATTCCTTTCCTTCACTTCGATCTCTGATTTCGGTTTTGCGGGTCTCCCTTGTCTCTTTTTCGGTGCAGGCTCTGGTGGTGATCTCCAGCCATATGAGCGTGTTTTAGTTTATCCATGTGTGTGAGAACCAGCTGACCGTCGCGTTTGTCGATGAGCGCTGTATGCTGACCCAGCACCTTTGCGATTTTATACGGTCCGTCGTAATAAGCGTCGAATTTGTGTTGTTTAGGTTCGCGCAAAGTGTATATCATCTCTCCTAGTTCGTATTTCACCACATTCGTTTTTCGATCATGTCGTTGTTTAGCTTGATGTTTGTGGTGATTTAAATTATTTCCTCCGATTTCGGCTAGTTCATCCAGCCTTTGGGCGAGATTTGCTACATATCCCGTGGTCGTTGGCAGATGTTCTTTTAACGGGAAGGTGCTTGGTGTTTTCATAAGTTTCCCGTATGCCATCTCGTAGGGTGTAAAATTCGTCGCTACATGAACTGTAGCGTTACGCGATTGGATAGCAAATGGCAAAACTTCGTCCCATTCGGTTCGTTGACCGATGTAGTGTTTGAGATAATCAGCGATGTTCTGATGACTTATGACGTCGTAGCCGTCTCCGTTTGATGAAACTCTGAATTCTTGGATGTTTTCTCGCTTGAGCGCTTCTCTGAGTGTGTCGAGAGCTGTTTTCAGGTTTTCGATGGTAATTTTTTGATAATATTCCTTGGTGGCGGCAGCACTGAGTACAATGGTTGGCTTAGCTTTGCAAAGTGCTACAGTCTTCGTTTTGAGATCGTTGGTGATGGTTCCATTATTGATGTAACCCAAATCGCGGAGCTCCTGCCCAATAAGGTAATGGATCACCCCGTCTGATGACGTCAGGTGCAGGTAAGTAGATGTACTAGAGCGGTTCTAACCCAGGCATCTCAGGAGGGAGCGGGGCGGCGGGGTCCAGCGCGGGGAAGCCAAGTGCCTGGTGGCGGGGGGGGGGGGGGGGGGGTCCAGCGCGGGGACGTGACGTCAGGGGTCTCTGTGGACGGGGTAGCCATGTGGTCCGAAGAGTGACTGTCGGGAGGGGGAAGCCGTCGTTGACGAGTGTTTTGTGGGGGCGGGGGTCAGGTAGTGGTGAGTGACCGTTGAAAACCCATAAATCTCCTAATTTATTATAGACATAAAAAAGATTAGCATCGATGCAGTGTTTTTCTTTCTACACTATTTAGTCCGTGTGAAAATAAAACACACACACACACACGATGTGTACATGTAATGGTCATATATGGGTAGGCAAATTTCGTTAATTTGAAGCGATACATGAAGAAGACGGCTTTTTTCCCTTAACTATCCCTGTGGGGTAGGCATCTGCTTTCCAGAAAAGTGTGCACTCGTGGAGGTGAAAGCTAGCCAGGCTCGCCAATCATTGACTTTCGCGATCTCTACAGAACAGCGTCTAGGTCATGGAGACTGAACTTGCGTATTATACAGAGTATCATAGAGTTTTCAATATATGTTGCCGCATGTTCCAGTATGTATGAAGTCTGTCACGAATCATAGGGCTCTTCGCAGAGCAACATCAAACCTATTCAAGTGATACTTGAAGCTTTACAATACTTACCAAATCAGCCATATTCTTAAGGCATATTTTTCCACGTCGACGTTCGAAGCCACCCTCCGAGCATACGGAACATTTTGAAAAAATAACATTCCGCTCAAGTAATGTCTTGACTATCCGAAACATATATACGGAAACGAGGTATTTATTACATTTTTTTTGCCTTTTATTTATATTTATTTTATTTTATTTATTTATTTATTCATTTTTTTTCCTCCCGTTGAACCCCGACCGGCTCGTTCTGGGTATGAATTTATTCTTCATGCTTTCTGCGATAAAATATATCAACGTGATATTAAAAAAATCTGATGGAGGTGATTCTATTACATTTTCCGAGCTAGAAGGGAACGACAAAAATATTTTCTGGTGGGAGACCGTTTTTAATCATCGGCAGCGCTCAAAAGTGGCCACACTTTGAATGAAGCAGTGAGTTAACATATCTCTCTGGGAAGACTTTTCAACTCGTTAATATGGAGAACAACAATAAACCATCAGAAGAAATCTTGCACAACCAAGGCACGCTCTTAAGTTCGATCGACGACTTTGCTGTGTGGAGGCAACAGATCGTCGAGTTCATCGAAGTACTGAAAACGCAAAGCCGAATTAAGCGCCAACGATTATCAACTAAACATCAATAGTCATTGATAGGCCAAATACCGCATCTGGAGGGATTGAAGTATTCCATGTACAGGCATTTTATATGCATGGGTGTAGGACACATCGGTGATGGGTTAATGTGGCGAGAACTCGACTTGAACGCGTGAAGGCCTATACTTTAACCCCGGCTCGATGAATTTCAACAACGTGGAAGTGGTTGAGCTTTACGAAAAATACGTAATCTTACAATAAATGTGAACAAGTATAAATCAATACGCGTTGAATGTTATATCCCATTGCCACGGGAAATAATGATTATGAGGGCTGCAAGCATTAATGTGCAATCAAGAGATAATACACGGTTCGCATGGGTGACAGTCACAGCTTTATACCCAGCTGAACGAAACAGTGACCACGGATCTTCTTACATGCATTATTCAACGGTATTGAATCTATCGAATATTGGATTCCCAGTAACTATAGGTCAAATTAAAAATTAAAAAATTGTGCTTCAAAACAATTTTTCCATCAATGTGTATACCACCGAAGAAGACATTGCTCCGATACGCGAGGCTCAACATAAGAAAAAGAAAAGCATATCAATTTGCTATACATACAAGATACCGAAGATAACAATGTATAACATATCACATAGATAAAGATCCTATCAAGCCTCGTGAGCGCAGAACAGAGGCAGCCATCAAAAAATATATATATGCCATCGGTGTGTGAAGTTAACACAATTACTATACCGTCATATGTGCTAGACGAATTAAACAACGATCCAGTATTTCGCAGGTGTCTGCATTACTTTAGATCAACGGATAAACTACAATCACATAAGATCGATTATGGAGCAATAAAGCACTGCGCCATCCGACTATCAAATGATACCAATAAGTGGTTCCAAATCATCAACTCCAATCGGAAAGCAATACATCCATTCACTGTAGATGCTTATTTGGAGTGTTTTTTTTTTACTAATTATAGAGAGAAGATGAGAGTGTGCAAAGACTGATGGCAAGAACGTAGCAGAGGATATGTATCAATATCATGAAGCATTTACTATTGATTACCACATGTGTTTTTCATATGATGAATCGCTATCATAGTATCGATCACATCACAGCGTCGATTTCATATCATAGTTCGTGACAGAACTGGAAAAACTAGTGCTGTGCATAAAATACATTTTCTACGAAAATTAATGCTCGTCATGAGTTAATTCTGATACCTTCACGCTATGGCAATAATTGTGCATTCAGTCATCATCAACCACTAGAGGTAGAAGTTAAATTACTCAAGATACAATGGCATATGCCCCAAATAATTCTAGATGAGATCAATAAATTATCATTACTTCGAACATTGGAAAGTTGGCGATACTTGAATATGAGTTTTCGCTCTTGGGATCTATACGACTGTCCATCGCTTCAAAGCACAACGAAACATCCATGGACCGTAAAAGCTGCCTCCCAAGTAGAGCAACCAAAATAGGTAATTGGTGCGGTGCAGACTGGTAAAAAGATAATGTATGGTAAAGGACATTATATTATTCACCGACTGCAAAATCACAAGTGCTAAATTTTATCTCAATTCAGCATTCTTTTCTCAAGATGATTCGAATTAGTACTTCAAAAAAGTTTCGACATTTTGTTCAATATGTACTCTCGATTTTGTAAATACCATTGTGACTGCAATAGTGATCGTTCTTTACTAACCATCGCCAAGCCTTAATGTAACGGCCCTCCCACGGTTAATGATTGATCACATCAGAACGAGCCTGTGAAGAAGATGCTACCGTAGATGTGTGAATAGAGTTCGAATGCAAAGAAGATTCACCACTGAATACAACTGCATATTGTTTGAATCTTACATGATCGCATTGTTGAATATTGTCCATTGACCGACATTATCCATAAAATTGCATAGATCGGTAAAATCTGCGAGATACGAAGCATCATGGTTGATTCGCAATCATCATGGTTTAAAGTGGGCATATGGAAACGTTCCATATAGCATGGCTGAAGGTTCAATAACAGCTGAAGTTGAAGGTTCAACGGACGGCGATATGTGTCCTATCGTATATGTTGAGGGTCATGAAAAACGAGAATGGCTAGCTGATATAATAAATATGAAAAATGAGCTATTTATTGAGTCGTTGAATATAGACTTTGACGATATGGATGTCTCAAGTAAATTAGATGAAAGTTTTACTCTACGATGTGAAAAGCATAAAAACAGGTGTGCCTTACAAAATGTATTTAAAATATTCAATGGGTGGCTGAATCATAAAGATTCATGCAAACAAGAGAAATGTAACATTATGTACTTTTTATTCTCCTCACCCCGTACTTAGTTATGTCCGCAACACCTGATATCGGATTGTGCAACTGAATACAATATTACTTTCGAATGTGAAACTCATTTTTTTGTATGGAATTTGATTGAAAATAAATTAATATAATCGCTCAATGATAATCGAAGACATTTATCAGTATACGTTCGGTAGATCTTCGTGAACCGTTTGTTGGAAGTTTGCGAGGCATTCGAAGATTTTCGATAGTCGTTCGTGAAACGTTCCATAGACTTCCGAAGACATTCATAAGACGTTCGAAGCCATTTAAGTGACGTTAGAAAACATTCACAAGGCGTTTGAAGACACGCATGAAGGGTTCAAAGGGTTTCAAGAGACTTTCTACGACGCTCATGAGGCGTTTGAAGATGTTCGTGAGACATTCAAGAGACTTTCAAAAACGTTCATAAGACGTTTGAAGACATTCATGCGAGGTGCGAATACCTTCGGAGACTTTCGAAGACGTTCAAGAGATCTGCGACGATATTTATAATACGTTTAAAGACATCGATGAGGGGTTCGAAGACGTTTAAGAGACTTTAAAAGACATTCACAAGGGGTTTTAAGACGTTCAAGAAACATTCGAATACGTTCAAGAGACTTTCGACGACATTCATAACACGTTTGAAGACATTCATGAGGGATTCGAAGACGCTTAAGAGAGGCTTTCAAAGACATTCACGAGGGGTTTGTTCAAAACACATTCATAATACGTTTAAAGCCATTCAAGAGACGTTCGAAAACATTCATAAGACGTTTGAATACACGCATGAGGGGTTCAAAGAGTTTAAAGAGACTTTCTACGACGATCATGAGACGTTTGAAGATGTTCGTGAGACATTCAACAGACTTTCGAAAACGTTCATAAGAAGTTTGAAAACATTCATGAGAGGTGCGAAGACCTTCAAAGGCTTTCGAAGACATTCAAGAGATCTTTGACAATATTTATAATACGTTTGAAGACATCGATGAGGGGTTCGACGGCGCTTGAGAGACTTTCAAAGACATGCACGAGGAGTTTGAAGATGTTCAAGAAACTTTCGAATACGTGCATGAGACTTTCGGAGACATTCATAATACGTTTGACGACATTCATGGGGGTTCGCGGACGCTTGAGAGACTTTCAAAGACATTCACGAGGGGTTCGAAGACGTTCAAGAGACTTTCGACGACATTCATAAGACGTTTGAAGACTTGCATAAGGCCTTCAAAGAGTTTCAAGAGACTTTCTACGACGATCATGAGACGTATGAAGATGTTCGTGAGACATTCAAAAGACTTTCGAAAACGTTCATAAGAAGTTTGAAGACATTCAAAAGAGGTGCGAGGACCTTCAGAGACTTTCGAAGACATTCAAGAGATCTTTAACGATATTCATAATACGTTTGACGATATCGATGAGGGGTTCGACGACATTTGAGAGACTTTCAAAGACATTCACGAGGGGTTTTGAAGACGTTCAAGAAACTTTCGACGACATTCATAATACGTTTGATTACATTCATGAGCGGTTCGAAGACGCTTGAGAGACTTTCAAAGACATTCCCGAGGGGTTCGAAGACGTTCAAGAAACTTTCGACGGCGTACATAATACGTTTAAAGACATTCATGTGGGGTTCCAAGACGCTTGAGAGACTTTCAAAGACATTCACGAGAGGTGCGAAGACATTCAGAGACTTTCGAAGATATTCAAAAGTGCTTTGACAATATTCATAATACGTTTGAAGACATCGATGAGGGGATCGACGATGTTTTAGAGACTTTCAGAGACATTCACGAACGGTTTGAAGACGTTTAAATAACTTTCGAATACGTTCTAGAGACTTTCGACGACATTCATAATACGTTTGAAGACATTCGTGAGGGGTTCGAAGACGCTTGAGAGACTTTCAAAGACATTCACGAGGGGTTCGAAGACGTTCAAGAGACTTTCGACGACATTCATAAGACGTTTGAAGACCTGCATGAAGCCTCCAAAGAGTTTCAAGAGACTTTCTACGACGATCATGAGACGTTTGAAAATGTTCGTGAGACATTCAAAAGACTTTCGAAAACGTTCATAAGAAGTTTGAAGACATTTATGAGAGGTACGAAGACCTTCAGAGACTTTCGAAGACATTCAAGAGATATTTAACGATATACATAATACGTTCGAAGACATCAATGAGGGGTTCGACGACGTTTTAGAGACTTTCAAAGACATTCACGAGGGGTTTGAAGACGTTCAAGAAACTTTCAAATACGTTCAAGAGACCTTCGACGACATTCATAATACGTTTTAAGACATGCATGAGGCCTCCAAAGAGTTTCAAGAGACTTTCGACGACGACCATGAGACGTATGAAGATGTTCGTGAGACACTTAAAAGACTTTCGAAAACGTTCATAAGAAGTTTGAAGACATTCATGAGAGGTGCGAAGACCTTCAGAGACTTTCGAAGACATTCAAGAGATCTTTGACGATATTCATAATACGTTTGACGTTATCGATAGGGGAGTTCGACGACGTTTTAGAGACTTTCAAAGCCATTCACGAGGGGTTTAAAGATGTTCAAGAAACTTTCGAATACGTTCGAGAGACTTCCGACGACATTCATAATACGTTTGAAGACATTCATGTGGGGTTCGAAGACGCTTGAGAGACTTTCAAAGACATCCACGAGGGGTTCGAAGACGTTCAAGAGACTTTCGACGACATTCATAAGACGTTTGAAGACTTGCATAAGGCCTCCAAAGAGTTTCGAGAGACTTTCTACGACGATCATGAGACGTATGAAGATGTTCGTGAGACATTCAAAAGACTTTCGAAAACGTTCATAAGAAGTTTGAAGACATTCATAACAGGTGCGAAGACCTTCAGAGACTTTCAAAGACATTCAAGAGATCTTGAGTTTGTCTGGGTGCGCACCCAAACAAACTCAAACACGTTCCACCAAAACTGTGAAAATCCCAAACGAACCGAAACAATTCCAGCGAAACTGAAACGCCATGAAAGTCTTCGGTTTATGGATGTTGTCGAAGATCGTATTATGCATGTTGTCGAAGATTTCTGAACGTCTTCGAAAGCCTCTTGAACGGCTTTAAACCTCCCGTGAATGTCTTTGTAAGTCGCTTAAGCGTCTTCGAACCCCACATGAATGTCTTCAAACGTATTATGTACGCCGTCAAAAGTCTCTTGAACGTCTTCGAACCCCTCGTGGATGTCTTTGAAAATCTCTCAAGCGTCTTCGAACCCCTCATGAATGTCTTCAAACGTATTATGAATGTCGTCGAAAGTCTCTCGAACGTATTCGAAAGTTTCTTGAACGTCTTCAAACCCCTCGTGAATGTCTTTGAAAGTCTCTAAAACGTCGTCGAACCCCTCACCGATGTCGTTAAACGTATTATGAATAAGGTTAAAGATCTCTTGAATGTCTTCGAAAGTCTCTGAAGGTCTTCGCACCTGTTATGAATGTCTAGAAACTTCTTATGAACGTTTTCGAAAGTCTTTTGAATGTCTCACGAACATCTTCATACGTCTCATGATCGTCGTAGAAAGTCTCTCGAAACTCTTTGGAGGCCTTATGCAAGTCTTCAAACGTCTTATGAATGTCGTCGAAAGTCTCTTGAACGTCTTCGAACCCCTCGTGGATGTCTTTGAAAGTCTCTCAAGCGTCTTCGAACCCCACATGAATGTCTTCAAACGTATTATGAATGTCGTCGGAAGTCTCTCGAACGTATTCGAAAGTTTCTTGAACATCTTTAAACCCTTCGTGAATGGCTTTGAAAGTCTCTAAAACGTCGTCGAACTCCCCTATCGATAACGTCAAACGTATTATGAATATCGTCAAAGATCTCTTGAATGTCTTCGAAAGTCTCTGAAGGTCTTCGCACCTCTCATGAATGTCTTCAAACTTCTTATGAACGTTTTCGAAAGTCTTTTAAGTGTCTCACGAACATCTTCATACGTCTCATGGTCGTCGTCGAAAGTCTCTTGAAACTCTTTGGAGGCCTCATGCATGTCTTAAAACGTATTATGAATGTCGTCGAAGGTCTCTTGAACGTATTTGAAAGTTTCTTGAACGTCTTCAAACCCCTCGTGAATGTCTTTGAAAGTCTCTAAAACGTCGTCGAACCCCTCATTGATGTCTTCGAACGTATTATGTATATCGTTAAATATGTCTTGAATGTCTTCGAAAGTCTCTGAAGGTCTTCGTACCTCTCATAAATGTCTTCAAACTTCTTATGAACGTTTTCGAAAGTCTTTTGAATGTCTCACGAACATTTTCAAACGTTTCATGATCGTCGTAGAAAGTCTCTTGAAACTCTTTGGAGGCTTCATGCAGGTCTTCAAACGTCTTATGAATGTCGTCGAAAGTCTCTTGAACGTCTTCGAACCCCTCGTGAATGTCTTTGAAAGTCTCTCAAGCGTCTTCGAACCCCTCACGAATGTCTTCAAACGTATTATGAATGTCGTCGAAAGTCTCTAGAACGTATTCGAAAGTTATTTAAACGTCTTCAAACCGTTCGTGAATGTCTTTGAAAGTCTCTAAAACATCGTCGATCCCCTCATCGATGTCTTCAAACGTATTATGAATATTGTCAAAGCACTGTTGAATATCTTCGAAAGTCTCTGAATGTCTTCGCACCTCTCGTGAATGTCTTTGAAAGTCTCTCAAGCGTCTTGGAACCCCACATGAATGTCTTTAAACGTATTATGTACGCCGTCGAAAGTTTCTTGAACGTCTTCGAACCCCTCGGGAATGTCTTTGAAAGTCTCTCAAGCGTCTTCGAACCGCTCATGAATGTAATCAAACGTATTACGAATGTCGTCGAAAGTTTCTTAAACGTCTTCAAAACCCCTCGTGAATGTCTTTGAAAGTCTCTCAAATGTCGTCGAACCCCTCATCGATATCGTCAAACGTATTATGAATATCGTTAAAGATCTCTTGAATGTCTTCGAAAGTCTCTGAAGGTCCTCGCACCTCTTTTGAATGTCTTCAAACTTCTTATGAACGTTTTCGAAAGTCTTTTGAATGTCTCACGAACATCTTCATACGTCTCATGATCGTCGTAGAAAGTCTCTTGAAACTCTTTGAAGGCCTTATGCAAGTCTTCAAACGTCTTATGAATGTCGTCGAAAGTCTCTTGAACGTCTTCGAACCCCTCGTGAATGTCGTTGAAAGTCTCTCAAGCGTCCGCGAACCCCCATGAATGTCGTCAAACGTATTATGAATGTCTCCGAAAGTCTCATGCACGTATTCGAAAGTTTCTTGAACATCTTCAAACTCCTCGTGCATGTCTTTGAAAGTCTCTCAAGCGCCGTCGAACCCCTCATCGATGTCTTCAAACGTATTATAAATATTGTCAAAGATCTCTTGAATGTCTTCGAAAGCCTTTGAAGGTCTTCGCACCTCTCATGAATGTTTTCAAACTTCTTATGAACGTTTTCGAAAGTCTGTTGAATGTCTCACGAACATCTTCAAACGTCTCATGATCGTCGTAGAAAGTCTCTTTAAACTCTTTGAACCCCTCATGCGTGTATTCAAACGTCTTATGAATGTTTTCGAACGTCTCTTGAATGGCTTTAAACGTATTATGAATGTGTTTTGAACAAACCCCTCGTGAATGTCTTTGAAAGCCTCTCTTAAGCGTCTTCGAATCCCTCATGAATGTCTTCAAACGTGTTATGAATGTCGTCGAAAGTCTCTTGAACGTATTCGAATGTTTCTTGAACGTCTTAAAACCCCTTGTGAATGTCTTTTAAAGTCTCTTAAACGTCTTCGAACCCCTCATCGATGTCTTTAAACGTATTATAAATATCGTCGCAGATATCTTGAACGTCTTCGAAAGTCTCCGAAGGTATTCGCACCTCGCATGAATGTCTTCAAACGTCTTATGAATGTTTTTGAAAGTCTCTTGAATGTCTCACGAACATCTTCAAACGCCTCATGAGCGTTGTAGAAAGTCTCTTGAAACCCTTTGAACCCTTCATGCGTGTCTTCAAACGCCTTGTGAATGTTTTCTAACGTCACTTAAATGGCTTCGAACGTCTTATGAATGTCTTCGGAAGTCTATGGAACGTTTCACGAACGACTATCGAAAATCTTCGAATGCCTCGCAAACTTCCAACAAACGGTTCACGAAGATCTACCGAACGTATACTGATAAATGTCTTCGATTATCATTGAGCGATTATATTAATTTATTTTCAATCAAATTCCATACAAAAAAAATGAGTTTCACATTCGAAAGTAATATTGTATTCAGTTGCACAATCCGATATCAGGTGTTGCGGACATAACTAAGTACGGGGTGAGGAGAATAAAAAGTACATAATGTTACATTTCTCTTGTTTGCATGAATCTTTATGATTCAGCCACCCATTGAATATTTTAAATACATTTTGTAAGGCACATCTGTTTTTATGCTTTTGACATCGCAGAGTAAAACTTCCATCTAATTTACTTGAGACATCCATATCGTCAAAGTCTATATTCAACGACTCAATAAATAGCTCATTTTTCATATTTATTATATCAGCTAGCCATTCTCGTTTTTCATGACCCTCAACATATTCGATAGGACACATATCGCCGTCCGTTGAACCTTCAACTTCAGCTGTTATTGAACCTTCAGCCATGCTATATGGAACGTTTCCATATGTCCACTTTAGACCATGATGATTGCGAATCAACCATGATGCTTCGTATCTCGCAGATTTTACCGATCTATGCAATTTTATGGATAATGTCGGTCAATGGACAATATTCAACAATGCGATCATGTAAGATTCAAACAATATGCAGTTGTATTCAGTGGTGAATCTTCTTTGCATTCGAACTCTATTCACACATCTACGGTAGCATCTTCTTTACAGGCTCGTTCTGATGTGATCAATCATTAACCGTGGGAGGGCCGTTACATTAAGGCTTGGCGATGGTTAGTAAAGAACGATCACTATTGCAGTCACAATGGTATTTACAAAATCGAGAGTACATATTGAACAAAATGTCGAAACTTTTTCGAAGTACTAATTCGAATCATCTTGAGAAAAGAATGCTGAATTGAGATAAAGTTTAGCACTTGTGATTTTGCAGTCGGTGAATAATATAATGCCCTTTACCATACATTATCTTTTTACCAGTCTGCACCGCACCAATTACCTATTTTGGTTGCTCTACTTGGGAGGCAGCTTTTACGGTCCATGGATGTTTCGTTGTGCTTTGAAGCGATGGACAGTCGTATAGATCCCAAGAGCGAAAACTCATATTCAAGTATCGCCAACTTTCCAATGTTCGAAGTAATGATAATTTATTGATCTCATCTAGAATTATTTGGGGCATATGCCATTGTATCTTGAGTAATTTAACTTCTACCTCTAGTGGTTGATGATGACTGAATGCACAATTATTGCCATAGCGTGAAGGTATCAGAATTAACTCATGACGAGCATTAATTTTCGTAGAAAATGTATTTTATGCACAGCACTAGTTTTTCCAGTTCTGTCACGAACTATGATATGAAATCGACGCTGTGATGTGATCGATACTATGATAGAGATTCATCATATGAAAAACACATGTGGTAATCAATAGTAAATGCTTCATGATATTGATACATATCCTCTGCTACGTTCTTGCCATCAGTCTTTGCACACTCTCATATTCTCTCTATAATTAGTAAAAAAAAAAAAAAACACTCCAAATAAGCATCTACAGTGAATGGATGTATTGCTTTCCGATTGGAGTTGATGATTTGGAACCACTTATTGGTATCATTTGATAGTCGGATGGCGCAGTGCTTTATTGCTCCATAATCGATCTTATGTGATTGTAGTTTATCCGTTGATCTAAAGTAATGCAGACACCTGCGAAATACTGGATCGTTGTTTAATTCGTCTAGCACATATGACGGTATAGTAATTGTGTTAACTTCACACACCGATGGCATATATATATTTTTTAATGGCTGCCTCTGTTCTGCGCTCACGAGGCTTGATAGGATCTTTATCTATGTGATATGTTATACATTGTTATCTTCGGTATCTTGTATGTATAGCAAATTGATATGCTTTTCTTTTTCTTATGTTGAGCCTCGCGTATCGGAGCAATGTCTTCTTCGGTGGTATACACATTGATGGAAAAATTGTTTTGAAGCACAATTTTTTAATTTTTAATTTGATCTATAGTTACTGGGAATCCAATATTCGATAGATTCAATACCGTTGAATAATGCATGTAAGAAGATCCGTGGTCACTGTTTCGTTCAGCTGGGTATAAAGCTGTGACTGTCACCCATGCGAACCGTGTATTATCTCTTGATTGCACATTAATGCTTGCAGCCCTCATAATCATTATTTCCCGTGGCAATGGGATATAACATTCAACGCGTATTGATTTATACTTGTTCACATTTATTGTAAGATTACGTATTTTTCGTAAAGCTCAACCACTTCCACGTTGTTGAAATTCATCGAGCCGTGGTTAAAGTATAGGCCTTCACGCGTTCAAGTCGAGTTCTCACCACATTAACCCATCACCGATGTGTCCTACACCCATGCATATAAAATGCCTGTACATGGAATACTTCAATCCTTCCAGATGCGGTATTTGGCCTATCAATGACTATTGATGTTTAGTTGATAATCGTTGGCGCTTAATTCGGCTTTGCGTTTTCAGTACTTCGATGAACTCGACGATCTGTTGCCTCCACACAGCAAAGTCGTCGATCGAACTTAATAGCGTGGCTTGGTTGTGCAAGATTTCTTCTGATGGTTTATTGTTGTTCTCCATATTAACGAGTTGAAAAGTCTTCCCAGAGAGATATGTTAACTCACTGCTTCATTCAAAGTGTGGCCACTTTTGAGCGCTGCCGATGATTAAAAACGGTCTCCCATCAGAAAATATTTTTGTCGTTCCCTTCTAGCTCGGAAAATGTAATAGAATCACCTCCATCAGATTTTTTTAATATCACGTTGATATCTTTTATCGCAGAAAGCATGAAGAATAAATTCATACCCAGAACGAGCCGGTCGGGGTTCAACGGGAGGAAAAAAAATGAATAAATAAATAAATAAAATAAAATAAATATAAATAAAAGGCAAAAAAAATTGTAATAAATACCTCGTTTTCGTATATGTGTTTCGGATAGTCAAGACATTACTTGAGCGGAATGTTATTTTTTCAAAATGTTCCCTATGCTCGGAGGGTGGCTTCGAACGTCGACGTGGAAAAATATGCCTTAAGAATATGGCTGATTTGGTAAGTATTGTAAAGCTTCAAGTATCACTTGAATAGGTTTGATGTTGCTCTGCGGAGAGCCCTATGATTCGTGACAGACTTCATACATACTGGAACATGCGGCAACATATATTGAAAACTCTATGATACTCTGTATAATACGCAAGTTCAGTCTCCATGACCTAGACGCTGTTCTGTAGAGATCGCGAAAGTCAATGATTGGCGAGCCTGGCTAGCTTTCACCTCCACGAGTGCACACTTTTCTGGACAGCAGATGCCTACCCCACATGGATAGTTAAGGGAAAAAAAGCCGTCTTCTTCATGTATCGCTTCAAATTAACGAAATTTGCCTACCCATATATGACCATTACATGTACACATCGTGTGTGTGTGTGTGTGTGTGTTTTATTTTCACACGGACTAAATAGTGTAGAAAGAAAAACACTGCATCGATGCTAATCTTTTTTATGTCTATAATAAATTAGGAGATTTATGGGTTTTCAACGGTCACTCCCCACTACCTGACCCCCGCCCCCACAAAACACTCGTCAACGACGGCTTCCCCCTCCCGACAGTCACTCTTCGGACCACATGGCTACCCCCTCCACAGAGACCCGTGACGTCACGTCCCCGCGCTGGACCCCCCCCCCCCCCCCACCACCAGGCACTTGGCTTCCCCGCGCTGGACCCCGCCGCCCCGCTCCCTCCTGAGATGCCAGGGTTAGAACCGCTCTAGTACATCTACTCAGGTAGATTCCCTTTCTTGTTGTTAGCTGTTCGGGAGTAACGACAAGTCCCGTCTTAGTAGGTAGAACATTTTGAACGTTTTCTTGTTCTGATGTACTGATGTACAATCTCATCCTCGTCTGAAGATGAGGATGTAACTCATAAGAATTCCTCATCATCGTCGCAGATGTTCTGGCAGAATTTGTCCCTGAAATGGTCTTCGTATCCGTGGGTGCAAATCGGATGGCTCGGGGTATTGAGCCACAGGCCGGTTGTTCACCCTTCAACGGCGTTGGTACTGTCGACAATCTTCCATACCCGATTTTAGGAGACAGAAGATTGCCGCCAAAATGGCTCGAATTCCTCCCCTCTTCTTCCGTTGTTAATTGGTTCGATGGTTTTTCTGCTGGGTTGTCAAGCTGCGTACGCAGCCTCTCAATTGCAACCGATGTATCCGGACTTACTCCGAATTCGCTGGTGAGAAGCTTGAGTTGAGATTCCGTTGGGCTGCTATTGCTGCACGCGGAATCATCGTTGAGGATTGGTATGGCTTCTTCCGGGTTAACAACTGTCTTTGGGAGGTTCTTAGATAGATTGAGCAGTTTCCGCTTGGCTTCGTCTATGGTGAGATGATTAGTACCCTTTTGGATAGCTAAGGATGAGTCGAAAATATATCCGAAGGGATCCGATTGCGCCGAAGTGTCAAGTTCATTTTCGGTAAGGTCTGTGTCGTCATCGCTCGGTTGGTCGGGTTGGGATACTGTAGAGTCTGTCAACGGTTCGACGTCGGCTGTTTCCGTTGATTCGTCAATATGTTCTAGCGTCGGTTTCGCCCACATGCTACAGCGGCGAGACTCTTCAACTGGCTCGTTATTTTCTAGTTGAGATTCGGAAAAAGTGGAGTCATGGTACGTAGTTTTCGTTGCTGTCCGCCCCTTTTCCCGAATTCTAATCGCAATTGTGCTTGCATCCAGGTCTATTACGGGTTTCGCCCCTTTTGGTTTAAAATCTGGGTCTCCTCGTGGCGTCAATGGGAAGCTTGCAGCCGGAGGATTTCTTGACAAGGCGTCCGCGTTCAAGTTGGTCTTTCCCTTTTTGTATACGACCTGATATTCGTACTCTTCGAGCTGCAGCCTCCATCTCATCAGTCTTGATGTAGGGTCTTTTACCGAGTGTAACCATACCAGCGGTTGGTGATCGGTTACGAGCGTGAATTTTCTTCCGTGTATGTACGGCCGAAAAGTTTTTGCAGCGTATACCATAGCGAGGCATTCCTTTTCTGTTGTCGAGTATTTTTTTTCTGCTGCGGTCAACACCCTACTAGCATACTGAACTGGCAAGTCTTGACCGAGTTTTTCTTCCTGACTTGGCACAGCACCGATTGCAATATCCGATGCGTCAGTTGTTACTATGAAAGACCTGTTGAAATCGGGATACCGCAGTATAGGTTCTTTACAGAGTGCGTCGCGCAGATCTTCGAAACTAGCCTGATCTTCATTGGTCCAGAGAAATTTGACTATCACTTTCGTGAGGTCAGAAAGCGGTTCAGCGCGATCTGAGAAATTCTCGAGGAATCTCCGGTAGTAACCGGTGAGGCCAAGGAATTCTCTCACGTTCCGTGGATTTTTCGGTACAGGAAAATTTTTGACGGCCCGCAATTTCTTAGGGTCCGGTCGCACACCATCCTCGTTCAATGCATGTCCCAAATAATTGACCGCTTTTCTCAAAAATTCGCATTTATCAATTTGGAGGGATAATCCATTTTCTCGTAAACGTCGAAAAAGTCTTTTGGCTTTTGCTTGATGCTCTTGCAAAGATAACGAGAAGATAACGATATCGTCTAAGTAAACGAATAGTTCCGTTCCGGTTAGACCCAACAGGACGCTATCCATTAATCGTTGGAATATGGGTGGTGCATTTTTCAACCCGACGGGCATTCTGAGAAGTTCGAAATGTCCTCTTGGTGTGGCACAGTGGGGCAGAATCCCAAAAAGCTGGCCAAAATTCGGAAAGTGTCCAAAATGATCTCCAATTCTCTTCTCGGGGGTTTTCGGGGTCGCTGAATACGAATCTGTTATCAGAATTACGATTTTCAAAATGGCGCACCCAAAATGGCGGACATAATTCAACTAATTAGTCAAATAATTCAGTAAAAAATACCCAATCATATTTCTTAAGGGTTTTTGGGATCGCTGATTACGAATTTGTTATAGGAATGTTAATTTTCAAAATAGCAGACGCGATATATAGACGATTCCACAAAAATTTTCAATTTTTAAATATTTTTTAATAGAAAATGTTTCATAATATTTTTAGGTTTAAATGAGTAGAAAATCTCGTGAGCCATGTTTTTATTTTTGAACAATTTCTTGAGTACAAAATTTGCAATAAATCAAATATCTGTTATTTACTTCTAGTAACAAAAATCTTGTATGTCATCTTCAATGTTGGAATCATTCGATTCGGATTCTGATGGTGACCCACTTGTATCTAAATCGGAATCGTTCCTTATCTCTTGTCTGGTGACTTCAGGTTGTTTTAACATTTCTATAGCTTCTTTATGTAAAGATTTCGCCGGTCTCTGGGGCAATTTCCTGATGCTTGAGAGAAATGGATCTGATGATACTAAGAGCCTATAGAAAATGTCTCTCATATTCGATTCTCGAGAGCATTTTCTTGAATGATGTAACCTGTAGTTCTTTATGTCCTTATTGCGTGACTCTTGGGCCTCTTCAGAAAGTTGTCCGATCGGTAAAAGGGCATATTTTACAATTTCTGCTCCGTGCATCAACACTTTGTGCACAGATGTTGGCATGTAATACCATGGATATAAAGCAACGAATAAACGGGCAGTATTTACACAATAGTCTTTGAATTTTTCTTCGTCTATATCATACCCGCTCGAAATTGCCTGCAAAATAACATGAAATCGGTGAATTAAATTTTCATCGACTCCTGTTATTTCAGCAGATATATTAGCATTTTCGAAAAAGCGGCGGGCGGTATTTCCATCATTTGAGCTGCCATATCCTGGCTTTGGTCGATCAACGATAAGCCCCAGTGTTGTCTTAAATTGAGTCTGTATGTCTTCCTTGCGTACTTTCACAATCTTTTTCACTTCCTCTTCACGAGCTTGCCACTTTTGAGTTGTGAGCTTATACGACAAATGCAAACAGCACTCGAAAAAACGAATCCACGCATGTAATGTAGATATGCCAAATCTTAAATTATCTGTAGTAATGTCGATTTTTATAATTTTGTCGATGTTATTAAAATCTTTAGAGGTGGCTTTGCACAGGAAGCAGCGTTGTGCAGAAGTGGTACCGGTTACAGCGTTGCAGACTTTGCCGTCTATCATCGTAAACGACATACAATAGGTTACTGAAATTGATTTTTCATTTTGTTCAGTAGTGTATGGTGCAAGACCCGCAATCTGCTGTTCAATGTCGGTAACTTCTTTCAATGTTGATTGTACATCTTCATGTACAAACTGCAATCGTATTGGTCTGCAGAATCGAGGAGATGAAGGTCTAGGATTTTTCCACACAATAGTTCCTTCATCCGTCTCGTGATTGTTGTAATTGCAAAGGTACCAGAGAAGTATAAAAAATGCTTTCATCAGATTTTCCAGCCTCATCAAATTTTTGCTTATAAACACTTTGACCGCTGCTTCCATCACATCCCCATTTACAGTGAAGTACTAATTTTTGCAGAATTTCAGAATTTAGAGTATCGATGACATGAGCCTGAAGTTGTATAATTTTTTATGTGGTATGATCAAGTAGTTTAATTTGTGCGCACGACTCAGTAATATTCATGTACACAACTGATGGATAACAACGATTTTTTGCTTTTTCTACTTCATGGTATGATGGGTATAATTTGCATTTACGTGCTCTAGCTGCATTTCTTGATAGCTGATAAGAGCGCTTTGATTCTCCAGATTGGACCAGAAGTCCTTAAACTCATTTGAGCAGCATACGTCAATTCTTCTGTAGATAAAGTAGAACGTATTTCTTCAGTCTTTCGCCTCTTAGATCTATCGCTGGATGAAGCAAAGGATTTCGAAGGTCGTCCAGATGTTCCTTTTTCATCATTCTTCACAATCTTCTCAGATGTTGATGTTGTGCATTCAGTATCGGATAATGTTGAAAAACATACGGTGCCATTCAACCATTCTTCATTATTTTTTAGAAACTTTTCTTGGCCTCTATTTGCTGCTTTCCATCTGGATCGAAAATTTGCAAATAACAGTCCTAATGACTTTTCATCCTCGTCTATTTGTATCACATGTTCTGTTTTCTTGAAAATTGCATCTTTCAAAACTCCAATAACGAATTTCTGTTCGTTTTTTAAACTGTCTTTCACCATGAAAAAAACATCTCTTCTTGATAATTCCATATTTGAAGATTGGGAAGACTCTGTAAAATACCAATATAAACATGTACAAAATTGAATGACATTATTTTGAAATCATTTTATACTTAACAAAACTATATACGGTGTTCTGACTCGAAATGTACAAAAATAATTTATTACTACTAAAAATTATTTTATATTTATAAAGAAAACGAATATTTATGATATAAATGATTAACAAATATATTTACATACATTCTGCACGAAAAAAAACCGAAATTACATGAAATCTGTCTTTACGAGAATCACCTCTGTGTCAGTATACAACAGGTATAATAAAGCCTGAACAGCAGGCGGGCTCCTTTCCTTCATACATGGCTGCTCTAGGAGCCCCTCGTCAGTCCTTGCCGAATCGCCGTCTACACTACGTATAAACTATGTACGTATACACTAATACACCTTTACTGCCGAAAATCGTTACGCCGTACAAACATGGGGGAAACACAGTTCTAGCTACTGAGAGTTCTTGCAGGAAAATTTTATAAAATGTTGAGATTTTCGTAAAGCGTACATTTAGAAGAATAAATTACTGTATTAAAATTTAAATGATCTATGAATATTAATCAATAAATGAACATACTACAAATGGAATTGATAAATAAATATTAATCTATGTTAATAGACAGAAAATATACCAACGCGCTGTAACGTAATAGTCAATGGATTACATTCACACATCCGTTAATGTCGCGGCACGTATTTCTCCCTAAAAATTAGTCTAACTATTCGTTGAGCACTCCTGAGCAGCCAGTTTTTTAGTATATTATATTTAGTACTGTACACTATCAGTTTCTTGTTGAAACAAGGTCGAGACTCGCGAAGACATTTTTAAAACTACTTTAGAAAATCGATTTTCGAAAAAAAATGTATAATTTGTTATGTTTAATTGTTGCAAAATTTAGATATTTCAAACATAAAATAAGCAATAACTGTGCATAATTATATTTTCTGCATACCTTCAGAAAGTTTTTCCATTTTGCAGAATTAAAATTGAGACAGTTTCGTCCGTTTCACAGCACTTCGAAACAGGCAAGAATTTTTCGACGCGTACGCTTGTTTAATGCGTACCGAACGGCGGCTGAATGTCGACTGATGTCGAGGCGACCCTAGAGCAGGTATAAACCTGCCCAGTCCGGAATTTCGTCCTAGGACTATCAGTAAACAAGATCTGAACATATATAGACGAATATATACAACTCAAATATTTGACTTTTGGCCAGCTTTTTGGGATTCTGCCCCACTGTGTGTGGTAAAGGCTGTTTTCGGTTGGTCTTTTTCAGCCACTTCAATTTGGTGAAAACCGCTCGCGAGGTAAAAAATCGAGAAATATTTCGCACCTCCCAAATGATCCGAAATTTCTGTAATGTTGGGCAAGGAATAGCTATCGCCGCCGGTTTTCTCATTGAGTTGTCGACAATCTATTACCATATGCCAACATCTGTTACCTTGGGAATCGGCCTTTTTGGGTACAATCCACAGGGGTGAGTTGTATGGCGAGTGTGAGGGTTTAATTTTTTTTTTTTCGATTAAGCCGGCGACCTGATTCTTTATTTCTTCTTGATGGATTAAAGGGTATCGGTATTGTTTGGTATGAATTGGTATATCGTTAATCGTGGGAATTTCGTGTTGTACGTGAATTGAGCCGATAAATTCGTCACCTGGTAGATGGAAAACGTCAAGGAATTCCCGGACAAGGTCACGAACGTGCTGACGCTCGAGTTTGCTTCAATGCGAAAGTCGCAAGGTTTGCAAAATTTGACTCACTCTTGCCTTGGATGATTTTATTTTGTTTTGTCCAGATGTTAAACAGTCGGAGTCCGAATCTAGCACAGGTTGAGATCCAATGTCGTACGGCTCGAGTTCTTGAGCAGGTATTTCTAGGTCCACGGGTTCGTTGACCATGTTAGTCGCTACGGCATAGCAAGTCCCATCGTGGTTCCTTACTACAGCATCGCCGATGAGCACATGCGGTCCGAGGTCTATTCGCTGTGAATATCCGTCGTAGACATTGACGTTGCGAACCTTGATTCCAATCTGTTTCCTGCTGCGACCATCCAAATGAATCTTTACCGAATCGAGTTCCTTTAATACGGACTCCACCCATCCTTTAATACCACTGTTTTATGATGGTAGGAAACTTCTTCCTCCCCTTGGTGGAAATACGGTGCACCCAGTAGTCCGTCAGCGCTCGGTAATCGGTATCGTCAATATCGATGGTTAAGTCTCCGTCGAGAGTACTGATATAAATTAAATTCAGAGACGAGCCCCCGTCTAGGATGAATTCGGCGTGCCCTAATCTAAACTGCGGCGATTGGATCTTGATTTGGGCTGGCGGTATTTCCTTGAGGAAGCAGTATCTTCTGTAGAAAATCTACTTCTGTAGAAACTGTACCTTTCTGTTCTCGTTGTCCTTCGGTTTCCTTTCCTTGATATCGCGAAGTCTTGCGTCCCCGTGGGCTTGGTGATTGCCCTTTGCGCTCGCCCGGGGACGGGCTGAGCGAGCGCCCTCGTAGTTTAAAAACTCCGTTGAGGACGTTGGCTCCATACGTGGTGAAACATAAGGTGACGATGGCCGTGTATATTTCCGGAACGGTGACCTATCGGTGGAGGCACGTTTCTGATGACCACAACACTGGCAGTGTTTTACTGGCGAAAAACTCTTGTCCTGTTTGAAGATACATCGATTGCGTGTTGTTTGACGGGAACGGTCTTCGTGCTCAACGGACGCGGAATGATCACTGTCAACATTGTATATTTTGCTGCTTGCTTGGTCTTCCGCATTCCGATACGTCAGAAGTGTCACTCTCCGAACTAGAGTCTGAGCTACTCGAAGAATGATCTCTGCGTTACGTCTTCCTTCGAGATTTGGTCCTTACCCGGTTGCGGGACCGCGAAGCGCTTTCCTTCCTGGCACCAAGCGCTCGACGTCAATTGCGTCGATCCCGTTCTTCATTGATTGCTAAATCGATGGCATCGTCGAGGGTTTGGGGTTTATGATGACAAATCGAATAGTAGATCTTCTAGGTAGGCCTCTTTTTCTCAGGTAGGCCTCGAAGAAAACTATCGAGTGCGAGAGCCTCCAGGTCTCTAATGCTACCCGCTGCCTCAGCTGCTGGACGATCGCACTTTATTGCAGCTCTAGCTCGTCGAACAAGGCCCTCTGTGCGTGTGACATAGTCCTTGACATTTTCGTCGCTTTTCACGTTCAAACGATTTATCTCGGCTATGTCGGCTTATCTCGGCTCGCACTGCGATCTGGCGCAAATTTAGCCTTTAAGTGCCTCATTAGCGCATTAACGGCCGTGATGCCCTTTCCTTCAACGGAATTCCATGCCGCACCTCGAAACTTTGTCAGAACTCCTTTTAGGTACTTTGGTTCGTCCTCGGCTTCGAGTTGTTCAAATTCTTCGGCTACTCTTCTTAGGAAGCTACCGAGAGATTTAGATTCGCCATTATATCGCGGTAGGCTACGTATAGCTTCGCGAATCTCGTTTCGGCGATCGCCTAGTGACGTGCGCTCCAACAGCGACATAAGCAATTCTTCGGTCGTTGGCATATTTTTGCGTCGTTGATTTTTATACTGTTTAGATCGCTAATATATGCAATTTACCGAGTGAGTTACTAGACAAGTGATCCCACGTCTGACACCAGTTGTTACAAGCCGGATTGTTGTCCGGTTGTAATATTATTATTTTATTATTTTGTGCGCGAGCTGAGGAATTCGGCACATGGATCCTTGTCTGTTTTAAAGCGGCGTAACGCACCTCACCTTTTATTGCTAACGCTGCTGGAGACGTTCGGCGTTCGAATGTAGGTGAATAATCTGCAACGTAGTCACTAGTTCGCCCAATTAATAGTTCACTTTATTCGTCACTTTAAAAGGTCTTACACGGAACGTAAATATAATATTTCTTGTATATCGAAATGAAATATAATAGAATATAGTTGTATCGGGGTTATTGGAGAATAATCGGTGATTCGGCTTCGAAAGAACTCGACACGCAATGCCGCTAAGGTAATTGTCGCGAACGAATATAACGAAGGCGAATGAAGGGCCGCTAAGATAATTACTTCATTCGATGAGTTCTTACGCGATCACAATTTCAATGGTAGAAAAGGACAACACAGGTCGTACCCGCGAGAACCTAAGTACGCGAGCAGATTTGCCACTGAGGAGGTCCCTCGACCGATTGTTCGGAAAGTTGCAATAAGACTGAGGAATCACCAAGTGGATGACACTTTGAGGATTTCGGCAAATAGCTGCGTGCAGGTTGTCGTGGGGGTGAATTGCGAAAGAATGGATCAGCGATTTTCGTTTCGCAAAGAGTTCGATTGCTGCATTCCCGTTTTGCTTGCACTAATATTTCGAAACCGGCAAGTTCGCTTCTTGAAGTAAGAAAAGGAATTTGATGATTTAGGATTGCGAAATATTGCGAGCGTTAGGTGGTATGGAGGCCGTGGAGGCAACGACACGAGTTGAGCACTACGGAGGTATACGGGTACGAAAAATGGTCCGTAACAATTCAACAATTTTATTTCGCAAGAAATGCTAGCTTTTTAATGATAAAAGTAATGTGCCACGTGCAGTTTTGTTTAGCATCTATTCTATTAATCATTTACTTTCATGTTATTTTCCTTCAATATAACATGTGTCATTATAACTGTGGCCCAAAAAATGCACGAGGAAATTGCCCCTCACTAGTATGATGCGATAAAAATCGCATTTGTAATAATAAAAATTGTCATTCCTATCTAAGAATATACAATAAAAATTAACAGGAAAGATATGACGAATGTAAGATTATAATTATTATTGAGAAATAGCGATAATTGTTATTGTTTCTTCACGAATACGCATCATACAAGTGAGGTTAAATTTCCGCGTGCATTTTTTGCGTTGCGATTATAATATAACTGTTAATGAAAAATATACAATAAAAAGAATCACAAAGAACGTAAGGAATATACGATTGAAGAAAGATGATATCAAAATATAATTAGAATACATGTTGAACAAAATTTCACATGATACATAACCTCACTTTTATCATATTATTGAATCACGAAGCAAGCATTTTTTGTGTTATATTTATGGGCATGATCTTTCGACAAATGTACCATTATTTAATAGTGAACAAGAATGAAGAATTGTACTTACTTATTCCACGAAATTTCACGAATACACAAGCAATAAATTGAATCGTTCGTACCGTTATATTACGTTCGTTATATTACCGACGCTGCTGGCGCTCAAGGTCACGAACAGTCACACATGTATCTATTGTATGCATATATGTATACATTTGTGTATACGATGCATGGCTCTTGGCGCGTACGGCGGCGTTGGGAAGAGAATTTAGCGTCGCTTTCCAGTCGATATCTATATACTTATATACAACTTTATACGCGAAATACATTTGGAATGTTTGCTACGCGAATTGTCCGCTGTTTGTAGTGTCCTACTGTGTCCCTCGCAGCGCTAGTTGTTCTCAAACATTCCCGATGCGCCCACAAGGGCTATGTATGTGTACGCACGCACACATATAATCGGGCAATACCCATATACCACCAACAATACACTCTGATGGTTTAATATGGTGTATGCGGCAGTGCGGGCCGCGCGTCTGCGCAATAAGAAATTGTCAGACTGTTCAGACAGATTGTTCAGACTGTTCAGACGGAAGAAATAAGAATTGACTACTAGCGCCACGGGGAGGCGCTAGTAGTCTTATATACGGTAAGGGATAAGAGGGCCAGCCCCCTGGACGTGACCGAATTTTACGACCCAAATTGTAGAAAATATTTTTTTTTAGTTCGAACCGAACTATTGCGTATCACTTGATATTCTCACGATGCGTTGTTCTCTTACTTTCTACCCAGACTGCCGCCTTTTTGCCTCGAGCCTGCCGGACCAGCCCATGCTCTCGTTCCTTGTTCTTCTCGTGGCCATCCCTCGACCTTTGTTTTCCACCAAATATTTTTATCGAAAGTGAATAACGAGAGTGAATAACGCAGATTGATATGGATCAACGTAAAAAAACGTGCTTGTGCTCGTAAGCCAAAGAGCAGAATACTTCTCCAGGAAATTGAAAGTGAGACAAAAAAGCTAATGTGGGAGCGAATAGACAGAGCGAAGAAAGTGTTTACGGTAAGTATATATCACGTTTAAATTTTTTTATTTCAAGAATTTAACTCGTTTGAAGAATTCGCATTTATCGAGAATATGAACGATACCATAGGTGAAGGAACCGCTGTCCAAGTCGGCGACAACGTCGATTATGGACACGAACACGATGGAATTGGAGTCGAAATTTGGACGTGACGAGAGAGAACGTTTTCAACGAAGACTTTGATCTTGTCGCCGAGGAAGAAAGACAAAGTGACGAGGAACCATCACTCTCGGAAGAAATTGAGCATCTTCGTCAGTGGGCTGTGAGCACTCGAATTAGCCACACGCATCTCGAACAATTATTACTCATCCTGAGAGAAAGAGTATTTCCTGACTTGGCAAAAACTGCCGTAACGATTTTGGGTACACTCCATGCTAATTACAATATTTGAAGTATGGGAAGTTCAACAGATGGAGAGCCTGGGGAATTTTTCGACTTCGGAATTGCAACTGGGTTGGAAAAATGTCTCGCCGGCTACCATGAAGGAGATGTTGATTTAATTTTGAATATTGATGGACTGCCATTATCAAAATCTGGAAAAACTTCTTTTTGACCGATTTTAGGTAAAATTTATTATGAGCCCGATGTGTATAAGCCATTTGAAGTTGCCATACATGCTGCAGCTGGCAAGCCAAAGGACTCAACCGATTTTTTTGAAGATCTCATAAACCAATTGAATACCCTCCGCCGAGATGGTTTCCGGTTGGACAATAAGATTTTTAAAGAGAATTTGAAAGCAATTGTTGCTGACACTCCGGCTCGGGCTTGTTGCAGAGGTATTTTTTCAATTTCGTTTATTTCATTAAGGGGGGGTAAGGTAAATTCGCTACGAACAAAGCATATTCGCGATAATTTTTTTTGACGACACAGTTAATATATATTTATTTATGTAAGAAGTATATAATAAAAGGACATTTGAAGAGTATTCTGTGAAATTTTCAGTAATAATTATGCAGAAATGAGCTATTGACAGCACATCTTTACAAACACCTTAAAAAAATTGCGGTGAACTGCATAACTCATCACTGGATCATCTCAAATAAAAAAAACCGAAAAAATTTCGTTAGTTTATAAGTTTCTTAAGGTAACGCTGTCGAGTTTTTTTATTATTTTAATTCATTCTACAATAATAAAGTTTCCAATTCTTTAAATAAAAAATCGCTATTTTGACTTCTAAATATGACCAAAAATTTAAATAAATAAATAAATAGATAAAAACTCGACACCATTACCTCAAGAAACTTATTAGCCAATAGAATCTTGTTGGATTTTTTTTTCGGATGATCCAGTGATGAGTTATGCATTCACCGCAATGTAACGTTTTTTTGTGGCATCTGAGAAGATTTGCTGTCACTGGCTCATTTCTGCACAATTATTAATGAAAATGTCACAGGATATTTTTCAAATGTCCTTTTATTTTATACTAATTATACAAATAAATACATATAAACTGTGTCGTCACCAAAAATTATCGAAAACATGCTTTTTGATAGCGAATTAACTTTACCCCCCCCCCCCCTCCGGTACTCGCTTACAATCGTCGCTAATTGTTTTTGTCATAGGTACTAAAGGATACGGTACTGTGCCTGCGAACGTTGCACCGTCTATGGGAACCCCATTAAAGTTGGACAAAAAAAACTCAAAAAGTTTTCTCTGGAGTTCATCATCCAAAACGATCCAACATGTCGATCCAACATCAACAATTATTAATTGAAATGTCACAGGATATTTTTCAAATGTCCTTTTATTTTATACTAATTATGTACATAAATACATATGAACTGTGTCGTCACAAAAAATTATAGAAAATATGCTTTTTTATAGCGAATGAAATTTACCCCCCCCCCCCCCCCCTTGACGGCACTCGCTTACAATCGTCGTTCATTTTTTTTCTTAGGTACTAAAGGACACGGTGAACGTTGCACCGTCTATGGGAACCCCATTACAGTTGGACAAAAAAACTCAAATGGTTTACTCTGGAGTTGATCATCCAAAACGATACAACATGTATTTTCGAGAGAGTTTGGATCCCGAACACCATATCGGAAATTCTTCTTTTGAACTAATAGAGCAGGAAATTGATATGACGACCATCTTTCGACTGGATTTTAAGCATCTGGCCTGCGTCGGAGCTATGAAATAAATATTAGAAATGCTAGTGTCTGGACCATTGAAAGTGCGAATGAACTTGAGAAGCAGACACAAACTTTCTCGCAGATTGATTTCATTCAAAGCTCAAATACCCAAAGAATTTCAACGGAAGATGGGATCAATCGCTTGTGTTTTTAAATGGAAAGCCACCGAATCCAGATTCTTTCTTTTGTATTGCGGTCCTATGGCTCTGAAAAATGTATTGCCCGAAAATCTATACAATCACTTTTGATTGCTGTGCACTAGTTTCAGAATTTTGTGTAATGAAACATCAGCTACGTCATACAAAGAAAAAGCCAGAAAATATTTGAATCTCTTTGTTTGAAGCATAAACATTCATAATCTCTGTCACGTCGTCGATGACGTTGAAAATTGGGTTGTGATTTAAGTAAAATCAATTGTTTTCCTTTTGAGAGTCATCTTGGCAAAATTAAACGCTCTATCAGAACTCCAAATCGACCCTTGGTTCAATTTTATCGCCGGCAGCATTAACAAAGCATCGTTTCCCGTAGACTGATAGAAATTCCTTCGAAATTTCAGATTGGTCAGAAGTATCTCGAAAATGGAGAAGTGATTGTAAAAATTTTTGTTTTTAATTATTCCACATTTATTGGTACGAGAGCGCCAGATAACGTTGTGCTTTTGCGTAATGGATACGGGGCGGAGATTAACAAAATTTTCGGACGTAACGATTCTGAAGAATGTTTGTACATTGAAGCAAAAGTGTGAAATAAAAACAAATGTATTCATGTACCCAACAAAGTCATCTAAAGTTTACGAATGGCGAATTCTCGGAAAAAAAACCGGTGGATGCTGTTTATCCCTTGACGAGCATTGAACAGAAATTAGTTCAATTAAAAATGTCAAAGCAACCAAACGGTGCTGTACGCACATATGTGCTGTCATTCTTGCACGCATGAATTATTTTTAAAAAAAACTATTTTTGTATTACGAAATTTATTTTCCAAACATTCTGAATGTTTATAGAATACAAATTATTTATAGTGAAATTGCACATGTATGTTTATTTTCAGTGACCTAACCTAGTGTTTTATCGATACCTTAAACTTTAAATATATCACATCTATGGAAGTCAGTCTAAAAACTAGAAATTCTTAAAAATAACTTTGCAAATATATTGTATGCCCTGTAAAAACCACTGCTCTGATGAATCCCGTCTGAGCCCTTTATCATTATCCGCGCTACAACATTTTTTGAATAAATTACCCAACCCTGTTATTTTCCTTTCGGCGCCGAGTCCGATTGCGTTGTGGAAAGCCCTAGTGGGAATCCATATTCAAACCCTCATGGGCCCCGAATTTTTTTATGGCTGCCCTCCTAATTTCTTTCACGGGTTGGGTACATACATTTTCATCAATTTTTGCGGCTCTTCTATTACGGCTGCTTCATGAATTTCATTTGGTGAAAGAATATCCAAACCAGTTTCGACTTCCATTTTCATAGGTTGATCCATCGTTTCAATGATCATGTTTTCCAGATCCTTACTGAACGGTTTTTCCTGTTTGGTGATTGGAGTGCGAGTCAAATTCATAGCACTTATCGCTATGGATAGAAGTTGAATAACATTCGCCGGATTAACGTACATTTTTATTCAGATTTGGAACTCAAAATGTATGGCTGGCTTCGGCGTCATAAATGCAGCAATAATGATCGTTGGTGAATTTATATGACTTGAAACCCAATTGATAAGTACACACAAAAAAATTACGACGCGAGCAATAACTAGAACTGCTATTAATCTTTAATAAGGCAATTTCAAGGTTATCATAGGGTAACCGGTTTTTGCACCATAGTCGCTCTTTGCGAATATTTATTTCTTTCGTTCATTGGTTCTGCTGTTTATGAAATTAAAGTTAAAGATAAAGATTAAATTATGCTGCGTTATAAGGTGATAAAAATGTTTGCATCATTCTGTTCATGAGTTGCAGCAGCAACCCAAAAACGCTGTAATCTCTGCAGATGATGCCTTCGATACGGTGAGCGGAGTGGAACTTCTTCGTAAATATACAATCGTAATCCAGTTGCTCCCCGAAGCACAAAGTCAGTCCGTGATTGCGAGCCTTGCTTGTGATTTTTCACAAGTAATTCGCGAATTATTGCAATAAACAAGACGCCATTTTTGACTGTACTCATCATCATCATGAACGTCTAGTAGTCGAAGAATACAACATTCGTTCCCTTCAAACTTTATTTTTATTTCGGCCCGTTCATGAGCTATAGAAATATCAAAGTTTTTAAGGGTGCGTTGACCCCTTAAGAGTGTCGTTCCGCCAAAACGAGAAAATGTGTATCGCCTGTTTTGACTGATTGTACTTTCTTTGTAACCCATTTTTATTTCTACAAATTTTCGTCCATGCCGCACGGTAAGAACTTTGGACGATTGCCTTTCGAGAGAGGGACTGTTTGGGGGGGGGGTGAAATGTTACAAATATGCAATTGCGCCATAACATGAACATATATTGACATGGATTTAGACCGAAATGCCAAAAAGCCAGCTGATTATACGATGCTCTTGGCTAAAAAATCAACGGGCAGTTTCAACCCCTTAATTGTGAGATATCGGAAAAAGAAGAAATCTGTTTCCGCACTTTCCATTCTCTACATGTATGCAAATTTACATCCCAATCGATTAGGAATTCTCGGAGATACCGTTAAAACAATTGCATTTTTGCAATAAACAATAAGAAATTTGTTGCCATCTGCATCGTTCTCATCTCCAATGTATATTACCCGAAAAAATAAAGATTGGTGCAATTTGAAGTTTTTTCATATCTCGTACCGTTAAAACGTTATCAACGAAAAACGAAAAACATCCCAACTTTCGGGGGTGCATTTCAACCCTTAAAAATCGGGTTCCGTCGATATAAAAAAAATACGTGTCGCTTATTTTTACCCATTCTACAAGCATACCGAATTTTATCAAAATCGGAGACATCGACCTCGCAACGTTTCCTCGTTAGTCAAAACAGCGGACTCTGCGATAGGGCAGGGAGAGGGGGAATAATCAGTAAAGACAGAAATTAAAAAGGATAGAAAAACTCGAAAGGAACCGGGAAAAACAACCGTTGAAGGGCAGGAAAACAAGTAAGGCAACCGAGTAAAACCGGCACATAAAAACACAACAATCAGCCAGACGTGGAAAAGAAAACAGAGGTAAGAACGAAAACAGAATCAAAGTTAAATTTATATTGGGAGTACAAATAAGTCTCCGCCGTTCGACAAAAGATGGCCCCACCAGGAGGTTACGGTTAAAATTGTCAGATGTAAAACGTCATATCGTAAGGTTGGCCATCTGGCAAGACCATAACCTTGAAATATTAGAAATTTTGTATCAGCATCACATAATTTTTTTCGGACGAAAATGTCGAGTTTTAGGCGGAATAAGCGTCATTCGCAAGAACTCTTGCGTTCGGCATGCATCACCCTCCAATAATGCTTACAATTCCACGTTTTCAGTTCGGCCGTACGCGACGTTCGTTGTCTTCGACGTTAAACTCACCGTTCTTAAACTTTTGAAACCACTCAAGACAATTTTTCTCACTTAAAGCAGCCTCACCATATGCTTATACAAGCACTTGATGCGGCTCAGCTGCAGATTAATTTAAATTAAAGAAGTAAAGAAGAGTTATAAAGTTTTCACCAATGACACTTATTCGGCACGAAACTCGACATTTTATCCCGTCAGGTGTGAAAGGGTTAAGGAGATGACAGTGGAGGGTGGGAATGAAAAAAAAATTGGCCACAAACAGGTACAAACAATATACTCGTACGTAGAACGAGTACAACCGTTGACTCAATGGAACAAACGATCGCTCGGTGGTACAAACAATATACTAGGTGCGCAACTAAGTTTCCGGGTTTTTCTGACCAAAAAAAAATTGAAAATTCCAAGACAAGTACAAAAAATGGTTCATTCGAAGTATTGTCCCTCGCTATTTACACATTTTTGCCATCTCTCTGGCAATACATAAATACTGCGACGATAAAAAGATGCGTCTTTGAACTGAAACCATTCGTCCAACCAATTTTGCACCGCATCGTAATTGGCCAAGTATACCCCACCCAAGCCATGCGTCATCGACCGGAACAAGTGATAGTCTGAAGGGGCCAAGTCTGGCGAATATGGCGGGTGCGGTGGCAGATCCCATTTCAGTGTTTTTATGGTGTCCTGGACGATGGAACTGCGATGGCACGGAGCGTTGTTGTGCTGCAATATCACACGTTCGTGTCTCGTGTCCCATTCTGGCCGTTTTTCGAGCAATGCGTGGTTAAAATTGATTAGTTGTTGTCGGTAGCAATGCCCATTGAAAGTTTCGCCCGGTTTCAGCAGCTCATAGTACACGATTCCTTTCTCGCCCCACCGAACGCAGAGCATTGTCTTTTTTCCGACGCGATTTGGCCGTGCCGTGCCGTCGATGTTGACGCTTTTCTGCGTTTGGGATTCTCAAAATATATCAATTTTTCATCGCCAGCAACAATTCGATGGAGGAAACTCTTTCTGTTCTGCCGCAAAAGCAAAATTTCGGAAGTGGCTCTTCGATTTTCCATTTGTTTCTTACAAGGAACATCCCTCAGGTGTCCGCCTCCGATTTTGTTGAAACTCATAAATGTGATAGAGCATCGAAAACTTTGAGACACGTATTTATTTTTTATATGCGGATAAACGGATTTAAGGGGGGAAACCGCCCCTCAAAGAAAAGAGTACCGAGGGGTGATTTTGCAGTTTCACTCAGAAGCAATCCGCCGATCTGAATGAAACAAAAACGAAAATTCTTCTAATGGAAAGGGATGAAAAATCCACTATAAAAATGTTAAGAAAAATTAAATTAGGGGGTAAGGCACCCCTTAATTTGCCTTTTTCTCACCCCACACTTAAGAGGGTTGTATGCAAATTAATAAAACAGGTATCATTTTGAAGGGAAATTAAAATTAAAGTTGACTGGTTTTTGCGTTTTGGCGGCATAGCAAATTTAAGGGGATAAACCACCCCTAACATAAATTTGTTCATCACCGTCTCGTTGTCTGTGTTTAACATGTATCCGCGGATTCAAAATATTCTCCCGCGATTTTTAATTATTACGTTTTAAAATTTTTACATTTTAAGGGTAAAAGGTTTCACGAATTTCGTTAAAACTGATTTAATTTCATCGGTAATATCAATTTTATGTTTGTGTGTGCAGGCATATTCTTTTTGAGCTTTAGGAGCGGTACTTTGGGAGTGGAGACGTGGGGCTACCCCTTACTCATAAGACTCATATTTTCATATTGTCATAATTATATTTTCGTACCGAAATGTTTCTTCCTCTAATTCAAAAATTTGATGAAAGCATCTCTCATGCAAAGATGCAATGCAGTAACAAAAATATATTAATGGTACTATTAATAAAATTCAAATGGTATATATAAATATGTTTGGTTTGTTCGTTTTTTTTTCATTCCGCGTAAAAAAAATCATATGCAGATAAATATTTACGATTCGATACTTAAATGCGTCATTATCCAGAATGCTCCCGTTCGGAAATCTTTTATCTCTGCGTATGAAGTTATACAATCAACGAACAGACCGATGTTTATTTGCCTACGTATCAAACTTTCTCGACTAACTGCAATAATGAATTCTTCCAGCGCGAATATTCTTATCGCGTCATGACGCGATAACGATATTTGCGCAAAATTTTTATTCTACGCAGAATTTGTACACTGCGCAAATATTAAACTGCAAGCTATTGTCATCTTGAACTGCAAGACGTTAATCATACATTACCCGATAATGTGTTTACATTTTCGGATAATGTGTGATTAGCCTCTGGCAGTTCAAGTTGTCAATAGCTTGCAGTTTTATCGCTTGCTTTATAAGACGGTTAGCATTCGGATTCTTCCATTTCACGTTAAAGTGAGCCACAAACGGTATACTGTGTGTTGAAAAATACAAATTTCATCAGCCATGAAAGTCAACCCAATAAACTTAATCAAACTTATACTAGCTACATTTGAAGCTATGGATATTTCACAAACGCTGGTTAACAATGCGGAAATTGAACTTGTGGACAGTTTTGAACAAATTTTGATCAGTTCTATGCAAGACTATAATGGAGTTAAAATGATAAAGGAAGAAACGCTTGCTTTTCCAAAACCATTTCAACAGTACGAAGCCAATGCTGTAGAAGATACCGTATGGCAAAAGGATACTGGTGATAGTGATTCTGACGCCTGTTCCAGTGATGATGAGCTGAACTACGATTACAAAAAAAGCAGTTCAATACTGGAAGTCTGGTAAAACAAAAAACTATAGCCTCAAAACCGTCCAACAGAAATACAGATCTGTCAAGTCTGAAAAACAATTGCGGCGCTGGGCACATCAGCTGAATAAACGCGGTACTTATAAAGAAAAGCTAGCGCAAATTTCTGAATATACATTGAATAATATGAAAACTGCTCTAGATGCTGGTGTCATTATACATGATATTGATCTTCAGAAGTGGGCGCTACAAGCCCAAAAGGAGATAGGTTTCAATGATGTGCGATTTAAGGCTTCTCATAATTGGCTATGGAATTTTTAAAAACAGCATCGCATTGTATCCAGAAAAATAAATAAATTTGTAACGCGCAAAACTACGGGAGAAGAAGAACTTCTACGGAAAAATGCAGAAAAATTTGTCGCTGATGTTGCACCGCTGATAAAAAAGTATGCAAAGGAAAATGTGTATAATTCGGATCAAAGCGGATTTCATGCGAAAATTCATTCGGCGCGAACTCTTGCAACGGAAGGAGAAAAGACAGTTGAATGCGTTATACATTCAGTTTCTTCAATAACTCACAGCTATACGATTTAGTCTACTATAAGCGCTGAGGGGAAATTACTTTCCCCACTTTCATCGTTCTAAAGGAGACGAAGGGTGAATTCGGACCACGAGTAGAGAAAGCGCTATTTCAAGCAGAGAACGTCTTTGTATTAGCATCCGATCTGGAAAACTTACTTCTGGTGCGTATGCTCACATATTATGATGAATGATTTTTTTTTTTTAATATGAAATGTAATTGATGTCAACATTGGTATTTTTTAAAATATTGAATGTGTTTTGTGTTAACAGAGCATTTCAAAACCTGGTTGGAAAAGGTTTTCTTTCCTAACGTCGGAAGACATAGTGTATTATTGATAGACTCCTGGAGTGGACACTGCCCTAAGGTTGTTCATGAAGCGACACCTCGTGATAAGAAGATTATCCGAATGATTATTCCAAAAGGTATAACTGGAAAGATTCAGCCGCTCGATGTATTTGGATTTAGAGTGTGGAAAAATGTCGTCCGACATTTTTCAGACAGTGTAATAATATTAAAATCTGATATGAATTTACACTTGAGGAATAATTCAATGAAACTGCAATCACTTACACACAATCAACTCTCATCACCGCGGTATTCTAATCTTTTTAAATATTCATGGTATAAACAGTTTCTCCCGAACTTTCGTTGACCACACAACTCAACATGTAACAAAAAATTGTAAATTTCGAGTTTTTGCTTAATTTGGAAGGCCGACAAATTCTTAAGAACTAACTCATTAGATTAGAAAAATCGCCGATAAACGATAACATCTCTATCTATTGAGCATTCCCTCCCACTAAACATTATTTATTGCCATAAATAATGTTTTTTTCTTTTGAAATAACCTTCCAACTATCTGCAAAATCACGAAATATCAACAACATCGAGAAAAATATAATTTCTGAAAAGGACCCGAACCAGAGGGCCGAAACATAAAGAAAAACACCGTTTGTTTCCATCGCTAACCTTGGAAAACCTCATTGACCGGACCGAAACCGAATCCTCAACGATTAACTATTCATGGTATAAAAGTAATTATATATCTAAACAACCAGAAGATTTTGAAAATCCTGTCACCTTTGGTTTTGGTGAATCGAGCACACATTGTGAAATACCCGGTTGCAATAATTTATCCATTATCCGATGTGCATGGTGCAAAAAGTCGTTGTGTTTAAAGCATTTTTTGACGACTATCATTATTGCAGGAATTATGAGCCATGATTGTTGATAGTTATTATATGAAAAAAAGTATATGTCACAAGAAAATTATTTGACGGCATATGACTGCGATACTTTTCACAAGCACTATTAATTAAACCAGCTGATGTGATTCCCAAATGAAATATGTCCAAATATATTAAAAACATGTTCCCTAACCTACTGTCAAACCCTCAGTTTCATGAATATGTTTAATTAAATAAACGGTAAAATAATAAAAATATACATTCCTCCACAAAACTACGTTGCTGGCTAAATTATCGCTTGATCCAGGCGCATCATCGTTCCGAAATATACGAAGTGAGCGTTATAATTTATTCTGGAAATTATTATAATTAATGATATAGTAGAAGTGTATGTTTATTCCTATGGAGATGCTTAATGGACGTGCATATAAAAACCGGAAGCGTTTCGACACGAAAATATGAGTCTTATGAGTAAGGGTAGCCCCACGTTCCCACTCCCAAAGTACCGCTCTTAAAGCTCAAAACGAATATGCCTGCACACACAAACATAAAATTGATATTACCGATGAAATGAAAGCAGTTTTAAGGAAATTCGTGAAACCTTTCGCGAAACTTCAAACGAAAAGCAATGAGAGGGGGTAGTTTACCCTTAAAATGTAAAAATTTTAAAATGTAATAATTTAAAATCGCGGGAGAATATTTTGAATCCGCGGATACATGTTAAACACAGACAACACGACGGTGATGAACAAAGTTATGTTAGGGGTGGTTTACCCCCTTAAATTTGCTGTCCCGCTGAAACGCAAAAACGCGTCAACTTGAATTTTGATTCCCCTTCAAAATCATACCTGTTTTATCAATTTTTATACAACCCTCTTAAGCGTGGTGTAAAAAACGGCAAATGGATGGCAAAGGGGTGGTTTACCCCTTAATTATATTTCTAATCAACACTCTTGTAGTGGATTTTTCATCGCTTAATATTAGAGGAATTTTCGATTTTGTTTCATTCAGATCGGTGGAGTGCTTGTGGGAGAAACTTTGAGGGTGGTTTCATCCCCTAACACCGTTTTTCTGCCGATACAAAAAAACATGTTTAATAGTTTGAAATGCTTCACACATATATGAGTTTCAACGAAATCGAAAGCGGATACTTCAATGATGTTTCTCGTCAGAAGAGTAGTTACCTCTTAAGACGAATGTAACAATTTTGAAATATGACAAAACATTAAATTGTAGCTTATAGAAATATTTAAAATCAGCGGATACACTTTAAACAAAGAAAAAACGACCATGATAAATAAATTTATGTTAGGGGTGGTTTACACCCTCAAATTTGCTATGCCGCCAAAACGCAAAAACCCGTCAACTTTAATTCTAATTTCCCTTTAAAATGATACCTGTTTTATTAATTTGCGTACAACCCTCTTAAGTGTGGGGTAAAAAAAAGACAAATTGAGGGGTGGTTTACCCCCTAATTTAATTTGTTCTTAACATTTTCATAGTGGATTTTTCATCGCTTTCCATTAGAAGAATTTTCGTTTTTGTTTCATTCAGATCGCTGGATTGCTTCTGGGTGAAACTGCAAAATCACACCTCGGTACTCCTTTCTTTGAGGGGCGGTTTCCCCCCTTAAATCCGTTTTTCCGCAGATAAAAAAAAATACGTATCTTAAAGTTTTCGATGCTCGATCACATATATGAGTTTCAATAAAATCGGAGGCGGACACCTGAGGGATTTTCTTTGTCAGTCAACTCATGCGGCGCCCACTTTCCTTCCTTATGAATTTTTACCATCGCGTGAAAACGTTTCGAAATACATTGCCGAGTTACATCTAATGCCTCGGCAAGTTGATCTTCTGTTTGAGTGTCATCTTCATCCAATAACGATATTTGCTTATATTATGACTGGGTATTCTTAACAGATGTCCAAGCTATAAAGACACCCAACTTCAGACCTGTAAGTAGTGAGGGGGCTACTATGGCGACCCCCACTCCTATCCCCACTCCTCGGCCCGCGGTGGGGGTAGCCGAGGTGGGGGTAAGAGTGGGGAGGAACGGTGGTGTCGCCATAGTAGCCCCCTTTTTTTATTTTATTTTATCACACAATTTTTCAGAATGTCACACTGTTTTTCAAAATATCACATAAGTGTATAAATGTCACAGAATTTTTTAAAAATTTCACAGAGGAAGAGGTGAGTGCTACGCGCTTCGTGATTCGGAGAGCAACTGAAGCTCCGGAGCGAATAAAAAGCCCCCTTTGGAAATTTTGACACTTCAGCACTCTTGCCGAAGGCTCTACATGCTCGCGGTCATTGTGTGCACGAGTTTGAATCGTCCAACAAGGCGCACAAACGCGAGCTACTCGGTAGAGATCTCGAGTTATGCGTATTTGCTGACAATCGCAAAAATGTCTCGACCCTGAACTTCGGACGACGCGTGTCTTCACCGAAAGAGACATATTTCTTACCGATATAAATAATACCACTATACAATTTTTTTAATGCATTAGAATAAGGAGTAGAGATGTAGGAGGGAAAGCGTGCAGAGCAACGCAGGTGTATGTACGCTCAAGAGAGAGAGAGAGAGAGAGAGAGGGATGGCGCGAGCTGTAGGGAGAGAGAGAGAGAGAGAGGGAGAGAGAGAGAGAGATCTCCTACGATAGAGCGCCCCGATGAGAGAGAGAGAAACAAGGCGCCCAAGCTGTAGCGCTGATCCCGCACATGCACACGCCCAAATTAAAACGCCTTTGAGAAAGAACGGTGCTGCGATAAAAATACAATAAACCGATACATTAAAAAAAACGTAATTTTTTTATCTCGATTTTCATTTCTGATTTTTTATACCAATATTCATTTTTAATTTCGGTTATGATCTCGACGTAGTTATACTTCCGTGTGTGTGGGTGTGTGTGTGTGTGTGCGTGCGTGCGTGCGTGCGTGCGTGCGTGCGTGCGCGCGTGTGCGTGCGTGCGTGTGCGTGTGTGTGTGTGTGTGTGTGTGACGTCTCGACTTCAAATTCCTGGCTCATGCCCTACAGGGTTATTAAATGAAAGAATACAACACTGTGGGGAGGTGGTGTTGCGATAGTGGCCCTTTTCCAATTTTTTTTTCTAATTTAAAAAACCACCATGGTCCGGTCTTTTTATTGAAAATAAAAATAATAAAAAAATATTTAAAAATCATATTTTGACGCATTCACCGGTGGTCCTGTCGGGCATCCAACGGTGAATGAGGGAACAGGGCCTAGACAAACACCAACACACACACACACATCGATGGTCCTGTCGGGCATCTAACGATGAATGAGGGAACAGGGCCTAGACACACACACACACACACACACCACATGGGGAGTCTGAAACCCCTACGAACCCCTACAGGAACAAACCTCGATAACAAATGAATATGGGAAGTCCAATAAAGGATATACCGATTAGGGTGCAGGGGCACGGAACCCCAGTACCGGCGCCTGCAGGGAGTGACCAAGCGGGCTCCCGGGCGTCGTCATCGAACAACCGCAGTACCACGGAGATGGGCCACTTGGCCTCCATGGCGCACAATGTTTCAAGTGAAGAAAAGGAAGAGACAGGTGGAAACCGAAAGGAGATTTTGAAGTTGGTGGAGAGGCACGGAAAGACGCTAGAGAGCCTAGCCTCTTTAATCCAGCAGAAGAAAAACCTCCACAAGGAGATCCAGCGGTGGGTTCCTATGCTTACCAGTACTTGGAAAGGTATAGAGGACCTCGTAGCGTGGAGTGCAAAGCCACAGGCGGCAACGTTGACTGGAGGAACGCAAACCACGCCGACCATAAGCCAAGCGAAATCGACTTTCCCTAACAAGGAGAGGAACGATGAAGGCATGGACGTGGGCGGTACCTCGACGCAAGTAAGCAAGGCGAAGAGGAAAAGGCGGGTTACACCGACGTCGACAGAGGGAAAGGAGCCGAAGGAGAAGCAGCTGGTGGAGCCATTGGCTGGTCAATCCGAGGATAAGGGCGAGAGATCAGAGCAGAAGTGGCAGACTGCGCGAAAGAAGAAAAGATCGCACAAGATATCCGAGAAGCAGCCTCAGAAGAAGGCGCAGAAACCTCGCGAACGGCCGACTCTGCCCAACGCTCTCGTCATCCACAAAAAGGGTGACTTGAGCTATGCGGAGATCTTGAGTCGTATAAAGAAGGATCCGGCGCTCAAGGATGCAGGTGAATGCGTCCAAAAGGTACGCAGAACGAACGCGGGAGATCTGCTGAGCGTTCTGAATAAGGAGAGCTCAGCGAAAGCACCGGAATTGCGAAACCAATTCGAAGGTGTTCTTGGTGAATCAGCAACGGTCCAGAGTAAAGTCCAGGAAGTTGATCTGGAGATCAAGGACCTGGAAGAGGACGCGACGAAGGAGGAGATATCGGTGGCCCTGCAGAGAGTCTTGGGACCGGACTATTCAGTCACGGAATACTCTCTTAAGTCTCTGCGTAAAGCATATGGCAGAACTCAGACCGCGGTAATACGACTCATGGTGCCTGGTGCCCGGAAACTTCTGGATACAGGAATCATCCGAGTCGGCTGGTGTAATTGCAGAATCCGAGCGGTGGTGAGACCACTAAAGTGTTTCAAGTGCTGGAAATTTGGACACTTATCACGGAACTGCAAGAGCAACGTCGACCGGGCTAAAGACTGCATCAAGTGCGGTAACACTGGCCACAAAGTTGCCGAATGCACAGCAAGTGCAAAGTGTGTCATATGTGCAGAAGCGGGAGATGGGGCACCCACAGCCCACATCGCTGGTAGCAGCCGGTGTCCAGCGTATACGCGGGCTCTCCAGGCTCTCCAGGCACTCCAAAAAAGATGCAAATGAGAGTACTCCAGCTGAACCTCAACCACTGTGAAGCAGCACAGGCCCTGCTCATGCAGACTGTGCGCGAGCTGAAGCCTGACTTGGCAATACTCTCGGAACCATATAGACATCTAGACACGCAACCTCGGGAATCTGACGCAAGTGGGAAGGCCGCAATTTGGTCCTGCGGAAAACTTCCATTTCAGGATCTTGCGCGTCGGACGGAAACTGGTTTTGTGAGAATAAAAGTCAAAGGAGTTCATTTTTACAGTTGTTAGGCACCGCCTAGTCTGACGACTTATGAGTTTGAGAATTTTCTCGACAACTTAGTCGCAGACGCTAAATAACGCTTCCTGGTAGCCATAGCCGAAGATTACAACGCGTAGGCTGTGGAATGGGGTAGTAAAGTGACGAACAGGAAGGGCCAAGCTCTGCTTGAGGCTATGTCCTTATTGTATGTAGTACTACTTAATGCAGGTACAAAGCCCACTTTTGTTAAAGGTGAAGCCTCCTCTATAGTGGACCTCACTTTTGTGAGTAATAGCCTGGCAAGAGGAAACCAGTGCCACTGGGTAGTCAGTGATATCTACATTCACAGTGATCATCAAGCGATTCTCTGGGAGATTCGCGGTGACTTCAGCAGAACAGCGAAGGCACCGAAGACAAACGGGAAGGGCTGGAAAGCGAAAATGTTTGACGCGGACTTGTTTCGTGAAACTTTTGACAATAGCCCCCTCGCAGCGGAAAGTGCAACCGAGAAGGTCGAGGTGGTCATGCAGAGGGTCACCGAAGCATGCGATGCCACAATGCCACGGAAACGTAATGTCGACTTCCGACCCGCGGTACACTGGTGGAGCGAACAAATTGCCGGCCTCCGAAGGCAGTGTCATCGAACTCGCCGCCTAGCGCAACGAGCTCGAGGCAAACGCTCGTTCCCCGATTTGGAAGAAGAGCACAGGAAGGCGCGCTTGAAGCTTAAAAAGGCTATCGAGCAAAGTAAAGCTGAAAGCTGGGGCGAACTGCCCAGCGAGGTGGAAGATGCTCCCTGGGGCAGGCCGTACAAAGTAGTAATGACTCGGCTGAAAAGCCAGCCAATGCCATCGCCTGTGGACGCAGCTCTGCTGGAAAAGATTGTTTCACATCTGTTCCCTGAGCAACCCGAGGAGGACTATCAGCTCGAAGAGGACGTCGATGAAGACATCCCACCCATTACTGAAGAAGAGCTTCTTACGGCGATTGCCAGGGTGGGCAACAATAAAGCCCCCGGCATGGATGGGATACCCAACATCGCACTCAAGGCAGCGATCAAGTTGGCACCGGCAATATTCCTGGGCATGTACAATGCGTGCCTCAAGGAAGGAATCTTCCCGGACAAGTGGAAGTGGCAGAAGCTAGTGCTCCTCCCGAAAGGGAAAAAGCCACTGGACGACCCTTCATCCTATCGTCCTCTCTGCTGGATACCGTGGGAAAGATCTTCGAGCGCATCATCCATAACAGAATTGAGAAGGTCGTGGACCCTCTACTGGCGGAGGGCCAGTTTGGCTTCAGAAAGGAGCGCGCTACTCTGGATGCCATTAATACAGTGGTGAAGCAGGCGCAGGAGTCGACTGCGGGGAAACGATGGGCAAGAGGGTCCTCCGCAGTACTCCGCAGTTGTCGCTCTCGACGTCAAAAACGCTTTCAACTCGGCGATATGGAAGTGTATCATGGATGCCCTAAAAACATTAGGTGTACCATGGTACCTACGGAGAATAGTGGCGAGTTACCTATGTAATAGGTGGCTCATGTACGACACAGAGGATGGACCAAAGACGTATAGGGTGATTGGAGGAGTTCCTCAGGGCTCTGTACTTGGACCGCTTCTGCGGATCATCATGTACAATGATCTGCTGCTATTAAAATTGCCGGAAGGAGTGTCCATCGTAGCGTTCGCAGATGACGCGGCGCTGATTGTCATCGCCAAATTCCTGGAGCAAATCACCGCACTCTTCGGCGAAGCTTTCGCCAAGATAAAGGAATGGATGTCTTCTGCTGGACTGCATCTTGCAGCCCACAAAACAGAAGTACTCCTCGTATCCAGCAGGAAGGTGATGTAAACGGTGACGCTCAGGGTTGGAAACTCCGAAATCACATCCCAACCGTTCATTCGGTACCTGGGTGTGATTCTCGACGCGAGGCTGAACTTCAAAGAGCAAACCGAGCAGATCAGCAGAAAGGCCGCTGGGGTGGCTACCACACTGGCTCGACTCATGCCTAATGTTGGTGGCCCCAGACAGAAGAGGAGGAAACTGCTGTCATCAGTGACGACTTCAGTGCTCACCTATGGCATACCCATATGGGCTGATGCACTGAAAATCCAGGAGTACCGCAGGAAGGCTGCAGCAACGTATTGCGTCAGTGCCTTGAGGGTAGCCTGTGCGTTTCGCACTCTCTCCGAGGACGCTATCAACGTTATCGCGGGAATGCTGCCCATTGAGGTGCTTGCCGAGGAGCGTAGATCGATGTACCAGCAGAAGGGAGCTAGAAACCCCAGTTATGCAAGGACAGAAGCGAGAGCAACCAGTCTCAACCAGTGGCAGACGATGTGGGATGCTTCTCCCAAGGGAAGGTGGACACATCGACTAATCCCGAAGGTGGAGATATGGGTGAACCGTCTACACGGGGAGCTCACCTATTATCTCACTCAAGTGATCTCAGGACACGGCTGTTTTCGGGCTTATCACTATAAGTTTAATTATGAAGATTCCCCGGACTGCCCAGCATGTGTAGCAGTCGAGGAGAACGCTGAACATGCAGTGCTCCAATGCCCACGTTTTAGTGCCTCCCGCGCGATAGTCGAGGATCAGCTGGAGACACGCATCACCCCGGACAACCTGGTTGAGTTGATGCTGAAGTCAGCAGACGCATGGACAGCGGTATCGGCTTATGCTGCCGCAGTGATGAAGGAGTTGCGACGTGCAGAACGTGCGAGGAAGAAGACGACGCCGGAAGACCAGGCAGTCATAGATTAAATTAGCGACACGAACTCCTAAACCACTCATAACATCTAGAGTGGAACGGGGGATGTAAGGTCGTCTGACAACAGTGCAGGAAGAGCTACGGCTAAGGCCTCTCCCGCGATGTAATACCTAGCGGTCGTCCCGCGGGAGAATTTGTAAGGCCACAGAGGAATGGGGGTTTTTAGTCGGTGCAAGCCCGACACACGGCAATTATTTGCTACGGTGCGGAGCCATTTTCCCGCTAAACGTCTTTAAAAAAACGCACACACACACACGCACACGCACACGCACACACACACACACACACACACACACGCATACACACACAGACACACACACATACACACACACACATTTACTCTTTGACGAATCCCTCCTCCTCCTCGGGCTCAGATAACGCGGCGATGCCTTCATCCTCGACGCCCTCGTCATAATGAGCGAACCGATAGTTGAACAAACGTATGGAGAAATTTTCATCGTCCATATTGCCGAAAGCCACAACCACTGTCATCATTATACGCTCCTCGCAGAGATCCGTCAAGAACGTGTCCATGTACGGCACATGACGAAGATGGTCGAGACCGTACAATCGGAATTTATGCAGATCTTATCGTGATAAGACGAGTAGTCTTCGTCCACTAAAAACACCTCCGCGTAACCTTCACTATCGGCCGCTATCACCTCACCACGATACAGTGCACACGTACCCGGTATCACATCGGTACATGAGCACCCAGGCACAAGCTTCTCGAGAGACAGGAGAACGCCCCGCTTCGCGTCTATGTAAAAGTTCTCGGGGATGCCCCGAAGAGCCATAAGGTTATCGCACATGCCCGTTGTGCGTATGAGTACACCGGTCGTTGATAGGGCACTAATTACGCGGCACACGAAAACCGTTTCGATCACGTCGATATGTACGGGATACATAATACTTTTTTAGAGAGAGAGAAAGAGAGAGAGAGAAGAAGGATGGGCTCTGTTTCAAAGATGATGACGAACTGAAGATCGTACGCGGTGCAAAGAAGAAGAAAAGCACCACAGAAGCGTAATAAACCTCGGAATGAACTATCGAACGAGCGCAACGAACGATCGAGCGAACGAGCGCAACGAACGAACGATCGAGTGAACGGAACGAACGAATGACCCAAAGAGAACACCGATTTTGATTTCGATTCCTTTTATGTCGATTTTAATTTTTTTAACGATATTTTATTACGATAGCCGTTTTTTATTTCGTTTTTCATTTTGTAACTTTTCATTTCAACTTTTATTTTCAAAAAGAATATAGCTTGAGAACATTCATTTGAATTTTCATTTCAATGACGATTACGATTTTTAAATGTTTATTTCAATGTTAATTTCTATATCTGGTTTTTTAATTCTATTTTGAATTCGTTTCATAAAAATGAACGAACGAACGCACCGAAGAGTAGAACGATCCCAACGAACGAATAAACGAACGAGTGAATGAACACAAGCTTCTTTTGCGTATGAAAATGCAGTGATTGAACGAAGGAATTAGACAACGAAAGATCGAACAAGCGTAATAAACGTTGTGAACGAACGATAGAACGAGCGCTACGAACGGACGATCGAGCTAACGCAACGAACACACGAGCGATTGAACGAACGATCGTGCGAACGAACGAACGATCGAACGGACGCACTGAGTTAACGAACGAAAGATCGAGCGAACGCATCGAACGAACGAACGTGTGAGCGCATTGAACGATCGAACGAACACAAGGTTCTTTTACATATAAAACAGCAGTGATTACCCGAAGAATTTTATTTTCCATTGTTCAAGCACCGCGATAATTTATTCTCTGCGATGATGGTGAGGAAAGCAGTGACTGCGACTGTATGATGAATCGGTTCTCCAGTGACGCGATTAACATTCGACTCGTCACGCGCGAATGAACGATCGAACGAGCGCAACGAACAAACGAACGATCGAGCGAACGCAACGAACGAACTATCGAGCGAACAGGCGCAACGGGTCAACGAACGAAAGATCGAGCGAACGCATCGAACGAACGAACGTGCGAACGCATGGAACGATCAAACGAACTAACGACCGCAAGGTTCTTTTTCATGTCAAAGAGCAGGGATTGCGCAAAGAAATTTTGTTTTTCGATATATGGTTTTTTCAACGAACATAGAGAGTTTTGTCCTGAAAATCAACACCACTACTTTGGACTGAAGTGTTCGTTCGTTCGTAACAAACGAAAGATCAAACGAGGGTAATGAACGAGGAAACGAACGATCGAACGAGCGCAATGAACGAACGATCGAGTGAACAGAACGAACGAATGACCCAAAGAGAACACCGATTTTCATTTCGATTCCTTTTAAGTGGATTTTAATTTTTTTACGATATTTTATTACGAGAGCCATTTTTTATTTCGTTTTTTTATTTTTTATTTCAATTTCGTGAAATATCGACTGAGTACACGCTCGGCGACGAAATCTCAAGACTTTCCAAAAGTATATCGCTCGAGTTTGAGAACCTTAATTTCAATTTTTATTTTCAAAACAAATATAGCTTGAGAACATTCATTTGAATTTTCATTTCAATGACGATTTCGATTTGGGAATTTTTATTTCAATGTCAATTTCTATATTCGATTTTTAATTCTATTTTGAATTCGTTTCATAAAAATGAACGAACGAACGCACCGAAGGATAGAACGATCACAACGAACAAATAAACGAACGAGTGAATAAACACAAGCTTCCTTTGCATATGAAAATGCAGTGATTGAACGAAGGAATAAGACAACGAAAGATTAAACAGGCGTAAAAAACGGTGGAACAAACGATCGTATGAGCGCCATGAACGAACGATCGAGCGAACGCAACGAACGCACGAGCGATTAAACGAACGAACGATCGAACGGACGCAACGGGTTAACGAAAGATCGAGCGAACGTATCAAACGAACGAACGTGTGAACGCATTGAACGATCGAACGAACCAACGAACACAAGGTTCTTTTACATATTAAACAGCTGGGACTACGCGAATAATTTTTTTTTTCGATGCATGGTTTTTCAACGAACATGTGTATTCCTGACAATCGATACCACTACTTAGGACTGCGGTGTTCGTTCGTTCGTTCGATGGACCGGTCGATGCGCTCGTCCGTTCGGTATTCCGATTGTGCGATCCTTCGAACGTTCGATCGCTTCATTCACTCGCTGCGTTCACTCGATCGTTCGTTGTGCGCATTCGATCTTTCGTTCGGTTAACGGACGTACGAGCGACCGACCGGACGATCCGGTCTTTCACTCGTTCGTTGCGCTGATATTGGGCGAAAAAAACGCTCGACTTTCGTTCACAAAAAACTATGAATCGAAAAGAAAATTCCTCGGCCAATCACTGCTTTTTAATATCTAAAAGCAGCTTACTTTCTACGTTCGTTTGATCGCTCGTCCGTTCGCTTGATCGTTCGTTGATTTCGATCGATCGCTCATTGCGTTCGTTCGGTCCTCTATTCATTGCGTTCACTCAATCGCGGTCCGAATTGGAAGCATCGATTGTCGGTGAAAAAACGATAGATTTTCGTCTACAAAAAGCGTTGCATTGAGGAAAAAACCCCTTGGCCAAACACTGATGTTTGACATTTGCACGAAGCTTACTTTCTTCATTCGTTCGATCGCTCGTCCGTTCGATTGATCGTCGCTCAATCGCGGTCCGAAGTGGAAGTATCGATTTTCGGTGAAATAAACCCTCGATTTTCGTTCACGAAAAACTTTGCATCCTAACACAATCCCTCGGCCAATTACTGCTCTTCGGAACCTAACAGACGCTTACTTTCTTTGTTCGTTCGATCGCTCATTGCGTTTGTGCGATCTTTCATTAATTGCGTTCGCTCAATCGCGGTCCGAAGTGGTAGTGTTGATTGCCGGTGAAAAAAAATGCGCAATTTTCCGTCACAAAAACTATGCATCGAATTAGAAAAAGAAACCTTTCATTCTATCGCTGCTTTATTGATATGTAAAAGAAGCTTGTGTTCATTTCTTCGTACACTCGTTCGTTGCGCTCGTTCATTCATTCGACCGGTCGGAGCGTACGTTTGTTCGTTCGGTCGATTGTTTATTGCGATCGTTCGGTCTACCGTCGCATTCGTTCAATATTGCGATCGTTCTACCGTTGCGTTCGTTTGATCATTCGTAGCGTTCGTTCGATCGGCCGTGCGTTCACTTGTTCATTGCGTTCGCTCGTTCAAACACTGATTTTGTATATGTAAAAGATTTCGTCCATTCGTTCATTGGCCCGCCGTGTTCGTTCGATCGTTCGTTACGTTCTGGAGGGTATATGAGCGAGGCGACATCGAGTTATGATAACAGATGATTTTATATTTTCTCAATATTTCATCAGTGTAATACATGCATACTTTTGCTCGACTTGTCAGGCCGACATGTTCCATAGCCTCCGAACAATTTGGAAAACTATCGAATTTCTATATGCGCAGTGCTGGTATGACGAATACCCAAGACTCCCGAACGCTGTTGGTTGTGGTAGCTCTCTCCTCTCACCCTTCGAGAATATCGGCAACTCTGTGGTGACCAGTCTGCCGCAAGCTTTTCAGTAAATTTCCAGAAGCATAAGGCCCTCGTGTTTTTATGGTTTTCAAGATATCACGCACAGTTGACAAATAATTCGCCCGTTGTGCCTGAAATTATACATAGAGTGCTTTTCTGAATACAGGTTAATGAAATTTAAAAAAAACGTCATTTGAAGCAGGAATACATACCTTCCATCGGGACATATGCACGTCATTCTCATTGAAAACTCCGAATTCAGTTAAACACAGTAGTAGGTTGTTCATATGTATCTCAGTTAAAATATAATCACTAACGAGATCAATTCTTTGACACTGATATTTTTCCATTGTTCGAGCACCGCGTTAATTTATTCTCTGCGATGATGGTGAGGAAAGCAGTGACTGCGACTGTATGATGAGTCGGTTCTCCAATGAAGCGATTAACATTCGGCTCGTCAAGCGCAAACCCATTTCTAGGGTGGGGGTAGATCTGAATAAATATGAAGTTTATTCAGATATCCTCGATGGACGAGGGAGAAGAGCTTCCACCACTACCGGCGGTCGGTTAGGGCCGACTATGGCACCTCCCCCACTCCTTACCCCCCGCCGCCACTTCTTTCTCCACTCCTCGGCCTATGGTGGGTTTTGCGACGGTATGATGAGTCGCTTCTCCAGTGGAGCGATTAAGGGATCGTCTCAGTATGAAATTTTCGAAAAATCGATTTTTTGTTGCATTATCGGATAGTATACACTGTAATAAACATTCTCTCAAATTTTCAAATCGAAATTCAAATTATTACGGTCGCTACAACGTTTCTTGTAGAAAGGGAACGGAGCGAGACATCTGCCTCGCTCGGCGCTCCGCTCGACCGTTATTCCTTTTGTTTATTTTTCTACCTGCGTGTTACCTTCGAAAGGTGCTTACGTTCTATAACTTTCCAAAATAAACTGGCCAAGAATTTCAGTTCGTCTTCGACATCAACCACGGATAGACACCGATAGACCGGATAGACGCCGATTGATCGTAAGTAAATGATTTATCTAAAAATTTTCCAACTTCAATCTTTAAACGCGTTTTTCTCAGAATAGTGTTTTTCAAAACGGTTTCCACTCTCAAAGGAAGAGTTTTGAAGATATCTAGTTCCCCGTTGAAGAGAACATTTTTAACGTCATTCTTTATAGCGCTATGGAAGCTTTTTTTTTAAATCTTTCTATTTTTTTTACGAAAAACTGTCGAGAAAAAGCGCCAAATTCGATACTTTTTGTTCAAACCGCCGCCATTTCGTCAAATTAAGAAAAAAAACCCTTCCATAGCGCGATAGCGACTTTCCTACAGATTAATAATCTTTTTGAAATGATTGTTTCAGATCAAAATTGCGGCCGCAATCGTTGAAACCGTACAGGACCTTTTTTATTACGTGTCATTTCAACAATTTATTTATCTATTGTACATCCAATAAATAAACATAAAAAAATCATTTTGTATTCATCATGAATGTATTTATTTATTTAAAAAAAACCGGACCGATTAGTTTATTTGAACATTAAAAAAATATCGGGAAAATCAGTGATTTTTCGGAGGGTCACACTGAGACGATCCCTAAACATTCGACTCGTCAAGCGCAAACCCACCATAGGCCGAGAAGTGGGGGAGGGGGTAAGGAGTGGGGGAGGAGCCATGGTGGGCGCTAAACGACCGCCGGTGGTGGTGGTAGCTCTCCCCCCTCACCAATCGAGGATATCGGAATAAACATCATATTTATTCAGATCTACCCCTTCCCTAGAAATGGGTTTGCGCTTGACGAGCCGAATGTTAATCGCTTCACTGGAGAACCGACTCATCATACAGTCGCAGTCACTGCTTGCCTCACCATCACCGCAGAGAATAAATTAACGCGGTGCTCGAACAATGGAAAAATATCAGCGTCAAAGAATTGATCTTTTTAGTGATTATATTTCAACTGAGATACATATGAACAACCTACTACTGTGTTTAATTGAATTCGGAGTTTTCAATGAGAATGACGTGAATATGTCCCGATGGAAGGTATGTATTCCTGCTTAGAATGACGTTTTTATATTTTTTCATTAACCTGTATTCAGAATAGCACTCTATGTATAATTTCAGGCACAACTGGCGAATTATTTGGAAACCGTGCGGGGTATCTTGAAAACCATAAAAACACGAGGGCCTTATGCTTTTGGAAATTTACTGAAAAGCAGACTGGTCACCACAGAGTTGCCGATATTCTCGAAGGGTGAGAGGAGAGAGCTACCACCACCACCAGCGTTCGGGAGTCTTGGGTATTCGTCATACCAGCACTGGGCATATAGAAATTCGATAGTTTTCCAAATTGTTCAGAGGCTATGGAACATGTCGGCCTGACAAGTCGAGCAAAAGTATACATGTATTACACTGATGAAATATTGAGAAAATATAAAATCATCTATTATCATAACTCGATGTCGCCTCGCTCATATACCCTCCAGAACGTAACGAACGATCGAACGAACACGGTGGGCCAATGAACGAATGGACGAAATTTTTTACATATACAAAATCAGTGTTTGAACGAGCGAACGCAACGAACAAGCGAACGCACGGCCGATCGAACGAACGCTACGAATGATCAAACGAACGCAACGGTAGAACGATCGCAAGATCGAACGAATGCGACGGTCGATCGGACGATTGCAATAAGCAATCGACCGAACGAACAAACGTACGCTCCGACCAGTCGAATGAATGAACGAGCGCAACGAACGAGTGAACGAAGAAATTAACACAAGCATCTTTTACATATTAATAAAGCAGCGATAGAATGAAAGATTTCTTTTTCTAATTCGATGCATAGATTTTGTGAAGGAAAATTGAGCGTTTTTTTTCACCGGCAATCAACACTACCATTTCGGACCGCGATTGAGCGAACGCAACTAATGGAAGGTCGCACAAACGCAATGAGCGATCGAACGAACGAAGAAAGCAAGCTTCTTTTAGGTATCGAAAAGCAGTAATTGGCCGAGGGATTTTGTTACGATGCAAAGTTTTTTGTGAACGAAAATCAAGCGTTTTTTCCACCGAAAATCGATACTTCCACTTCGGAACGCGATTATGTGAACGCAATGAATAGAGGACCGAACGAACGCAATGAGCGGTCGAACGATCAAGCGAACGGACGAGCGATCAAACGAACGTAAAAAGTAAGCTGCTTTTAGATATTAAAAAGCAGTGATTGGCCGAGGAATTTTCTTTTCGATTCATAGTTTTTTGTTAACGAAAATTGAGCGTTTTTTTCGACCAATATCAGCGCAACGAACAAGTGAAAGAACGGATCGTCCGGTCGTTCGCTCGTTCGTCCGTTAAACGAACGAAAGATCGAATGCACGCAACGAACGATCGAGTGAATACAGCGAGTGAATGAAGGAACAAGCGATCGAACGTTAGAAGGATCGCACAATCGGAATACCGAACGAACGAGCGCATCGACCGGTCCATCGACCGAAGGAATGAACAAACGAACACCGCAGTCCTAAGTAGTGGTATCAATTGTCAGGGATACACATGTTTGTTGAAAAACCATGCATCGAAAAAAAAATTCTTCGAGTAATCCCTGCTGTTTGATATGTAAAAGAACCTTGCGTCCAATGGTTCGTTCGATCGTTCAATGCGTCTACACGTTCGTTCGCTCGATCTTTCGTTAACCCGTTGCGTCCGTTCGATCGTTCGTTTGATCGCTCGATCGTTCGTTTAATCGCTCGTGCGTTCGTTGCGTTCGCTCGATCGTTCGTTCGTAGCGCTCATACGATCGTTCGTTCCAACGTTTATTGCGCTTGTTCGATCTTTCGTTGGCTAATTCTTTCGTTCAATCACTGCATTTTCATATGCAAAAGAAGCTTTTGTTCATTCACTCGTTCGTTTATTCGTTCATTGCGATCGTTCTATCCTTCGGTGCGTTCGTTCGTTCATTTTTATGAAACGAATTCAAAATACAATTGAAAAACCAGATATAGAAATTAACATTGAAATAAAAATTCAAAAATCGTAATCGTCATTAAAATGAAAATTCAGATGAATGTTCTCAAGCTATATTCTTTTGAAAATAAAAGTTGAAATGAAAAGTTAAAAAATGAAAAACGAAATATAAAACGGCTATCGAAATAAAATATCGTAAAAAAAAATAAAAATCGTCATAAAAGGAATCGAAATGAAAATCGGTGTTCTCTTTGGGTCATTCGTTCATGCCGTTCACTCGATCGTTCGTTCGTTGCGCTCGTTCGATCGTTCGTTTCATCGTTCATTACCCTCAATTGATCTTTCGTTTGTTACGAACGAACGAACACCTCAGTCCAAAGTAGTGGTGTTGACTTTCAGGACAAAACTCTCTATGTTCGTTGAACAAACGATATATCCCAAAACAAAATTTCTTTGCGCAATCCCTGCTATTTGACATGGAAAAGAACCTTGCATTCGTTGGTTCGTTCGATCGTTCAATGCGATCGCACGTTCGTTCGTTCGATGCGTTCGCTCGTTCATTCGCTCGATCTTTTGTTTGTTAACCCGATGCGCCCGTTTGCTCGATCGTTCGTTCGTTGCGTTCGCTCGATCGTTCTTTCGTTCGTTGCGCTCGTTCGATCGTTCATTCCAAGGTTTATTACGCTTCTGTGATGTTTTTCTTCTTCTTTGCACCGCGTACGATCTTCAGTTCGTCATCATCTTTGAAACAGAGCCCATCCTTCTTCTCTCTCTCTCTCTAAAAACGTATTATGTATCCCGTACATATTGACGTGATCGAAACGGTTTTCGTGTGATGCGTAATTAGTGCCCCACCAACGGCCGGTGTACTCATACGCACAACGGGCATGTGCGATAACCTTATGGCTCTTCGGGGCATCCCCGAGAACTTTTACATAGACGCGAAGCGGGGTGTTCTCCTGTCTCTCGAGGAGCTTGTGCCTGGGCGCTCATATACCATTGTGATACCGGGTACGTATGCACTGTATCGTGGTGAGGTGATAGCTGCCGATGGTGAAGGTTACGCCGAGGTGTTTTTGTGGACGAAGACTACTCGTCTTATCACGATAAGATCGGCATAAATACCGATTGTACGGTCTCGACCATATTCGTCATGTGCCGTACATGGACACGTTCTTGACGGATCTCTGCGAGGAGCGTATAATGATGACAGTGGTTGTGGCTTTCGGCAATTTGGACGATGAAAATTTCTCCATACGTTTGTTCAAGTATCCGTTCGCTCATTACGACGAGGGCGTCGAGGATGAAGGCATCGCCATGTTATCTAAGCCCGAGGAGGAGGAAGGATTTGTCAAAGAGTAAATGTGTGTGTGTGTGTGTGTGTCTAGGCCCTGTTCCCTTATTCATCGTTGAATGCCCGACAGGACCACCGGTCAATGCGTCACAATATGATTATTAAATATTTTTTTATTATTTTTATTTTCGCGTGCTTTGCATTGTTTCATCGTACTTCGTCGGTGATTTATGTAAATTGGCTGCAGATTATTAGCGTTATCCAGAATACACCACGTGGAGGTTATCTGCATTGGTATTCTTTAGTCCTAAAAAGGGCTGTTTTGTGCGCGCGCGCGCGCGCGCGTGTGTGTGTGTGTGTGTGTGTGCGTGTGTGTGTGTGTGTGTGTGTGCGTGCGTGCGTGCGTGCGTGCGTGCGTGCGTGCGTGCGTGCGTGCGTGCGTGCGTGCGTGCGTGCGTGCGTGCGTGCGTGCGTGCGTGCGTGCGTGCGTGCGTGCGTGCGTGCGTGCGTGCGTGCGTGCGTGCGTGCGTGCGTGCGTGCGTGCGTGCGTGCGTGTGTGTGTGTGTGTGTGTGTGTGTGTGTGTGTGTGTGTGTGTGTGTGTGGGCGCACGCGTTTTTACATGAAATCTTCATCTGTATCTACTAAACGAAGCCAAAATCGCGATTTTTTTATTCTTCAAAAAGTGCTTATTTTGGCCCAAATATTGATTATCCATGGTTAAATCAAGGCGCCGGAGATATCGTAATCGTGCCGGCTTTTCAAATAAAAAATGAAAAATGGGAAAAGGGCCACTATCGCAACACCACCTCCCCATAGTGTTGTATTCTTTCATTTAAATATCCTGTAGGGCATGTACGCCTCACGCTGTAAGTACGCCTGTCACGTTCTTTTCGGTGCTCCTATATTGGTTGAACTTTATACCGCCTTTAACGGCCTACGGGCCGCATTTTTGTCTCAGCATAAGCACGCCACTTTTTGCTTAATCTGCACACCAATTATTCCACTTGGATCAACCGGGGTGACCCGCAGCGAGGATTTTCTGGCTTTGATTTCTACATTTTCGGGATTTCGCCATATTGGATCTCTTCCCGAGGTACCTAGCGAGGTAGTTGCCACACTCACACTATATCATACGACTGTATGTACTACTCTACACCTACGCACGGTCGGGCCACTGCTTATGTCAGAATTCAAATCCGCATCATACGTATGTAAACACGTCCCACCTTGCTCTACTGGCGTTCTCATCACACCTTCTTCCGCACGCTCAACACATCCACCACTGAGGCTAGCAACTTGTATTTGTGTGTACTGCTTATATCTGTTGTCCATTCGCCGAGCCTTAAGCTATTGTTTACCATCTGAGCATCGCCTACGCTTCTTATCATCGACTATTGCTGTGCGTATCTCTATCGATTTATATCTCGCGGTCGATACATTAGGAACACTCTATGTCAGCAGTCTGTTCTAAATGTAAAAAGGGTATTGCGCGTGAACTTCTCACCTGTCGACTTTGTGAGAGGTCATTCCACCCAGGATGCGCTAGGAATTATGTTAGCTATCAGACTGTTAACACGTGCTGTAAAACAGAACTTATAAAAATGTCAAATCCGCCTACCGCTGAAGTGAATTCGGCTAATGTGCCCAACACTGCATCATCAGTGTCTCTCGAAATGATTGCCAGTATACTTCACAACCTGAAAAGCGATGTTTCAGATATTGTCCGTGAGCAACGTGAGCAACGTGAAACAGTAAATAAGATCAAAGAATCAGTGAGTTCTCTCCCAAAGCTAATTGAAACGGTAGCAAATCATACTACTAAAATTGATAGCCTAGAACGTGAGAATCAGCTGTTTAGACAAGAACTTGAAAATTTAAAAAATGAACGGGCTTCCCAAAAATCGAGATCAAATGACGTCATTTTTTCGGGCTTTCCTGAAAACGCGGCAGTGACTCCCAGAGTTCTTGTTGGCAAGGTCCTTGCTGCGCTCGGACTGTCTGAGTTGGAAAACCATGTTTTATCAGTGCGCATTCTCAAACGTAAAAAGACCACTCTATCTGGCGCCTTAAACCCGGTGGCTTCCACAGCCTCTCCGAAATTGCTCTCGCTACTAATTACTCTTACATCAGAGGCAGTTCGAGATGTTATCATTCGAGCAAAGCGTGATAAACGTGATCTTTTAGTTCGCGAGATCCTAGGTGAAAACCGAAATGGAAAAATATATGTCAATGAGTTCCTACCAACTATGACCTATGAGCTGTTTCGCCAGACAAAGGCTCGTGCACATCAATTGAATTATAAATTCGTGTGGATCGTGGGTGGTTGTATCCGAGCTCGTAGGGCTGAAGGACAGCCGGCAGTTACTATTGCTAAGCCTGAGGACCTTAATAACCTTATCTGACTCTCGCAGTCCAATCCTAGCAGAGCGGAGCAAAATGCTGACCTTTGTAAATCGGCTAATTATCTTCGAATGGCGCATTTCAACGCTAATTCGCTTCGTGCACATATCGATCAAGTTAAGTTATACTTAGACTCAAATCAATATCATATCATCTCTGTCTCAGAGACATGGCTGCACTCACGCATTCCTGATGAGCTAGTTAGCATTAACGGTTATTATTTAATCAGAAATGATCGGGAGGGAAAAATAGGAGGTGGGGTGGCATGCTATGTGCGAGTAGGGCTAATAGTGAACATTCTGGATATGTCACCATCGGCTTTCTCGAATGAGCCTGAATATATCCTTCTTAGCTTATCTATAAAAAATAGCGGCCGCGTTCTGATTGGCGTTATGTACCGGAGACCCAAAGGTTCACTTTTCTCTAACTTTATGGAGTCTTTCAACCGAGTGAGTCATGCATACGATAATATTATTATTACGGGTGATTTAAATTGTAACTTACTCTCGAGAAACCATGAAGCACAAGTTCTAAGGGATCTTATTTACTCGCAATCGCTCTTTTTAGTGCCATCACAGGCGACCTATCACACGTCCTACTGTGACACTTGGCTTGACCTTTTTATTCTTGACAATGAAGATAAGCTACAATCATTTTCTAAATCGTCAGCCCCATTTATTGCTGGACATGATTTCTTGGAAATTTGCTACAATCTACGCCTCCCGGGATTCGTGAAAACTATTACTAAGCGTATTCTAAAAAATTTCAATATCAATAATTATTGTGAAGATATTAATGCGTTACTTCGTTACCCTCATGGACTGTATCCAAATTTAGCTGAGGAGTCTCAGAATGTGAATGAGCTAGCCACCTCTCTCACAAATCTGATCACAGCTGTATTTGACGACCATGCACCCATTTGTAAATTTAAAACTCGAGAAAACCCTACACCTTGGGTAACGGCGGAGCTTCGAACTATGCTCTTAGAAAAAAATAAACTTTATAAGCGGGCGAAGCGAAGTGGCACAATGGCTGCGTACTCCCTCTATCGACAACATAGAGACAGAGTGACAATGACGTTGCGAAAAGCAAGGCAACAGTTCTTAGCTAATAAATTTGAATCATTAAATGACCCCTCGCGGATTTGGAGTGAGCTTGCTAATCTAGGCTTTATTAAAACTAAACTCACTTCCCCACTCAATTTTTTTAGCCCACATCAATTAAACTCCTATTTTGCGTCTATTTCAGGAAACGGAAGCCAGCTCTCGAAAGAAGCATTCTTAATAACTATCGATTCACTGCCAGAGCCCCAATTGTGTTTCTCGCTTTCGCCTGTTACAACTGAAATGGTCTCCAAACAGATTTCAGATAATACTTCCTCTTCGCTCCGACCAGGTCCTGATGGGCTTTCTCCATTTTGTATTCTTAAAGCTAAAACTTCCATTCTTACTACATTAACGAAGATCTTTAATCTCTCGATTGAATACTCTTATTTTCCTGACAATTGGAAGAGAGCCTTTATTCGACCATTATCAAAAATAAAAACACCGAGGTCACCTTCTGATACTCGTCCTATTGCCAATCTGCCCGAATTCTCTAAAATTCTTGAACGTTTAGTTTACTCGCAAATTAATGTCTTTCTCAGTAAGCATAATATTTTAAATCAACGACAGTCTGGTTTTAGGGAGTCATTCAGCACTCAAACAGCACTGCTTCGAGTCACTGATGACATTCGTCGGGGAATTGATGGTAAAATGCTGACAATTTTAATACTTTTTGATTTTAGTAAAGCATTCGACATGGTACCACATTTACAGCTACTTATCAAGTTGAGAAGTTTGGGATTTTCAAAAAACACATTAAATTGGTTTTATTCCTATCTGACTGGAAGGTCTCAGGCCATTGTAAATGAGCAGGGTGAATGCTCTGATTGGCTACCCTCCACCAAGGGTGTCCCTCAGGGCTCTGTCCTTGGCCCACTTTTATTTTCACTATATATCAACGATATTGGTTGCTGTTTGCAGTATTCAAGCGTGATGGTATTTGCCGATGACACGCAGATATACCTCCACTCTTATCCATGTGATCTTGAAAATGCTATTACCATGATATCCCACGATGCGATGGCTATTGCCAACTATGCGACTTCAAATGGACTAACACTAAATGTATCAAAAACAAAGGCTCTGATTATAGGTAGCTCTGCGTTTATCAGGAATATTGACCTCGGTACTTGTCCTAACATAATGGTAAACTCCACCCTACTACCTTATGCTGTAGAAGCCTGTAATCTTGGAGTCCATTTTACTACAAATCTCTCATGGCGAAACCATATTTCTAACATCTCAAAAAAAGTACATGGCACTCTCTTTAAACTAAAATTCCACAAAAATGCTCTATCAATTGACCTCCGAATTAAACTTGTAACCTCGCTGATCTTACCACACTTCGACTATTGTTGCCTAGTATATCACGACTTGACTGATGAGCTTAATACCAAACTGCAACGGCTACTAAACTACTGTATACGGTTCATTTTCGACCTGCAACGGGATGAACACATCACCGATTTTCGTCACCGTTTACAGTGGCTTTCTGTAAAAAATAGGCGTTTATATTTTCTGGGTGTAACAACCTACCGCATCCTTTTTATGCAAGTCCCTATGTATCTCCGTGAACTGCTACCCCGCTTCGATGTCTCACTGCGAACTTCGCCCCGACGTCCGCCTGTCACTTTTAATATTCCACTTCATCGAACATCTGCCTACCATAACTCATTCGGGATTTCTGCTGCATACTTCTGGCACTCGTTACCAGTCACAATAACTGAATCTCCCACCCTCTCAATTTTCAAGTCGCGATTGCATGCTCACCTTCTCCAAATCGAAATGTCACCTTAAAGTATTCAGGTTTGGTAGTCTGCTCTTCATAGGAGGAAACGCGGTCATTGTACTGCCCATCGCATAAGGCTAGCGTGGAGTTACACGATAACTTAGTAAATAAGATCGAGGTGAATAGAATTAATTTTCCCGGGATTTTAAAATTCGTCCTAAATTGAAATTATATTCGAGTGTCTTAAATATGCGATGAAACGTAAGTGCGTAAATTAGAAAAAGAATAAATAAATAAAAATAAATGAACAAATAAGCGAAATGAAAATGAAATAGACAACGTTGAACATGCGTAAACTAGCAAAGTTGTGTTATATAAAATGATAGTTTATATTGTAAATCGTATTTTGTATTGT